>CM045772.1:38160036-38760036 GCA_025200525.1 Camellia lanceoleosa
CCTGACCTTTCAAGTAAAATGAAAATAAAAATAAATTGCAGTTGACTAGTTGACTAGCCGGATGTCCAGTCATCTTCCTCTGCAGCTTCTGCTAACTATTTATATATATATATTCTTAATACACCCTTTAACACATACTTTAACATATCCATTGCATCATCATCCACTTTCTAAAAGTAACAAACTCTTAACACACCTTATCACACATTTTGGGTCCCACTTTTATCATTTTTTGTCATATAACACACTTTAATACACTTTTTTAGCTATTCCATTGTGAATGTTCTAATCTTGCCACATATCTACCTTAACGTTCTCATCTTAGCAACACTCATCTTACTTATATATTATTTCTTAGTTACCAAATATTCCATCTCATACAACATCATTAGTCTAATAGCCATTCTATAGGAATTTTCTTTTAGTTTAGTGGGTACTTGTTTATTATACAGTACCCCAAGCACATTCCTCCACTTAAGCAATCTCGCCTTAATTAAATGGACCACATCCGCTTCAATCTTCTCAGCTATTGTGATAATCGATCATAAATAACGAAAATGTTCACTCATAGGTAGCTCATGATTCTCAATTTTCACTTCTCCTTTATTTCTATTGTTACTATGACTAAAATTATATTTCATGTACTTTATCTTAATTCTGTTTATCCTAAATGTTTTAAATTCAAGTGTTTCTCTCAAAATCTAAAAACATAATAAAAAGAAAGATAGTTCTAAACATGTACTTCTCTTTGGATTATTTATTATTATTTTTTTAAAAAGTTTTTGGGTGTCAAAAGCATTCATTGGACACAAGAATGTCCCCTTTCAAAAAAGAATATGATAAAAGAAATAGGTTTTTTTCAATCCAATTTGTGAATTGAATCATACTGTTAGACTCATGAAGTTTACCATGAGCCCCATTTTGATGATCCAAATTGTTCCATGTGTAGAGCTCGTTGAGTATTTCATTCATACAAAAAATCACATTGATTGGATATCGATAGCTTCTTGATTGAACACATTTTTATCAATAGTAAATATGATTTTAAAAATAAATTGTTAGCAAAAATATGTTTCGATCAAGAGGTTGTCGATATCCGATCAACGTGTTTTTTGCAGAGATGAAGTACTCTACGGGCTCTAGATATTGACGGTTCGGATTATTGAAACGAGACCTGTAATGGGTCACATGGGCCCAACAGTACAGTCTAGTCCATAAAATGAACTGGAGAGAAAGCCATCCATAGGATAAATTACACTAATCTCCTTAAGTTATGATTCTTTTCATTCTTGCGAACTTTAAAACTCAATAGTTAAACCATTTCAAAATATTATTTTGTAATAGTTAATCCTTTTTGTTAAAAATTCACATAAAATTAGATCATGTGTAAAGCGTATGATAGATTTATTGAATTTTTAAGGTGATACTACATCTAGTTTGTACTATGTCACTAAGATGAGGAGATCGTGCAAATGAAATCACCAAATAAAAATATTATTATCTTAAAAAAATTAATAATAGATATTATTATCTTAAAAAATCAAAAAATATGTCATATCATTTCATTTAAATCCCTAGAGAATCCTAATGAAAAATTTCTAAGTGTAATAAGGTTTCGCTTGGCAACTTTCAGTTTTAGTTAAAAAGTCAAAAAATCATTATAAATTATCACATTACTCTTTTTACTTTTTTACACATTTTTTCGTAAAAAATTAAAAAATTATTAAAATAATAAATTTCCAAACGAAGCCTAAGAAAAGATTTAAGTGTAATTTACCTAGAAGAATTAACCCCCTTTTTTTTTTCCAGTGACTTTTTATTTATTTATTTATTAAAATAGTTTCACATAAACAGGTACAAACAACAATTACATTAAAATCTAACAATACAAATTTATAGTTTCCATATGAAGCTCCTTTCCCGCCCAAAATTACGGCTCAAAACCCTAACAAGAACCCTGACGTAACGTCACTCTGACGAGAATTCTTAACGAATTGAGCATTCCATTGATGATCTCCAAGAGATAGTCACAATTGGAATCACAATTTACTTCTTTTTTGCAGACAAATACATAATTTCTCACTCTTCTTCACTTTGTGTTGTTGTTGTTGATGTTCTTCTTCTCCAAAAAAAAAAAAAAAAAAAAAAAAAGGTGCCAATTGAGGAACAAATTGAAGCAATTGATTGGCTGCATGCGCAGAAGGAGGTTCTGCTTCCTCGGTGCTTTTTCTCAGGTAGAAATCCAAGAAACTTGTACAACTGGTCCGATCGCGATCGCGATCGCTTCATTGATTACACTACCAATGGGATTGGGAATGGAAATGGTTCAGCTGGTCATCAATTGGTCAGCGTGGCTGGTGTCGGCTCCGCCGTCTGCTTTCGCCATTCCCGCCCATTTTCCTTCAATGATTGGCGCTCCATTAAGAGGTATTACACTCAATCCTCTTCTCCATTTCGCTCCCAAATGTTTTAATATATACATATATCGATAATAAATGTTTTTTTTTGCCTGTGTAATTGTAGAGTTTTGTGTTTTGTGTTGTCGGGAGACGCTACTATGTGTATGTACCCTGAATTTTGTAACAATACAATAAATTTTGTAACATGAATCGTAAAATGACATAACTTTTCTCATGTGCATACATAAATTCATTGTTGTAATTTTTGTCATAAATTGGCATAACAAACACCACAAATATTCCTAAATTTTATCACAAAAAATTGTAACTTTTTTACAATTTGCCTTTTTTAGGGTTGCACATAATAGATTTCCCTTTCTTTTTTTCTTTTTTTTTGGTTAAATGGTTTTAGAAGGAGACATATTCTTGTGTACTTTATTTCTTAAATGAACACTTGGAAGTTGGAATTGTTTCTTCTGGTAATCTAGGGTTTTAACTTTTTACCATTCAAGCAAGGTTCCAACCATTGGAGTGAGTATTGGTGATAAATATTTAAGAGCGGTTGAAGATTTTAATCATTTCACAATTTTCCAATATTTTTTTTAGTGTTTTTGGAGGGCAAAATATTTGTTAGAGTAGACCATTCTGAATGTAGTTTGACATATGTTCTATCTACTTAAAATAAGGCCTACTCGATCATCCTCACGGTGCAGCGGCATATCACATTTTGTTCTCCAAAAGTTCTTCTGTTTTTGTTTATTTGTTTTTTTGGGAAATAATTTCTCTTAAGTTTTGAATCCCATAGCATATTGTCATGGGCTGCCTAACTTTGAATGAGACCTAAAGCGAAATCTCAAATGAGAGGTTTTTTTTTATATAAATTCAAATAATATTATTGGTTATCTAATAGATAGTGCTTATAGATTTTAAAGTGACTAGTTAGGGCTTATAATAATAATAACAACAACAATAATGCTTGAGGCCTCAAATTTGCCTCGATTTTTTTTTTTGGCTGTGTGTGTTAAGTGTTTTTTTTTTTTTTTTTGCAAGGGTGGTTATATGTAGGCGTTTGCTAAAAAACTAAACATCCCGCACCAACTCAGCCTGTATGGTTTGATAAGGTGAGTGAGTTGGATTGGAATGATTGGGTGATAAAATTGACTGATTAGTTAGGTTGTTGGTTAAAATTTGTTAATTCTATATAGTTTTGTACGGGTCTATACTATATTTTTATTTCAAATCAGGAAGACTTGGAGGAAAAACTGATCAGTGAATTTTATGACCCAACCAATTCAATCCAACTCACTCACCTTATCAAACCACATAGGTTGAGTTGTTTTTTTTCTTCTATTTGTTGGGCTGTGTCGGTTTTTTTTTTTTTAAATTTAATTTAATTTTATTTGTTGGGCTGTGGTGGTTTTTTTTTTTTTTTTTTTAAGGTGATTATGTGTAGGGGTGTCTCAAAAAACTAGACATCCTGCACCAACTCATCGTATAAAAGTTTATGGAATTAATAAATTTTAATCAGCAGCCTAACTGATTAGTCAATTAGGTTGGACTGGTTGAGTGATAAAATTGATTGGTCAGTTAGGCTATTGATTAAATTTTGTTAATTTCATATAATTTTATACGATGAGTTGATACGAGATGTCTAATTTTTTGACACATCGCTAGACATAACCACCCTTTAAAAAAACAAACTAAAAAAAAAAAAAAACTAACACAGCCCAAAAAAAAAAAAAAAAAAAAAAAATCAAGGCAAATTCGAGGCCTCTAGCACTGCCGTATATATATATATATATATGTATTACAACTATGTTTGAAGAGTTTAGAATCTTCTCTAAAATGGGGCCTTCTGCAAAATGAGGCCTAAAGCTTATGCTTTAGTGGCTTCACATGTGAGCCAGCCCTGCATATTGTGAGCTGGTGCAAGTACTATGTAGTATGTGTACCCATGTAGTTACTGCGGACAATAAAAAGCCACACCAACATATATATATATGTGTGTGTGTGTGTGTAAATATATATTGAAAAAAAATGATGCAGTTTGTGAGGCAGGCATTTTGAAACTGATTAGACAGTTATCTGTGTAATTTGAATTTGTTAGATAAAACTAAAATTCCAATTTTATTTATTTTTTAACTGCAGGTTCCTCTCTAAGAAATGCCCTTTGATTCGAGCTTATGGGGCTATCCGCTTTGATGCAAGGGCTGACATATCACCTGAATGGAAGTCTTTTGGTTCGTTCTACTTTATTGTTCCTCAGGTAATATATAGTTTTCCTTTCATTGAGTAGCTATTGTCAATTACAGCATACACATCAAGTCATGTTTATCCATCGTATATAAACACCCATTGATAGGATTTAAATGACAGGTTGAGCTTGATGAGCTTGAAGGAAGTTCCATACTTGCCACAACTGTTGCTTGGGACAACACTTTTTCGTTTACATATGGAAAAGCAATAACTGCACTTCAATCCACTCTGCAACAGGTCCCTACTGGCAAGATTTGTTAATATTTTGGTTGTTTCCCTTTTGTTTAGTTTTGTGTTTTCTTTTGCTTCTTCCGTTGGTGAAACAAATGCATGGTTTGTGTACTGCTTTTATTGATTTATTTATTTATCTCAGTCTTTGATGGTGTAGGTTTCCTCTATTGTTACAAGATTACAAAAAGAAGTTCCTAATACGTTCATACTCAGCAACCAGTACATGCCCAATAAGACATCTTGGGATCTTGCTGTTAAGAGTGCTCTGCAGATGATAAACAGAAACAACTCACCGCTCATTAAGGTAATTCATAATGTGATAATTTGCAACAGTTTCTGCTGTAGCTTCATGTAGTTCTAATCGTCTCTGGCAACCATTCTATGTGTTGCTCACATCTGCAAGTTTTGAGTCTTTAGTGTTGAAATTCAAAATCCATTTTTTTCATCATGATTGCTTTTGTGCTATCATTTCCTATTTTCTTTTTTCTTTTTTGGGTTTTTTTTTTTTTTTCCCTTCTCTTCTTCTCTTGTTTCTTTTTCTTGTCACCATCTTATGTTGCTTTCCTTGCTTCAACTTCTCCCTGGAAATTCAGGTTGTTCTTGCACGCAGCAGCAGAGTTGTGACTGCTACTGATATTGATCCCCTAACATGGTTGGCTTGTTTACAGGTGTTTTTACTCATCTTAGTTTTGTTTCAGTCAATTTTTTTCCGTGCAATGTTTTAGTTTTAGGTAAATACTATTTATTACGTTACTACTTTCAGGCTGAAGGTGAAAATTCTTATCAATTCTGTCTTCAGCCTCCTGATGCACCAGCATTTATTGGAAACACTGTATGTATTGACTCAAAAAAAAATTTTCCCCTCAACAAAGCTCTTGTACTCATTTTTCTTCATTGTCTTGTGTGTTTCTCTGATATTACCTTCCTGATTCTAAAGTACCAAAATTAGCTTCTTTGGCCATTGTATTTAGTATTATTACCAAATTAATTGCATCTTTGGAACATCAAACAATCTCCATAAAGATGTGATCTATTTAGCCATGCCTAATATATGTGAAATGGAAAATATTTTCAATTTCAATGCCTTATATTTTTTTGTTTAAAATGTCTAAATTTTAGTTTAGTATACCTTTTGCATTACGGGAGCTCTTTTTGAAGTGATATTGATTAGGTTATTCTTAGTTTTGCTTACGGTCATTGGAACTTATTCTCCTGCTATTTTCTTTTTGTTAGTTGCCATGAATTAAAATCTGCATGTTATTTTACACGAATGTGTTTCTATAGAAAATTTAATTTAAAAGTCTTGCCCCTTTTTTACATTTAAGATAACTATGAGCTAAGGTGCACCTTTCTCAAACTGATGTGGGATTAAATGTCTATTTTCTGTTAATCACTGAAATAAATTATGTTAATAGCCAGAGCAACTATTTCACCGAAACTGGCATGACATTTGTAGCGAGGCTTTAGCTGGAACCCGAGCTAGAGGCAGATCTGAGGCTGTAGATCTTCAGATAGAACTTGATTTGCTTTCCAGGTTTATTTTGTTATTCCACGTACCAAAAATGTTTCATTTATGGTGATTACATTGTATTTTGTTTGTGAATATACCATTTATTTGTCATTAATTGCCCCTCCCCCCTCTGAATTCACCTTGTAGTCCGAAGGACCACAACGAGTTTACTATTGTACGAGAATGCATAAAAAGAAAGCTAGAGGTCAGTGACCTTGGATACCTTTTAACAAAAGTAATTGTATTCTTGTTTGAAAGGACATACATTTATGCAATTACTATTATATCATTTTCCCCCCTCTTTCGATTTAAAGTTGCTTCAATCCCTTTCATGATGTAAATGTCATTGTTTCAATGGAAAAGGAAAGTGGTCTTTCTCAATTCCTCTTCCCCCACAGTTCTTCTAGTGCTTTCTTGTCTAAGGGTGATATTTCTAAGCATCTCCATAGCGCTTCTACTACTTGGTTAAAAATTGATGCACAAGGTTGTTACCAATGACATGATCTATTGATGGGTGTGGTTTCTTGAAACTTCACTGCACCTAGCTAGCCTTTTCTTTCTCCAAATCTACAACTTCCCTAATATTGTGTACAACGTGATACAATATCTAACTGCCAATCTAGTGCATTGTCAGCACTTAAATTATAATCACTTGTACCCCTCACGAGTAATTCCAGAACACCATCTATGTTCTGACTCTATTTTGCTTCGTAGGCTGTATGTGTCAGGGTATCAGTTGAACCAAAGAAGGCAATTCGAAAGCTCCCTAGAGTCCAACATCTCTATGCCCGATTAACGGGGAGGTTGAGAAGTGAAGATGATGAGGTAAAGTTCAACATGTCAAGTAACTAAGTTTAGCTTTTAGTTTAATAAATAAGATGTCCAGTTCAGAATTCTATCTGTAAAGTCTTCTGTATCAGATACCTGCTACGTAACCATCTAAAATCATCTTCCTAAATCAATATATTTTGAACATTCATGTTGTTTTATATGTGGGTGTGTATATATATAATTATTAGACTTTGGATCTTGAATGTTTCATATGTTCATAATGAATGTTTAGTGGCTTAGTTACACAAGTCTGCTTTGTTACCAGTTTGAGGTATTGTCTTCCCTTCATCCAACTCCAGCAGTTTGTGGGTTTCCTACAGAAGAGGCACGCGTTCTAATTGCAGAAACTGGTACATGTATATTGCTATATCATTTCTGTTCTGCAATCTGTGTTTTATGGCTCGTTTACATCCACAACGTGAAATTTTTAAGATGAGATGTAATTCAATTTTGACTAAAGTTGAACAAGAAAGGAATCAATGATCTAAAGAAAGTATACATACTTATCTTGCCTAGACGGAATCATATATCATGATTTACACTTCCCTTTAAAGATTATGTGTTTACCATCCATTTAGTGCGGCTCGTCTAATTTGAAGTACATATATCAGGGATACAAATTGCACTATTAATGAATTCAATCTTTACTCTAGAACACTAGATTTAGCCTGACTAACATCGGTCATATGGTTTTTTTTGTTAAAGTATTGAACTATTTGTTTCAGTTGGGGAAGGGGGGTGTTTTCTTTCCTGTTATCAAATTGCCATGATTTTTAACTTTATTTCCATGTCTGATGATTATTTTTAGATCATCTAATTGTGATTATACTTTTGCTGCTTGTTATGGGACAGAATATTACCTCTGCCGTTTGTTTTTTTTTGGATTCTCAAGGAATCTAAAGAGAGATATTCTTTTAATGCTATCCCATGTAAGTGAAGTTTATATCAATTATGTTGTACAGAAATGTTTGACCGAGGAATGTATGCTGGCCCGGTTGGTTGGTTTGGAGGAGGAGAAAGTGAGTTTGCTGTTGGAATAAGGTCAGCCTTGGTGGGAAGGGTGAGCCACTTACTGCTTACATCTTTCCCAGAAATCTATATTATTTGTCATCAAAACTTCAACTTTTGACAGTACACTAAAAATGTAGTTTCTGCCTTTTGTTTTCCTTTTTTCTCTGTCAAGCTATTTACCAAAAGAACTATTGAACTGGTTTTCACTGACAGTAACAGCAATGGGGTGATTCTGTGTATGGATTTACTTTCATTTAAAAAATCTCTGTAACTGTCCATGATTTTGTAGTGATGTCATTCCCAAAGTAATGTGTGCTGAACAATTTGGATAGGGACTCGGTGCATTAATTTATGCTGGAACTGGTATAGTTGAAGGAAGTAATTCATCTTTAGAATGGGAGGAATTGGAGCTGAAGACATCTCAGGTTTGTGAATGTCTGTGTTTGGATGCATATATGTGGATGTGTGGGTACGCATTTGTGTCTTTATGCACGCACCTTCATGCTTCCAAACATGCATGTAGAATTGCCATTTTATTTATCTATTTTCTATGTTTGTTTAAATATGGGTTGTATAGTACTGTGTTAAGGGCATATCACATTGCATCATCAAAAATGCTTTTAGGAAATACCAAGCAATGATAAAGGCCTTTTTCCGTGTTTTTTGGGTGCAGTTTACCAAGTTGATGAAACTTGAGGTGCCTCTTTTGATACCAAGAAGGGATGATGTCACAATTATTAATTGAAGAGGTTTGTGATTCTTACATAAAAATATATAGCTTATAGCGTCATTTTGATATTACATTGTCATGTTTTTTTAAAATAAAAAAAAAAATAAAAAAAATTAAGTAGTTAAAAATAACATTACAGCACTAGGTTGGTCAAGCTAGTTGGGGACTTTCTAAGGCTCCTTTCAACCTCGGTACTGCAAACCAGTGTTAAAAACTGGCTTTTCCCAAAGAGTATTGTCTTTGTTCAATAATTTGTATTGATAATTATTGTGTTCAATAATTCAGTTCCCAGTTCATTTTCTGTCTTCTTGATAACACCAATAGTGGACATTTAGCTATCACTCTAGTTCTCTGTTTTGGTTACTGTACTTTCGGAGTTCTCACTTAACCAAGCTAAGTAGTGTTAGTGTTAATGTTTTCTTAAAACTGAAGACGATGGTTATATGGTGACAGATGTATAAAGGTGAAGTGATATTCATTGAAGAGGCTAATATCACAACCTGTTTGATTAAATGTGTCATCTTCAACTTCAGCATTGATTTATAGATCTTGATTTGTTTTTTGATGGCGCAAACCGCCAAGTTTTTCCCTCTTTGGCTGGTTACCATCTTTGCTCTCATAATTGGTTTGTACAGATTCTTTTCATTTGGTTCACTATTTTATTTGTAATCTGTCATGTATGAGACTCAAAACATGAGATATTTGATGATCAGATTGAAAACTTATTAGAGAGAATAGGTACAATATATGTTTGAGTTAACTTTGTATTGCAGGATAAACTCCCATCTGTGAAATTTTTTTATTTTTTTATTTGTTGTGTTGATCGGCAATGCTGTTTTAATCTCTGGGTCCCAGATATTCTCAGCAAGTTTTGCATTCTAACTTGCTTAGACATCCCTTCATGGTATTAGGCCTGTTTGGTTCAGTTTTTCTCAAGTTGAAAGTTGAGAATTTAAAAGTACCAATCTCTTAACTTACAGATAATTATTTTTTTTAATAGATTATTTAAACTATTTTTGCATCATAAGCAATAAGCAGAAATTGTACCAAATATTTTACACAGATTTTTTAAATTTAAAAAGGTCTAAACAACTCTAATAGGTTGTAACAAATTGGGTTGTTAACTTTTTAGCTTAGTGTCAAATCTTAAAAACAAAGAACAAAAAAAAAACTTGGCAAGTTAACATTTTAGCTAAAAAGTCAAAAAGTTACTAAAAAAATCAAAAAGCTTATAACTTATATCAAAAAGTCAAAGATTCTCTTTTCTCTTTACTTTTTGTACATCTTTTCGTAAAAAGTCATTCAAAATATATTAGTTTTTTTTATCTCATATTTTTAGTTTTTTTTATCTCATATTTTAGTTAAAAAGTCAAAAAGTTATTAAAATAGTCTGTTTTCAAACTAGAGAGAGAGAGCGAGAGAGAGAGAGAGAGAGAGAGAGATCACCATATGAATGAAATGGTGTTAGAAAATTCCCCATTAGTAGATTAAATCACATATATATGCCATGATTTAAGAAGTGAAATTTGTGGCTTAGCATGAAATCAAACTGATGTGATGATAATTGATATGCTAAATTTTGGCAAAGGATGAGCAGTGCATGCCAAGTCCAAACATACATGTGTGGGTATTCACATTTCTCGCTAAAGCAACTGTATCTGTGGCCATTGCTTAATTATGTGTTCTTTTTCTATATCATCAACCATTTAATAGAGGGTGTGAGGCTAAGAGAAATAAGAGGTTATTTTTCTAGGTGTATCTGTATTTATACACTTCTTGTTTTGATTTTCTCAAGACCCCCAAACAATCGAGATTGCAGGTTTGTAATTTTTTTTTTCTTTTCTTTCTTGTTAACAAAATTTGATAAAGTACTAGCAATTCATTGATAGTATAGTAAAACATATACATATATTGGATATATAGTGGCCTTAAATTTATTTAATTTCATTCATAGACTCTTCTTTCATTATATTTTCACGGTCGAAAATGATTTCATCTTGATGGTATGTGTTATTTGGTTTGTACAGTTGTTATCAGGGAACACATAAAAAGAGTAAGAAAAGATGATACATTGTCTTCTTTTCCTCTCTATTAATGACACCACCTCAAAATTTGCTTACATGGGTTATGAAAAGAAATTGCATTTCCTATCAAGCCTTAGTTCTCACTCTCATTGTAATTTTTGTATTTAGAGGAAACTCAAGATCCATTAATCCGATACATTAAGGTATGGGAGAGACAGAAGACTCGAAGAAGAATGGCAGTGCAACCAAAGCCGAGAAGGAGGAAAAGCACGAAAAGAAAGAGAAAAAACATGCGGATGTGGATGAGAAAGACGGGAAAGGTGAAGAGAAATGCAAAGATAAGAAGAAGAAAGACAAAGACGGTAAAGATAAGGAAGATGGTGGAAAGGAGAAGAAGAAGAAGGATCCTCAAGATACGACGGATCCAGCGAAACTGAAGCAGAAGCTCCAAAAGATTGATGCCAAGATGCAAGAATTGGCGACAAAGAGAGAAGAAATCTTGAAACTTCTTAATGAAGCTGAGAAAAATGCTGCGAATCCAAGTTAAAAAAACATTTTCTAAAAATTTGATTGGTTCCAAAACTGTTTTTGAAAAAAAAAAAAAAAAAAAAAATCTGAAAACAACCCACTTTGGAACTTTGTGAAAAATGATGCGCATTTTCGAACTTTTCATTGCTTTATTTTTGAAAATAGGAAAAACAAAAAAGATACTAAACAATTCCTATAATCTTCTCAAATGAGTGTAGGAGATTTGTTGAAAGGTTTTTTTATTTTATTTTAAATATATATATTTTAGTGATTTAAAAGATTGATCACTGTACTATTTGTAGTAGTAGGTTACTGTATATTTTTTTGGGGGGGGCGGGGAGAATTACTTGTCAACGTTGTCTTCAAAACTTAATTACAAAAATCATGGACAAGATTATGATTTTACATATTAATGTTTATAAAGAATATCATTAATTTAAAAATATTTTTTTACTCTTACACTACCAAGTAATTTCCCCCCCTTTTTTTTTGTTATACAATTAAACTACCCATGAACACAAAATCCTCTTGTAAATGTACTTTGGTACTAAAACATGTTTGTAGTACCACGAGAAGCAAAAAGTGAAGTATATTAGTTGATGATTTATGAAGCTTAGTTTAAGGGGAAAAAAGAGTAAATTAATCATTGTATAAACTTTGTTCTACAAGAAGTTATTGGTTGGTCTAGGGGCAGCTCCACGTAGTGCTCCACATCTACTCTGATTGGTGGAGGGAGTGGGACTCACAATTTTGTGTTGGGTGATTGGAAAATATGAGAGGGCATGAGAGTTTGTGATTGGCCTAGGGTATGGCCATGTTGTGCTCGAGGACCAACCAATAATTTTTCCTGTTCTACATATTGCAATCATCATTTGTTGCAAAGGTTGTGGTGAAAATATGTACTAAAATCTGGTATGTGAATGAAGTATGAAATTGATGTTGAATTGTTTGTTATTGAGCCATAGGCAAAGATTTTCACACCTGCAGCAACTGCCTAACTCATAAATTAATTTATGATTAAGAACAAAATAAAAGTCACACATAAGGTGATAACAAATTAGGTGTCATATTAATACTATCATGAGATTAGAAAAGGGATGAACAAGATCATGAATTTCATAATGCTTGAACTTTTGACCTGGGGCACAAGTTTTTTAGGAATAGTTATTTTGAAAGAAAACTAAATAAGTTAAGAATAAAAAGTGTAAACAAAACAAAACAACCGGGCTTAATAACAAAAGTATTGCCCTCACATCACATTCTAACAATGTTTTTGGAGCTCAAAGCAGAAATAGTTGTCTTGATGTTGTACTAGCCTATAACTCGAGCCCAATTTTCAATTTGTATTTTCAATAGTTGCCTTGACTATAACCTAACTCTAATAGCAATTGTCACGGGCTGACTCTTTCGAGTATGCAGTGGGATTTATTTTTGCCTGTGAGGCGATTGAACTTGCTCTACCAAGTTGAAGCCCACCTAATCTCTCCTTGATCATCGAGTGTCGAATCTTAACTTGTCTTGTCAAATGCAGGCTTAATGTTATGTCTAGCAAGAATAACTCTCATAAGGAAGCTCTAGCTTCCATGCCATAAGTAGACTAAACATCCACAAGTGCATCCCACACTGTTCATATCGCTTCATGGCAGCAAACTCGCCCTTGAGTAAGGCGCTTGCCCAATTGAGGCTTCATGTTAGGCGTCCCGTGTCAATGTTGTCCACAATTGACCCAACACACTGTTGGTCAACTGTGCACCAACATAGAACCCTCAATTTAGCTGTTTAATGTTTTAAAAATTACATAAAATAGAACCATAAAAGGTCATCCAAAAAAAAGTAAATAAAATAAAAAAAGAGCAAAAAAAAACTTTAAAAAAGTTACAGACAAGCACCCTCTTGGTAGGCTTAGTAATCATTCATTGCATTGTAGTGTATGCTCTCTCTATTCTTCACTATCTTCAATTCCCATCTCTATAGACTATTTGTAAGTAGCTCAGTCTCTTTTATGGGACGTGATGTCCAAATTGTTCTTGGAAGTTTCCATTGACGTTTGCTAGTGAGGAAGCTTCCTCTTTTGTTTCTACTTTCATTTCTAATACTTAAACTAACTAAAAGTTTAGACCTCCATTAACTTCAAAATAAAAAATGAGCAAGCATCCAGGTATCTACTATGACATTCGCAGAAAAGCCCGAGGTAATATATATCATCTTTTGTTCTTCCACTCAATTTTTTATTTTTATTTTTTCTTTTTGGATTCTATTTGGTTACTGAGAAAACAAAGGAAAATAGAAGGAAACAAAACATTGGTAATAACTCATTTGTTTTCTAAGTAGTGTTTACTCAGCAACCAAATGGAAGTCCTCTCTATTATAAACTAAGTAACCAAATGAAAGTGCAGGCTGTGGACCTCTCTCTCTCTCTCTCTCTCTCTCTCTCTCTGATAATTATTATTATTATTTGTTTTTTTGTCAGATCTTCTCTGCAAGGATTATACTCAACAACCGCCAATTCAGTATAACTACAGATGTTTAAATTGGAGTTTTGATTTGTCCTGTCAAAGTAATCTCTTGTTAAAATTTTGCAGAGAATTACTATTTTGCAGTGAATTATTTGCTATCTTCGAATCATTATTTTTAAGTTCATTGCCAAATGAAAATAGTGTCGTAACACTCATAGTTTCATTAGAAAACAAATAGTAATTCTTTTCTTTGCCAATAAATTCCCTTTCAAGAATTGCAATACCTTGATTTGAATTAATGATCATTGAAAAGCTAAAATAATTCATGAGCTTCCACAAAATGTTACAGACATCGAGGTTGTTAAAGGACTCAGGACAGCTTCTAGGTTCATTACACCGTTTCAAAACAAGGTGAGAAAATTCTAAAAATCTCTCACCACTTGAATTGTCTTGATTTTCTCAAGATAGAGACATCTTAAATCAGTTTTTGCATCATGTTTACATGAGAGTTTATTATAATGTACCAATGATTATGATAATAGGTGGAACTTCAATACTTGCATGACCATGCTAGGATTACCGCAGGCATCAATTTGGCAGCAAACACGCCGTTAAATTTCTCAGGTGTAGTAGGAAACAGTTTTTTCTCCATTGGGACCGACCTGTCTTTTGATATGGTGAAGAAGAAATTTGAGAAATGGGACGCGGGATTGAGCTTCAACACTGCCATCCTCATTGCTTCCTTGACCTTGTAATTCCTTCCACACTCTGCTGCTCTTGTTGTCTCTAGGCACATACTTTACAAGCTTATCAAAATTAGAAAGAACATAGTAATTCATTAAGAAATTAATGTTCTTTAAAACATTCCAAACCATCAAATTTAATCAAACATTTGATAAAACAAGACTCACTTGAGACTTTCAAGTGGGATTAATTTCACTTTTTCCCCTAAACTGTTGTCCTTTTTTCTTTTTTAAAACCTATCAATTCATATATAGCCTTTAGAGTTTCTGATGTCAGCTCATGTGGTCCAATTAAATATGATTGTCCAAATAACTGTTGAAGTCTAATTTGATATGAAAAAATGTCATTTTAGAATTTAACAACTCAAATGAGAAAAGGAAAAGGAAAAGGAAAAGGAAAAAGATTATGAAGAAAAATGAATTTTTGGTTATGGGGTGTACGTTATCTATAAATATAGTGTGAGCTAGAAAATGAATATTTGATTATATGATTTAAATTATTCAAATTATAAAATTACCATTTTGCCCATTAGATTATGCTTTCACGGTTGTTGACTAGAATTGGCGTCTAGAAATTTTAAGTCCTAAACACATGAAATTGATAGTTTAGAAATAAAATAGAAAAAAAAATTATAATAATTTGGGAATAAAAGTGAAATTAGCCCTTTCAGAAATTCTTGATTGGGGAAATTATTTACCAAAAGGTGGGGGTGCAAGTTTTGTTGTGGTTTCTTTGCACATAAAAAGTTGACCCCCCATGTGTTTGTAATTATTTTTGGTCTTCCACATTGATTTGTAATTTTTCCTTCTCTAATTCACTAACAAATTGTGAGAGCTCGTTTGAGAAGTGACTTTTTGACTTTTTTTCTAAAATATGAAGCAGTCAAATCCAAGGGCTCAACCCTAGATAGGCAGTGGAAAAAACGTACAAAATGTGATAAAATGAAAATCAATTTTTAACCTTTTTATATGACTTTCTAAATTTTTAATTATTTTGACTTATTGCCAAACGCCCGTGTTGACAAATATTAATGCAGGGATGATATGGGTGACACTTTGAGTGGATCATGTTACTATACAGTGAGTCCCCAAACCAACACAGCCTTTGGGACAGAGCTTAGTCACAAGTTCATGAGCAATGAGACAACTTTCACCTTAGCCACTCAGCATTCACTGTTCCCAATCACATTGGTGAAAACTAGAGTAAGTAGCAATGGCAAAGTAGGAGCCCTCATTCAGCAGCAGTTGTTTCCATCTCTCTTTTTCTTCACTATAGCTGGAGATGTTGATGTCAGGGATGTGAGTAGGACTGCTAAGCTTGGCCTTTCTTTGGCTGTTAAGCCTTTAGATCAAAACAAATAAAAGTACCTATCTCAATATGGATGATAAATAAGACTCAAGATTGACATAATATCTGGGTTTAAGTCTTACCACTGACCTATGCAATTTTCTCTTCTTATTCCATTCTTATAGATTGTTTTTTTTATTATACATACATAATGTATAGTTGGAAGAAAAGTCATAGCATGAGTTAACAGTGGCCAGTTTTGGGTGGCAAGTTTTGCTTAGCCTTAAATAGCGTCAATTAGTATGAGAAATGTATGGTTTGCACTTCTAAAATGGGTATATTGTAAGAACATTCCGTTATTTTATTCTTACGTTGTTTTGTGAGATTAGTAGTTATATTACTTTGCGGTAAAAGTTATGAATGAATAAATTTATAATGTGAACTCTTGAAGTGAAAGTTATGAATTATTGTAATTATGTAATGCACGTTGTGATAAGAAAAATTACTTTTTGTGATATGTATTATATATGTTGATTTAAGGGCTGGTTTGACAAGCGTGAATCAAAAGGGCTGGTTTGACAAGCGTGAAAAAGTCAAAAAGTAAAAAAATTATTAAAAAAATTAAAAAATTATCATTATTCATCAAAAAAAATATTAAAAAATTAATATACAAATATTAAATACAAATCAACTTTTTCTCCCATCAATGTGCTGACGTCAAGCCAACTTCACTGAAAGGAAAAAAAAATTACATGTGTACATTCATTAAGTTGGATGGTAAAGTTGGACCCGTGAGGGCCCACCATGGGTCCCGTTTTGATAATCCGAACCGTTGAAAATGTAGAACTCATCTAGTACTATATGTCTGCAAAAAATCACGTCTATTGGATATCGCTAACTACATGATCAAATCGATTTTGTATAAAAATTAGATGGTGTTATAGTTAATAGTTGCCAAAAAAAAAAACTAACACGATCAGATAGCTATCGATATCCAATCAACGTGATTTTTTACAAGCATATAGTACTCAACAAGTTCTACACATTGAACGGTTCCGATTAGAAAAGGGGACCCGTGGTGGGCCTCCACGGGCTGAACAACACCGTCCAATCAAAGCTCGAAAAGGAAACAATCTTTTCTCATGTATTCACCAAAGCCAACTTTACTGCCAATTCGTACGACGTAATACACTATCTTCTCCTACACACTTATTTATACAAATTTTTAATACATATTTTTTCATAAAAGTCAAAAAATTAACTTAAACATTTATATTTTTTTCCTTAACATTTTAGTCTAAAAAGATAAAAAAAAATACACTTATTTAAAAAATCTCAAACAACCCCTTATGACTCATCAATTTGAATTTGTATATAGATAATTTATTTAAAAAGTATTAAAATTTCAAATGCCTTTGATCACCGAGAGGAGTCTAAATACAAAATTAGATCCTTCAATATTGGAAAGAAGTCTACCCCTATTTAAAAAAATAAAAATAAAATAATAATAATTAAAAATGAATTGTATGACTAGAACTCAAGAACTTGTTTTCGAACTTAAATGCAAATAACTCCACAGTTTATAAACCCACTAAAAGCTAATCAAAGATTTTTTTTTTTTTACTCTCTCTCTCTCTCTCTCTTTTGAGGGCAAAAAAGAAAGATGCTTTACAATATCAATACAGAAAACTTGCATATGCATCATACATATATATAACATGGATCCAGTCAATCAGCCTCTTGTAACCCACCCAAAACAACCGACCCAACAAACAACCCGACCGCCCCGACAGCAAGCCCACCCCCAACCACAACCTGCACCGCTACCAGACCCGCCGAGTCATCGGGTATCAAAACGATCGCCAGAATCGCCGCCACCAAAATCGGAAGCGACGCCGAAGCCAGTGCCGACGGCGAGAAGCCAGCCGCCTTCTCGAGCAAGCTGAGCAAGCCGAGATCCTCGGCCTTGGAAAACACGCCGAGTTTCTCGATGGATGAGAGAGTGAATCCCAATTCCTCTGCTTTGGACAAGAGACCAGATTTCTCTACGTTGCTCAGAACCTTTCGTTTCTCGATCGTCTTGAACACGTCGACCTCGACATCTTCACTTCCTTCGTAGAATATTCCGGCGCCGAACCATTCCTTTTTCCACCCGTCGTCGTATTTGTTCACCTGCATTAGACCATCCTCAAATTTATGGTACTTCAATCATTTTATCTTGATATTAAATGAAAAATGTAGTGTTCTTTTTTTTTTTTTAAAAATAAAATAAAATTAGCAGTCCTTGTTGAGATTGGATTAGGATAGATCTGCTAATATTGTGTTTGTTTACAAAATGAAGAAGAGAATTCATAATATTTTGAGACTATGATAAACCTTTATAGATATAATTAGTAGTCGCTCATGAAAAGACGATAAATTCTATTTTCACACACATATTTATCTTAGTGCATATTTTTATAAATTTAATTAGATGTTATTTATCTCATTCTACATATCACATTTTTTAATTATAACCTTAATTCAAATATTATACACACATTTTCCATCCAAACTCACATAGTCACTGACTCTAAATTCACTGATTCTGATCTCATCACTGTTTCTGAATTCACTAGGTTGATCAACTCACTGATTCTGAATTCTACTATTTTTCTTTCATTTCCTTTATTGAATTAATAATTGTGATTGAATTCTGTTTCTGGTTTCGCTTTTTTAAGCCACGTATATGTACGTATAATGTATACACACATGGGTGTGTCTTTGATATGGTTGAACAATAATTCTAGTAAAGTAATTCTAGAAAACCTAACCGCTTTTCTTTGTGGTTAACGTAATTGCTACTGGTCTTGCTCGGAACATCATTCTAGTAAGGTATCTTCATGAAGAAGAAGAAGAAGAAGAAGAGCAACGAAAGTGGAGAGACAAGGAAGAAGAAGAAGAACAAAATCATGAAGAAGAGATTCTCAAGAAACAGGAAGAAAATAGGAATAATTTGTCTCACCGCACTCAGTTGGAGAAATTGCAAGTTGAAGTGATCGTGGTTGACGATGAAAAACGGAAGATTGACGATTCAAAGAAGAAGAAACCTAGGGCAGAGGAAAACCTAACTGATGGTACGGAACATAAGTCGGAGGAGAAGAAGAATACTTTGACGGTTTTAATTGAAATAGATAGTGGAAAAAAGGGGGTTATGAGCAAGTTCCAGTGGAGTGGCAAAAAATAGTGATGAATGGTATGGTTTGAGAGAAGAAAATTTCAGTGGATTGATCAGCTGGAATTAGGAAGAAATTGAATGATCTTTCACTGAGAAGTCGGAAAAGAGGCAATGAGAGAGGAAGAAATGCGATGGGTTGGTTATGATTTTGATGTCCATTATAGTCATTTTATTTTAAAGTATAATTATCATTAAAATAAAGTTTCATTAAGTATGTGTACTAAGGTAAGTAGGTGTGTGAAAATAGAATTATCCATAGGAGATGGTATTAGAAAAAAGGATTAGAGAAAAATTTACTATTTACCCTCTATTATACTTCCTAATTTATTACTTTGATCTTTTTTCTATTATTTTTTTTAATTATTTCAACTTTTTTTACTCCGCCATTCTTTATATCAAAATAATTAATATAAAAATACATTTTAATATAAAAATATAATAGTATAATAATATTTATACCAAAAAAAATTATATTAAAATAATAAAATAGTACCCAAAAAAAAAATTTATGAAATATAATTTTTAATATTTATAAAATATATTTTTAATATTAAAATATGTAATGCATTTATTAGTTGGTATAAGCTTAAATTTAATAGTAATGTAACGGTATTTGTGAAATTTTACATGATTAATCTCATTTCTAGTTCTCAAAACAAATAAGAACTATTGTTAGCCTACTGGTTATTAAGTAAACACAATTTTTTTAATAATCCCCTCACTAACAATTTCACCTAACCTACCTATGAAAACAAAAGGTCCCTAAATGAAAGGAGTGTTTATCTTTTCATTAAGAGGTTATTTGTAATGATCTAAATAAGTGTACATTTTATCTTTTTACGAAAAAATGTGCAAAAAAGTAAAGAGGTGATGTGATGGAAAAAAAATAAAAAAAAAATGAATTATTTAGGAGATGCTAAACCATCCCTAAATTTGTAGGTGACTATTGGGTCGGAAGTTCACCCAGACATCCTCTCAAACAATTAATTTTAGGATGAATTTGATGAAAATTTATTTCAAACAGTCAATTGGCCAGATTTGATGAAAAAGTTAGGGCACATTGTACTAGATCAAATTTTTATTCAAATTTAATAAAACATCTTATAAACAATTGGAAGTGCTCATAGGAGCATAAACTCATTCGATTCTCGAGAAACTATCATAGTGAAAGGAAAATGTTCAAGATTTTTTAAAAAAAAAAAAAAAAAAAATCACAATTTAACTTAATGCTATAATATTTATAAGCATAATTTTTAATTTGTTACACACCTTCTGAGACAAGTCTATCACTCTTGCCACATCATTATGAATTTAAGTTACATTTTTATAAGTGAATTTTTAAATCTAAAAGAGTAAGTCTCTAAGCATCTCGATGAACCGTTTGGATGCTTGGAAAATGTGTGGTAAGGACATATCTAATCTTCCATCAATTTTTTTGATTGAATTTAAATTTAAGGAATAAAAGACTAAAAAGTGAATTCTAGTTATTTCATCAAACTTGCATTGATAAATTATCTTCCGGCAAATATTAGAATCTTACACGTAAGATAATTGAATTTAGGATCTAGGGTTTAAATTGAAATTTTCCTGCGAAGATTTAAATCTTACATGTACCATAAGAATCTTACATGAAAGATAACTGAGGGATAGCCAAAAATTTTACCAAATTAAATTGAATTTGAACTCAAATTCTCAACTAAATTTGAACTCAAATTCGACGGAATTTTAAAATGAATAAAAATTGGAAATGAATTTCTTTAATAAAAAATATTAAAACATTGTTGAAACAGTTAAGTTTTTAGGATTTTCTAAAAAGATTTCATAAAAAAAAAAGAGCAAAGATTGGAGTCTTGCATAGCCAAGCTTTTAATCAAATATTTTTAATGAAGAAAAGAGAGAAAAAGTAAGGATTAAAAATGTGCTAACAAAAACCAAGTGAAGTTCAATGGAATTGCTGCACTTGATGTCAAGTTCTGTTTTTCATAGTTCAGAAACAAATTTCTTATTTATTAATTTATTATTATTTCACCCATTTCTTAGCAACCAAACGAAGGATTTTAGCAAATTAACAGCAAATTTACTCATAAATCAATTGGTACCCGACAAAATGTAAGTCCTAAAATTTGGGAAAACAATTTGTATTTGAAAGCATTGACTTCTCGATTGTATTCTTTCTATTATCTACATAGCATTCATTCAAAATTAAGCTTCCTTAAGTTTCCCCTGTTTTCTCACTAACCAAACAAGGGACGCATTTAGAGGTTTTTCAGTTCCGAAGTCAGCTAAGTACTTAAGTTTGATAGAACAGTTCCATTTATAATCAAGTTCGCGTTTTCATATTTCAGCTCATTTTCTTCGAACCCAAACAAAGATATATATATATATATATATACTAACATGTGGGCACACGCAATATGTATGCAATAAGAATAAAAAAAAATTAATATCATAATATATGTATATTGTGTATGTGGTAAGAGCACTCTTAATTAAACTTTAAAGTTTTAGGTTCAAATCTTACACGTAGCAGACAGAAAAGTTACCAAATCTTTAGACACCAAGTTCATTGCTCACATATATAATATGTATTAAAAGATATATAATAGTATAGATATATCACTATTATAATAAGCATAATTCAAAAGAATTTGGCAATTTTCTGAGCAACCAAACATGGGTAAACCCTTATCAGTCTCAATTGAATTGAATATATTGCTAGAAAGATTATTCATATATGCAAGTGTATAGTACCTTCGTTTTAGGTGCCATGGCGAGAAATCTTGAAGCTCTTTTGGCGGGAAAGAATTGACGAAATCGGGACTTGGCGGGAAAGAAACTACTGTGCTCGACGTTATGAAGAAGATAAGCAGTTGGCGAAGCCGTTGCCATTGCCATTTGACGAGAGGAGTTTTATCAGAATTTTTCCGGGGAGAATTTTTCTTGGTGAATTTTCTTAGGTTCCAAACACCTTTTTCTGTCTGTAATCCTAGTGTCGACCAATCAAAAGGGATGTAGCCCTATCTGACAAAATTACACGTTATCGTTTGAGGACAGATGACATCAAATTACATATTTAACCCTTTGCGGTTCTTCGAACGGGTTGTTTGAGAAGTTTTAAATTGGTATATTTTTTAAGTCTAATGCTTGGTAGTCCGAAAAGGAAGGACTTGAATAGTCTGAATGGGTGTTGGCCGATCGTTTGTCCGGATGATCGGCCGGATGTCCACTCAGATGACCGGGTGAAAGATTGTCTACTGCGGTCGTCACTTTTGTCGATTATGACTGTCAGCCTCCTCACCTGATGACTAGCTGTCTAGTCAGTGTTCGCCCGGATGACTGGTAATGTGTATTTTGAGCCATTCGAGTAACCTCATATTCGGGATACCAAGCATTGCTCATTTTTTAATTTCAATAATGATTGAGACCCAACAATTTTCTTTGGATCTCAACCATTGATGGTGTAAGCCTCACACATGTATGAATAGGTCTCATACATACATTAATGGTTGAAATATAAAGGAATTGTGGGGGTCCCAAAAAAAGGGCCTCCCAAGTATTTTTCTTTTGATTTTTTATGAAAAAATATAAAATGCAGGTTGGGGTTAAAGTGATATAGTATAGAGATGATGTGGTCAAAATAGATAATTGTGACCCAAATAAAACAATGTATTAAAATAACATGTGTTATTTTGACACATACCAAACAACACCTAAATAAAATTGTAAAGTGTTTGATTAAATTCAAAATATAAATATTAAATATTTTATGAATCTAAAACGATGATTGGTTGAGAGAAATTTTTTTAAGAAAAAAAAATTAAGTTATAACTACTGTTTTTATGTAATTGCCTTTATAGACACTTCTAGAATAAAAAAATGTGACATCGAGGGGTCATTTGGCATGACCTAAAAAAATACGTTTTCTATCTTTTTATTTTTTAGGTCATATCACTTTTATTTTTATGTACATTTGTTAAAAAGTACACTTATTTAGATCATCTCAAACATCATCCTAAAAATTGAGGTATAAACTTTTTATATATTATTATACACAAATTTTGTATCATGCAATTAAAATAAGAAATAAATGTATTAATAATTAATTTTATTAATTTGAATTAAATGGATACTATCTTCTGTGGTCTGTTCTATAACAAAGAACAAAATTCTTTCATTCGATCTCCAAAATGAGATACAATTCAACGGTTATAGAAGTTTGTTGTTAATTTGAATGAGTTGATGAATTTTTTCAAATCTTCACACAGAGAAGTTTAAGAAATGAAAATTGATCGAGAACTTGAATGACTTGATTTTAAACAAATAATGAATCAATGTTTTGGTAAGCCTTGATGCTAGAAGACATAAGAGATGCGACATGTCATCGATATGTGTGGTGATCTTCTATGCCACTTGCAAAGATGAATGTTCGAAGGCTTGTGAAAAATGTTTCAAAGCTTCCGTAGAGTCTTGAGCTAGGATCTAGGGATCTTGCTGTGGCTTTGGGTATAGCAGGTTGCTGTGATTATGGAGTGTCGTCCCGAGTTTATTTTGATAATCTGAACCGTTCATATTGTAAAGCTCATTGAGTAAATCATCCGTACAAAAAATTAAGTTGATTGGATATCAACAACCCTATAACCAAGGCACATTTGTTTTTGTAAAAATTAACGATTAACATAACTTTCATAAATTTTTAAAACAATTAAGACCTAATCATAGGGTTATGAATATCTGCTTAACTTGATTTTTTACACGAATAATATTCTTGACGAACCCTACAATATAACGATTTAGATTATCAAAAACATTTTGGACGAACTCTCACAAAAGGACATAACAGGCTGTTGTGCCTTGAGGGCACATTAAGATGTTGTGCCTTGAAGGCGCAACACCACCCCCAAGTCCCTTCAGCCAAGGGTCTCTTTTTATGAGAGCCTAGGACTGTAAACAAACCGAGCCGAACCGAACTTTGCTGAGCTTGAGCTTAGCTCATTTACTTATTGAGCTCGTTTATTGAGCTCGAGCTCGGCTCGATAATTTTTTTTAATATTATTTAAATAAAAATATTTAAATAAAAAAATATTATTTATATTATTTAATATATAAATAATGTATTTATATTATTATTTTTATATATATTTATATATTATTTAATATATAAATAATATATTTATTATATAATTTAAATAAAGATAAACGAGCCGAGCTTACTCGAGGTCGGGTTATTTACTAAACGAGCCTAATAGTCGAGCTCAAACTCGGCTCATTTGCTAAATGAACCGAACTGAGTCGAGCTCTTAACGAACCGAGCCGAGCCAAATTTGTTCATGAACAGCTCAGTTTATTTGTAGCCCTATGAGAGCCTCTACAAGCTCAAAGGATGGGTTGTTGAGTTTGGAAACCCTAGAAATCAATATTTGATTTTATTATAATAACTTTCAAAAAAGAGATAAATTTGTCCCTTATTTATAGAAATAATTTAATTTTTAATTTGAATTTAAACGCTCCACAAATTTTTATTTATCTATTGGGAGATTTTGTTAAGTGTCTTTGTGGGACTTGTATTTATAAGTTGACCTAATAGTTTAACCAAAATGTCTGTATGAGAGGGTTCAAGAACGTCGTTGGAAAATTCGAATTTGAAGATCTTCGAAGATTCTTGAAGAAAAATTCGAATTCTCTTGAACATGATGAGAGGCTTAGATTCTTCAATAGTCTCAACTAAGAACACAAAAGAAATGAGATGATGGAGATAAGAGATTGGGTGAAAAAGAAGGCAAAGTAGCTAGAGAGACAATAATAGCAAGGCCCTCCCATGGATCTCCCACTTTCACTCTCAAGGTTGATTATGGAGAAGGGAAATTAGTTCTTTCCTAAGAGTTTTCTCTCCAAAATCCATCCCTTATAAAGCTATGGGTGGGTGCTATTTATAGGCACCTCATGATGTAGGATGGAGCCCATGTGCAAGGCACATGGGGAATATTCTCTCTAACCACCTTGTTCGAGGAGGTGACCTCTCCGAGGATGAGAAAAACCTCGAAGAAGAGATCAACCCATCGGCGAACCCTTCTTCTTAGCCACACCAAACCAATGATCCCCAATCATCCCAAAGGGTCAAGGGTAGTCCTAGAAGACGTCCTGCCGTATAAGGGTCAGGGGTAGTTCAAGAGAACGCCCTACCGCAAATATTGCCGAGTCTCAGAGACCCCCTAGATCGTGCCACATCGACCCGGGTATAGGCAAGTTTAACCAAAGAGTGAATTTATCTCCACTCACCGTCCTCAGGATTGGGTCCTTTGTTCGGACTCCATTACGCCCATGGTTCTAGTGCGTAGATCCCGGAAAGCTCCGAGCCCGTAAGTGTTCTAGGACTCATTAATGAAGCGGCTTCTAGATTACGTCTGAATCCGTTCGAAACCAAGTGCTTCGGATCTCTAGGTTCGTAGATCCGAACCTTTTCGAGTCCGAACCTAAGTAAGTCTCTAAGTTCATGGATCCGAACCTTTTCGAGGCTTAGGGCGATTTGGCCCGTTTGATGGTGATAAATCTGAGCCCACCAATCTTGGACTTGAGATAAATTCGGACCCACCAACCTTGGACTATTGGGCCTAATTAATTTAGTGAACTCAAATTAGCTCATCTTACAATGTCAAAGTGAGTTTACTTTTCTTCTAATTTGATCCATAATTTAAAATGAGTTAAGTTTTGTAATTTGATGAATCCACATCTTTTTAAAGATTTTGATCATTTTAACTTTAATTGATCATAAATATTTTAATTTCTTAACCAATCGAACGGTGATTAAATCACTTCAAATTTTAATGTTTACAATTACAATAACCAATCTAATTAATACAAAATTTTACTTCAAATTAAAAAAATTACATTAGTCTTCCTTGTTTCATCTCTTAATGATATCTATCTATACTATATATTAAGCAAAAGGGGATTTTTAACCCCAAGGCTTGTGGGAGCTCCAATCTCCCAATCTAAATTTCTTGATTTTTTGATTTAAAAATTTTTTTTTTAGCATTTATTAACTTCTCCCAACCTCCGAGTCTTATCATCATAATAACACTTTAATGCATTAAGAACAAGCATAAAAAAAATTCTTTGAAATCCATCACATATGAATTCCTTGAAAAGTCCTAACATATATGATTATTATCCCTCATAATAACACTTTAATACATTAAGAATAAGCATTAAATTTTTTTTTTGAAAAATCCAACACATATGATTATTATCAAAATATTAAACTTTAATATAATATAATAAAAAAAAAGACATTTAATTCCTTGAAAAGCCTAATACAAATTATTATTATCAAAATATTAAACTTTAATATAATATAAAAAAGGAAAAAAGAAGACATTTAAAAAAAAGAAAAAAAAAGAAGAAGAAGACATTTAAAAATCACAATTTATATATATAGATAATTGTAAATACAACCCGTACATAGTACGGATAATATGCTAGTTACCCATAAAGACAAAACCAAATGCAACAAATGGGCAAGCTCAAATGGGCTAGACCATGTTATGTATTTAAAACAGTCCAATTCAAATCCTCTTATTTAATATTGATTTAAGCAAGTTGGGTTAAATTCGACATGGCGTGACAAATGAACCCAATCATTCTAGGTGGCGGCGTGGTGGCAAGACGGCAATTGTGGAGTGTTTTTATTTAAACTAATTTTTTTTTTAAAAATGCTGTATAAAAATTCTGTTATATGACATTATTTAATTAAAATGATTAATGCATATAAATATGATCAACACATAGAATTATATTATATACTCAGAAAAATTACTTTGAATTTTATTCAAGATTAATTATATGGATAAGATTCATTCTACATATATCTCACAATATATTAATTTTAAATTTACATCTTACATTTTATTTGTTAATTAAGTTTTTATGGTACATAAAATTATAGATTAGCTTGTCTCTAATCCACACAGTGGGTTGGACCAGTCCAATTCAGGCCCGTGAGCTCACAATTGATTTCGTTTCGATGATCTAAACAATTAAATTTATAATTTCCCATGTGTAGATTATCCGCATAAAAATTCATGTTAATCACATTTATTATTTTTTTTTTAAAAATGAATGACAAATATAATTTAAAAATAAATCTTTTTTTTAGAAAACAAATATAATTAAATCAAGTGATTATATTATTAGATTAAATTGACTTTTTGTGATAATTTATATATAAAAATTATAAAATTAATAATTTAAATCAGTGAAAGGAGATTCGTAATTAACCACGGGTTTAAACTCGACCTGCCCATGGAAAGGTAATCGTGTAAATGTAGCATCCATAGTTTCAATGTAATGAAAATTATTAGATAAACTGACAAAAATTCTCATTTACTAGAGTTGTCAAGGGAAAAATGGGTATTGGCACATTATTGATTAGGTTGTTTATTATAATTTGTATTTCATGAGTATGACACACAAAAATAACTTGTCCACATGTAGAGATAAACTTACATATATTTTAATTCTTTTTAAATTTCACAATGATGAAGAAAAGAAAAAAATTATAATAAAAAATCTAAAATTTGACCTTCGTAATAAAATAAATATTTTATTTTTGGTTTTGTCAATTTAAATTATAATATTTTGATTTGTTTTCAATTTAAATCATTAGGCTGTATTTGGTTTAAGAATTTAGAGATGAATTTGTAAAGGGAAATGGAAAATATAGGCGAAATGTGAATAAAATATTTGGAGAATTTTTTTTAAGGTTCCTAATAATAGTAATTTAGAGGATAAAGGACACCAAAAAAAAGAGTGATGCATTAGGTCCCTGAACAACATGGCGCGCATTTTTAATTATTTCATGGACCAAAATACCCTTCACAAATCAACACAGAGATGAAACTGATTCTAACGAATAAGTTTCAATCCCAGCATCCAACCATCTTCACGAACAAGAGAATAACAGAACTAGGGTTTCAATATCATCTTCACCATCGACATTAGAGTTTCGTTATCTTCTGCAAAAATCATTCACATTCCTTCCTTACAAATTTCTTTGACCTCATTTTCACTGTTCATCGTCATCTCAGTTCATCTTCGTCACGTTACATCTTCATCTCAGGACATATCAGCTCGTCATTAAAGTTTCATCCTAACTCTGGTAAGTTTTTCTACAATACAACTAGATTTTTTCTGGAAACACAGTTAATTGCATTTTATATTAACCGTCTATAAATTAAGGTTTCAATTTCGTAATAAAAAGCTACATAAATTTAAAAAAGTTATTTCTGTGTGTTTTGAACTTATTCTTGAACATGTTTGTGTGATTTTACCTGTAAATTTCACTGGTATTTGAATTTCTCTGGTTTTTGCTTGATGTATGTTTCTTCTTTCAATTTTCTCTAGCATGTTTATTTTGAAAAAAGCTATTTCTTTGTGTTTTCATCTTATTCTTGAACATGTTTCTGTGATTTTGTCTATAAATTTATCTACTCTGTAACTTTCTCTGTAATATGTATTTTTAATTGGAATATCTATCTTTCTTTGGAATGTCTATTACTCTTTTATCTCTGTCTAAGTTTCTCTGGTATTTATAATTTTCTTTGACCACATCACTTTCCTCCCTTATGTGTCTCTATCATGTTTAATTTTCTCTGGTTGTGTATGTAAATTTCTCTGACATTTTAATATTTTGGATTGGAATGTATGTTTCTTCTTTGAATTTTCTCTGGAATGTTTATTTTGAAAAAAAGTTATTTCTCTGTGTTTTGATTTTATTCTTGAACATGTTTCTATGATTTTGTCTATAAATTTCTCTGCTTTGTTTCTCTGGATTATGTATTTTTCTTTGGGATGTTTATTACTCTCTTGTGTCCAAGTTATAATTTTCTCTGGCCACATCATTTTTCTCCCTTGTGTGTCTCTATCATGTTTAATTTTCTCTGGTTGTGTATGTAAATTTCTCTGGCATTTTAATATTATGGACTTGAAATTTTCTCTTGAATGGAAATTTTCTCAAGAATGTGTAATTTTCTTCGAAATGTGTAATTTTCTCTGGTATGTTTATTTTGTTCAATTTTTGGTTTGAATGAGGTATAATTTTCAGTGGCATGTTTACATTACTTTATTTATTTTATCTTGCTAATTATGGAATGGAAATTTTCTTTGGCTTGCCATGTTTACTTTTCTCTGTCATTCATTTTTTGTGCTTGCTAGATATATATTTCTTTTTCCAATTTTCTCTGGCTATAATTTATCTCTATATGTAATTTTAACAATTTTTGAAAATTTCTCTACCATTTTATGATGCTTTGTTGATTTTCTTTGGCAATGGAAATTTTTTTGTGGCTAGATGTATTCCACAGGAAAACAATTAGTACTCTGACATTTAATTTTTAGTGTCTGCTTTTGTCTGACATTTATAATTTTCCCTGACCACCTTAGTTTTCTCCCTTATGTGTAATTTTCTCTAACATATCAAATTTTCTCTGGCATGTTCAATTTTCTCTGAGATTTAATGTTGACATCTTTATGTTTTCATCATTGTCTAGAAATGGCAAAACGTAAAAGCAGCAAAACACTGGAAATACCAAGCAAGAAACTGAAACTCTCTCAATCTTCTTATGATTTAAGATAAAAAACCAGCAGCAAAACATTGGAAACACCAAGCAAGAAACAGGGAACTCTCTCAATCTTGTTAAACTCCAAAGAAAGAGAGCTCACTACAGCATTCAATACCGATCCAACCTCTCATCTGTTGTTTCTTTTTTTCAAACATTTAAATTCAATTCAAACCAAATTGTAGAACTTCAAAAGACCCCATTCTGGTATTTGATCCAAGCTCTAACCACTGGAAAGATGGATCCAAGAAAATCTAGGAAATCTGATGATGATGTAGTTGCAATAATCCAATGTTACAATGAAAAAACAAAAGCATTCACAGTTGGTAAAAAGAACTTGACCTTTATAACCAATGACATGACCTTCATTTTTGGTTTGCAAAGAGGTAAAGCAGTCATGTCATTAAGATACTCTAAAAAGTCAAAATCTACATTCCTAAGGAGAAGATTCCAAAACGACACAAGGCTTACTAGTCCTGTTCTTAAAAATGCCTTGGTCAAAGTAATGAAATGCAAGCAACCAATTGATTTCAAAGATGTAGCAATTATTGTTACATTGTACTGTGTCTCATCCAATTTTTTGCAACAAGTGAGAATTCAATAAAGTAGGTTTTTATAAAGTATGTGGAACCACTTGAATCAATGAAACAATATGATTGGCCAGAAGCAATCACATCAACATTGATTGATTCTATCATAGCATTGCACAAAACACCAGAAAAAGTTACAGGGTGTGTCATTGCATTGCTGGTAAGTATAATATCCATTCAAATTTGCAGTGATCATACTTACAAATTTGTATATTTAGCAAAATTTAATTACTTTAATTTTCATCACAGTATTGGCTATGTGAACATGCAAATATCATTGACTCGGAAGACATTAACACAATTGACTTCCCAAGATGTACCAAGTGGAACCTGCAAACCTTGACGAAACAGCTGCAGAAGACACTAGTCCACTCTCTTGTACCTCGACAGGTTAGATTTCTATCGCCATTGAAATCTCAGTGAAATTCCAAAATTTCTCTGATCACTGGTTTGTTTCCCTTCTTGTGCCTTGATTGATTGAGATCAATTTTCTCTGAACTATCAATTTTATGTTTCTTCTTTGGTTACTACAAGTTTATTTCTGCCATTGTAATCAATTTTCTCTGCAATCCAAATTTCTCTTACCACAATTGTAACACATTAACTTATATGTCCTGATTGAATTATGTTGGTTGTTTCATAATTTTCTCTAGTCCATAAAATTGTTTCTCCTTGTGTGTAATTTTCTCTAGCCCATAACTTATATGCCTTGCATCTTTGATTAATACTGTTTATTTCTACCCTTCTAATGAATTTTCTCTGTAATCCAAATTTCCCTAACACAATTATAGTAAAACATTAACTTATATTCCTTGATTGATTTTCTCTAATATTTAAATTATGTTGCTTGTTTAATAATTTTCTCTGCCTCATAAAATTAACTCCTTGACTATAATTTTCTCTGGCTCATACAATTTTCTCTGAAGTTTGTTTCCTATTAGTATCATTTAGATGAATTTTATTTTCCTTATTTGAAATTTTTCTCTCAGTGAATTTTATAACATTTCTCTAATAAAAGAGCCTCCTGTTATAGATAGATAACAAAGAGCTAGTTAAAAACTCATCAGAGGAATTTTGTCTTGGTAAAAAGACAAAGAAAGAATCAAAAAAGGTAATTGTCAAATTCAAGGAAACATTAGAAAATTCATCTGAAGAAGGAGGGAACGAAGAAGCAGAAGGCAACATAGAAGAACATGAAGCCAGCAATGGACAAGAAGATCAAGCAAGCAGTGGAGAAGCAGAAGCTAGAGAAGAAAGTGAAGAAATAGAAGCAGAAGACAAAGAAGAAAATGAATAGAAAGAAGAATACAGTGAAGAAAAAGATGAAAGCACTCAATCTAAACAGCAAGAAAAAAACAATGAGGAAAGTGATGAATAAAAACATAATGAGCCGATGGACCAACATCGTGATAGCATTTGTGGCTCAACAATGCATCAGCCTCAACAATCTGAGGAATTAAAGGATGCCCAAATTGCTGATCTACATCAAAGGCTAAAGGCACTTTCTAAATCTAAAATAGCAGAAGAGAGAAACTGGAATGAATTACTTGCTGAAAAGGATATTGCAATAAGAATTTTGACATCACTTAACTTAGAACTTCAAGAAAGAGACAACACAATCCAAATGAAACTAAGGATGTTGGAGATTCAAAAAGAGGATGATACAAAAACAATTCAGCAGTTGAGGTATTCAATTTCGGAGCTTGAAACTGAAAATGCTAAATTGCATGAACAAATTCAAGAACTATCCGTCCAACTAGCAACACAACCATACCGAACACCAACACAAGTTTAAGCACAAGGTCAGTGAAAATCTTGAGCAACAAAAAGTTATGTCCTTGTGTCAACATAACTCAGAGAAATTTCTATTTATTATAATTTTCTCTATTAATGATAATTTTCTCTGGAAGTTAAATTTCTCTGAACACATTAGTTTCTACTACTTATTTCTATTGATTTCTACTGCTTATTTGATTTTCTCTATCTATTTTCTTATTCAATTTTTGGGGATTGTTTGATTTTCACTGTGTATAGTTGGAATGCAAGTGGAACAACAACCAACAACCCAACAAGAACAAATGGCGCACAAAGAACAACCAAAATAAAAGACAAAAGTCTATGGTAACTGGAAAATATTTAATCAAATAAATTTACATATTGAAATATAATCTGTTACTTCAGAGAAATTTCACTTTTACTGATATTTTCACTGTCTACAGTAAAAAAAGATCTTACATCAATGATAAAAAATTTAAAGGCAAAAGAAAGGAAAGAAAAGCAGCACGATCCAGAATTTCAATATCCCAAAGTAGCAAAAGTGACTAGAGGTTCAAAGCAAGCTGCAAAGCAAACTAAGCAAATCAGGAAAGACAAATAAGTATTTGATACTGATGCGTATGTCTTGCCTCTACCAATAAGCATCAGAAAATCTTGGGTTTTTCCACAAACTCTACCGGTTTCAAGATTGATAAAAGATCATGTAAAAGACATGTTGCAGCACATATCAAATGTGTCTGGACTTGAGTAAGTATAACAAATAAAATAGAAGATAACAAACAACAATTTACTAACTTATATTGCATTAACAACTATTAAATCCTTTCTTTGTCATCTTGTAGGGCTTTAATCTGGACAAGTGAGTTGAATTTCATTACCTTCGAAGACATTGGAAACCTAATAAAGCAAAAAGAAATTGCCAACAATGTAAGTCTTTCATCAAAATTTCTCTACAATGTTCTATCAGCCTTTATAAACCAATACTACAATTATAAATGATATTTTTCAGGTCATTGATAGCTATGGAGAGATCTTGTTTGCTGACCAAATGAGAGAAAGACAACAACCAACTTCATTTTTTTCACATCCATGAGCTTAGTATTTTACTACCATTTTATTTGATTTTCCCTAGAATTTACTTACTACTTTATCTTGTTAAGATACTTATTGAAGCCAGTTGTGTCACTAGTCTAATTTTCTTTGGCTAGTTATGTACGTTTAAAATTTCTCTATGTGTATATTTCTTGAATTCCTGTCATTTCAACTTTCTCATAACATAATCATTTTTTGATTTTCTCTGACTATAGAATTTCATCAAGATGACGGAAAATCAAACTTTCCGACTCTCATTATTTGACAAGCATATTGAAACAGTATGGAGGAACTACAAGTTCCTCCATTTCCCAATAAATATTGGGGGTAATGAGAAGTCAACACATGGAAATCACTGGACCTTGCTTGTCCTGGACAAATAAGACAATTTATGGAGGTTTTACAACTCACTAAGGTCAAGGAGGGATGATGCAGAAGGCAAATATGTCAAAGATGCAAAACAATTGGTAACGAGTGCAAATTTCTCTGATCCATCATAATGTTTATGTGATGATAATTTTCATAGAATCCCATTGATTTGTCTGTAAATTTCTCTATTATTTAAAAATTATTTTTTTGCAGCAAGATTATGTGGAGAATTTTTTGAAAGCTTGCTTTGAAAGAGAGGCACAATCACAACCCTCTTTCAAATTGATAAACTCACAAAACACAAATTACGACTTTGAGTATGTCAACAATGCTCCACAACAAGACAGTGATTTGTAAGTTTCATACAACATCTATAAATAAGATAATCTGATTTGAATATTTCTTAAAACTAACTATATCTATAATTTGTATGCAGTCTGGATTGTAGCCTCTTTGTATGCTATATAATGAGACAATATAGTAAGCATGAACCTATCAGCTCGAAATTGTCCACACAAGACATAAGGTTGATAAGAACATAAATCATAGAGAGATTTGTGACCGAAGTTGGCCAGTCATGGATAGAACCAGTTCAAATACCTCTAGAAGAAGAATCAAAAGTGTAATAGTGAAACTAGTGCAAGGAAGACAATGTACACAATATAATTAGGATTATCCACTCAATTTGTTTTTTCATAGATTGAACGAATGATGATGCTTGACATATATGTATATATCATTTTTTGACTAATGTAAATTTCATACCTATCAATGGTTAAATATATATATATATTTTTTATTGTGATTGTCAACACAATCCACACAGAGAAAATTGTCTGCAGAAATTTCTCAAGTATGATGTTACCAGAAATTCACAGAGAAATTTAACTCATATCGTCCCAAGGGGATGCCTATATGATCATACAATCTATAATGCTTTGTGTTGGTACAAAACAATCATCAAATTCAAAAAACAAAAAGCGCACAGTAATTTTCTCTGCTATTGGCAAATTTCACTAGATGAATTTGAAGCTTCAAAACACAATACCCAGATAATTTTCTCTGCTAGTGGAAAATTTCTCTAGATAAAATTTTCAAAGAGAAATTTAACTCATATCGTGTCAAAGAGGGTGCCTATATGATCATGTAATCTGTAATGCACTGTGTTAGTACAAAACAATTATCAAATTCAAAAAATACAATGCACACAGTAGTTTTCTCTACTATTGGCAAATTTCTTTAGATTAATTTGAAGTTTCAAAACACAATGCAAAGAGAATTTTCTCTACCATAGGCAAATTTCTCTGAATGAATTTGACTGGTATTACAAACCCACTGCCTATAGTATGTATTAACAAACACAATGCACACTTTCATTGCTATTGGAAAATTTCTTTAGATGAATTTGATTGGTATTATTATATATAGTGTCTAAAAAAATACATTTCACAAAACAAAATACACAAAAGTAATTATCAAATGTATTATTCAATCAATAAAATGTATTATCCTCAACTATTTAACAAAGGTTCCTTGCATGTCCTCTTATTATGGTGACCAATACTCTCATAATGACTACACTTAATCACCCTTTTGAACTCTCCAGTAGAAGCAATTCTGTTCTTCTTTGGCCTCCTAGCTGGTCTCTTACTCAATGGAGGTAAAATCATAGCATCATCAATGCTACACACAGGTTTTTCAACAGTTGGAACTTGGCCAATCGAAAACGAGTATGCTTGATGATACATATCAGCATGAAAAAATGGTTCAACAAATGAATTCAAATTCTTTCCATTCCTAAAAATTGCAGCAACAACATGTTGACATGGATACCCATTTATTTCCCATTTTCGACATGAACAAGTTCTCAACCCAAGATCAACCATAACCGAAGGAAAACAATGCATTTTAAAGACATTATCAGATGATAAACTCACATTCCATGTCCTCCCATCCAAGAAAGGCTTCTCCAATACACTATCCATACGAGGATAGAGAACTTTATTCCATTTACTAGAGAACAGTCTCCTATCAGACCTCATATTCATGATTTGCAATCGTATCATGTCCACCAAATTTGTTATTGGCAAGTACTGAGCTTCTCGTATCCATGAATTGAATGACTCAGCAACATTTGAATATATCTCACCATAACGTTTCCCTTTAAAATATGCATCACTTCAATTTTCATACAGTAAACTTCTCAAGAAAACACTCACAACGTCTCCTCCCTCACTTTTTAATTTATTTAACTTGAAATGAAATGATGCCTTTGTTGGCGCATATGCACATTCTGAAAACTTTGAAACAATCATCTCCCTAACCAAATTTGTGTTTCCACATGACAACTTATCTCTCAAATTTTTTTTTAGATGTTCAAGACAAAATCCATGAAAGTAGTTAGGGAAAAACCTAGCAATTCCTTTCACAATACCGCAATATCGATCTGATATGAAACTTATCGCCTTCTCTGATCTCAATACTTCACATAAATGTTCAAGGAACCAATGCCAATTGTCTTTATTCTCAGCATCAACAACAGCAAAAGCTATAGGAAAAAAACCTACAAAACAAATAAGAACAAGCATATTGGATATACACATGCAGAAAAAATTAGAACAATACAAAATCAAAGAAATTTGACACTGCCAACATCCAGAGAAAATTCACACAATGACAACCTCCAAACAAAATTCATTTAGTGCCCAACTCCAGAGAAACTTCACACATTGGCAACATCCAGAGAAAATTGACTTAGTGACCAACTACAGAGAAAATTCACACAATCAGAATATCCAGAGAAAATTCACTTAGTGACCAACTACCTATAAAATTCATATATTGGCAACATCCAGACAAAATTCACTTAGTGACAATATCCAGAGAAAATGCACTTAGTGACCAACTACAAATAAAATTCACACAATGACAACATCCAGAGAAAATTCACACACTGACCAAAATCCAAAGAAAATTCTCACAGTGGCCACAACCAGAGAAAATCCACACAGTGGCCAAACCAGAGAAAATTCAAAGTGTCAGAGAAAAATCACATTCACTCAATTCCTACATGTATAGAAAATTCACATACTTAGATAAAATTAGATATATTTACAATTACCTTCATTTCCATCTTTTCCCGTCGCAACAAGCATAACTCCTTTGTATCGTCCTTTAAAAAATGTTCCATCAAGAAAAAGCAATGACTGACAATATTTAAAACCAGCAATGCATACATGAAAAGCCACAAACACTCTTTTGAAACGCTTGTTATCTTCAAAATCTAACTCAAAACGGCTACCTGGACTGCTCTTCAATGCCTCATTAAAATACCACCATAATTGATCGAATGACAAACAAGAATCCTCACATGTACTACATTTTGCTTTTTCAACCCCCAACTAACCACAGTTATAACTGATTGAGACCCCATACTTGTCTTTCATTTCTTTGACAACATCCACTGGACGAGTTAAAGGTTTTGCACTTACATTTTCAAGTATTAGTCTAGAAACTAAGCTGGAAGTCATCCTAGCATGTTTATTAGTACAAACCGCCACACCACATGTATGTTCATTGTTCAAAGTTCTTATGTAAAAGAACCCATTTGCTTTTTTAACTGAAGCATGTACACGCCACATACATCTCCTTGATTCCTTATGTGCACATTCTGCCGTAACTCTCAGCTTGTCATTTTTAACATACGTAAACTGAAAACCAACCTCAATAGCATACTTGCATAAAAAAATACGGAACTCAACCACACCACCCTCAAACTTTTGTCCAACACTCATAATGTTATTTCGCCAACCAGCTGACAATAACACATTTTCTTAGTGAGAACAAAACTTAGAGAGTGAATTCCTTTTAATATCCACCAGCTTATCACATTCACCATCCACAACATCTATCCAATTAGACCCCACTTCGTCCTTTTCATCAGAAGTACTACACCTAGTAACTGAAACATCAACTATATCAACACCACGTGCACAAACAACCCTCAACATATTTAGAAAATTAATGTTATTTCGAACCATACAATTCGGATGACCCACAATAGAATATGAAATACACATAGTCTTAGGTTTCAAATTCTCCAATGTTTTACACAAAATACCAATCAATTCCTCAAAATTCAATTCGCATAAAACATTAATGACAATAGTATCATTCCCATATTTGCACAGCAACAACACTGCACTGTCCATCGAAACTGAAAGAAAAAACAAGAAAAATAATTTGTTCAACGTAAAAACACTTCACAAGAACAACATAAAAGTCCAGAGAAATTTTTAAAAATTATAATTTTCTCTGAATTATAATAACAAGCTTATAATTTTCTCTGGGCTCAAATAAAAGTCTAGAGACATTTACAAACTTATATTCACCTTCAAGATAACAAAAACAAAATCACAAAAACTTAATGAATCCAGAGAGAATCACAGAAAAATTTAGTGCTAACTATTAAACACAATTATAGAAAAAAATCACACAGAATATCTGTTATGAAATTATAGGCTTCTCTATGATTTTTATTGAACTACAAGTTAACAATTTTCTATGCGTAACTCTGCAATATTGCACTCATAGAAAAATTTAGAGAAATTTACAAACTTATATACACCTTCAAGATAACAAAAAATACTGCATTGTCCATCTAAACTGAAAGAAAAAACACAAAAAATAACTTTTGCTCAGAGAAACAAAAACTTATATTCACTTTCTACAAAAATATAATTTTCTTTGAACTACAAACTGAAAGTGAGTAACAAACTTATAATTTTCTCTGAACTATAAATAAAAGTCCAGAGAAATTTATGAACTTACATTCACTTTCTCAGATTCTATCTGCATTAGAAACTTCTAATAATATATCCATATCAACTTATAATTTTCTCTGTGATTTTCGTTGGATTATAATAACGAACTTATAATTTTCTCTAGACTATACCAACAAAAGTGCAGAGAATGAAATTTCTCTGGTTTAAAAAAATTTCTCTGGTTTGAAAAAATATAGAACAAAACTTATCATTGATCAACATGTTGATGAAAAACAGAGCACGAAAAATGAACTTTAAACATCAAAATCAACTACACTGTCAACACTCTTTGAAATTGATCAAAAAACAGAGAATGAAAAATTAATTCCAAAAATAAAAATCAACTCCATCAAGCTGGCCTCTTTCTAAACAAAAATTCAAAATCCATGTGGAATCTCCATCAAAAACATACTTGATTCAACTCCACTGAAAAACTTACGCGATCAACACATTGGAACACCTACACGATCATAGCAATCTTTCTCGTCAGCTTCACTGAAATTTCTGACAAAATCACCACTCCAAAGTCAGTTTCCAAAATCTTCACCATGAAGTCAACAATATAATATTCAAACAAATTTTTCGTCAACTCCACTACAATCTCCAACGAAATCTCCACCGCGAAGTCAGTTTCCAAAATCTCCCCGTGAAGTCAACAATATAATATTCAAACAAATTTAAGTTATAAAAGAAGGATAAACTTCAGGGACCTTAGCCATCAAAACATATTATTTTGGACCTCTCCTCCTACCAAAAGTAGAGGAGGGATCTTAGACCGATTTTTCCAAAATATATCTATCTTTCATCTAATTTCACACACCTTTTCTGTTTTTGTTTTTAAATCTCTCCCCCAAATACATGAACCAAACACAACCTTAGTCTATTTTTATCAAGTAAAATTGACCGAAAAGAAGTATTTTTATCATTAAAATCAATGAAAAAAAATATATTGTAGACATTTATGTACACATACATTGATTTAATGGCTCAATATTTTTTTTCATTGATTTTACTTGACGAAAATAGATAAATAATTCAAATTGAAAACAAATCAAAATTTTGATATTTAAATAGATAAAATTAAAAACTCAATGTTTATTTTATTATAAGAGTCAAACTCTAAAAAATAAATAAACAAATAAATAAAATTGATTTTTTTTTTGTTGTTGTAATTTTTACCCAAAAAATGAATCTTGCAGGCGTGCATCTTTGTGGTTCACTCTAGTCTAGCTTACGGGGTGCAAGTTAGAATGGGGTGGGGGAAGCAAAACCCACTCCCATCCCGCTTCCTCATCGGTCAGGGAAAATTCATGCAGGAAGAGGTAGAGGGATGCAGGGGCGGAGGAAAATGGCCATCCCTATAGACAAGTACTAACTTCGATTTTGTATATATACATTTTAGCAGTTTATCCTAGTCTACTTTACGGGTCTCATTTCCAGAGATATTCTGGAGGAAGTAATCTTCTCATATTAGTTGTGTGGTCAAATTTTAGCACAAATATAAATAAATTATAATAAAAAAAATAAATTCTTCTAACATGTTAATTGAAAATAATTGAATGTTGTCGAGTTTAATGATAGACAACTTCAAATTTTGACTCTCGTGCCAAACAGAGCCTTAGGCCTTAATATTGTTTTGAACAACCAATAAAACATGTTGAACATATTACTTTCACAAGTTGTTGAATATCTTTCTCTATTTAGATGGCAATATCTGCTGCAACAGGCGAGATATTTATTTATTAGTTAACCTTTCTCTATCAGTACTTCAACAATTAGAATAAAAAATAAAGGTAATTAAAAATTTATTGAGAAAGTCTGTTTTGTTTCTTTGTATCTCTTTGCAATGACAATGCATCTAAATTGGTGTTTCCAATTGGCATCCTTAAGACAATTCAATCAAAGACTATGAGCCAGAAAAATAGCAATAAAAAGAAGGAAAAAACAGAAAGGATGAGCTCTAACATTATTGACCCATGTGATTGGATTACTTATGGAATCATAAAAATGCAGTAGGTATGATTTCTTTGTTCTACCTTTATCATTGAAATTTTTTTTTAACAGCTCTACTAATTTAGAGATTTTAAAGTTCCAAACTATCTTACGTTAACGTCTATTAATTTCCAAACTCTAAAATTAACAATCAAACAAACTTTCAGTGACCCATTATATTGGCTTGAACTTGAGACCTCTTTTATTATTGAAGTTTGTCAAATTCCATTTTGACACATTCAATTTTAATTGTGATAATCTTTTACACTTTAAATAAAATTGTAATGCCATTGTTTAATACATAACATTTTTTAGGGGCATATAATTAACCATCTTATTGCCTCAGTAGTCTCACATACTTTCACTAAATCTCATTTTAGTTTTTTACTTTTAATTATGTTCTAAATAAAACCACTATAACTCGCATGCCAATTTCGGTCCATCTTATTAATGCTAGATGAACAAAAGGGTAACATTATAATTTGACTTAAAGAATCCAGATTAACCTCCCTTGAAGTTTAGTTAAATTACAGATACTCCCTTGAGATTTCGAAAATTATAGATACCCCTCTGAGGTTTATATTTTCATAACAAATTGTCTCCTGAGGTTTATCTTTTCATAACAATTTGCCCCCTAATTTGTTATGCAAATAGTACCTTCAGGGGGTATCTGTAATTTCTCAAACCTCAGGGATATATCTATAATTTTGCTAAACCTTGAGGGTGTATATGTAATTTGCCCTTTGTTTTAGTATGATATACAAACAAAATATTTTGTACAAAATTCTCATATAAAAAGATGTGGTCAGAAATCTTCTCCATTGCATCGCCGAAGGAATGTGATATAAAAAAAAAATTAAAAAAAAAATTAAAACAAAACAAAAGACCTACTATAGTAATTCAAAATTTTCAAAATGTCAATGTCACATTATTTTTTATGAATTTTTTATTTAAAAATTTTGTTTGTGAATAATTTTTCATTTTCAATATTTCTTGATCCTAATTAATGTTAATTCACAGTCCATGACAATTTCTTGCAAATAAGCAACAAAACAAACAAAGCATGTAAGCCATGACATAATCTGTATACTAGCTCATGTGTTGCTCAATGTGGTGTCTTTTGCAGATATAACAATTGACAAGAACAAGGTTTTTGAACAACGTATAATTTACATTATCAAAGGTTTGAAACAATAGACTAGCACGCAGCAGAATTCTAATAATAATATTTATTTGGACTTCACACATTCCGAGTTTTTTTGACTTTATAATTCTTTTCCTGGTTGTTTCTCAAGCGTGTGCAAACATTTTCTAAGCCAAAAAGAATCCAAGAAATAGGAAGACACAGCTAGGAAAATCACAGGGAAGTATCCAAGAAAATAAAATAAAAGTGTTGAAAAATTTAAAAATCTCTAAAATATTGATTTGTGATTATGTGTCAATTTTAAGTAGTAAATAACAATTTCAATCAAAAAATCAAAAACAAATCAATACAACGATTTAACGTGGAAAAATCATAATTGGAGTGTCTCCAATTGTGATAAAAAATCATGAGCACAAACCACAACAATCCACTAAGGCCATGTTTGTTTGGGCGGACTGGTTTAGCATTCCCATGACTAATAGTCTTAAGACTACGAATTCGTTGGATTATGTATCCTATCTTAACTAATAGTCAAGTTTAAAATAATTAGTCCGTACTTTAATTGTTTAACCAAATATCGGATTAATAATTTTATTGGACTATTAGTCCAATCCCAAGCTCATGTCCACCCAAACAAACATGGCCTAAGAAGACAAAAAGAAATTATACAAGTGTACACTCAATTACCTAGTGAATCCACGCTCGAATTGAATCGACTCCCATATGCTTCTTCCACCACCGTCTTTATCTTGAAATTGTCTTGCCCAACGTTGAATCCATAACGCCGATGTCGAATTCACGACAAAAAGCCACTTTGAAATCCACTGAAGAACAGCTCTCTCTTTTGTGAATAACACAAAATAAACAAATTCTTTAATATAATCCACTCAATTCATGATTAAACTCTCATAGATATCAAAGGAAACAAACAAAGAAATTTTAGATGAAAACCCTGAGCGCAAGAATGGTCGCTCGAGTGGATTGACTAAAACGCATGTTTCAAAATAAGGGTCTACGCTTGAGTGCAGGAAGTGTCGTTCGAACGCAAAAGCATAACTCTTAGTACTTTTACAGATAGTTCAAACTTTTAAAATCAAATATTCTCAGCTCAAGCGCACAAATGGCCGCTCGAGCGATCAAGTAACTTCGATTACATTTTTACTTTTTGTTTCGGGGGCGTTGCTCCTCGACCCCGCCTGAGCGCTACCCTGGACCCGCCAAGGGGTGCTGCATTTTGGACTCTCGCGAGTTGACCGGGCAGCTCGATCTCCGACATAGTCAGCGAAGTGGTAAACATGATATGAATAAGATCACAAACTCCTTTGCAAATGCACGATTTAGGTTACATTCGCATCTAAATACTCATAACCTTACTGAAATAAAAGAACGAATAAAATTACAACTGAAAGAAGTTTTGTCAAACAAAATTGTTAAGAATAAAAACCTAACAAGTGTCGTAAGTTTTGTTGTTGTTGTTGTTGTTGTTGTTTTTTTTTTTTTTCATTCATAATTTTTATTTATTTTATAAATTTAAGATTTGAACACAATTAAAAAGTTGATGCTTAGATGTGTTTTGGAAAATTGGTAAAAAGTTGACTTTTGACTTTTGACTTTTGACTTTTTACCAAGCTTTTTAACTTTTTGAAAAGCGATTTGAGAAGTTGGTAAAAAGTTGGCTTTTGATTTTTTAGTTTAATATTTGCTTATGGTGTCAAATCAAATTAAAATGACCAAAATACCCTTACCCAACATAAGAAATTTATTTTTTTTATTTTTTTTGTCATAGGCTCCAATTTGTAATTTCACACTTGCGTTTTTGACACTTGTATTTTTGGACAATTTGACAAAAACATGATTTTTTATTTTGGTTCCCAAAACGGCACTTAGTCATTAATCTAATAATTTACATTGAGAATTCAATTGGAGAAAATGAGAGCATTTTCGTAGAAAAAAAGAATCCTAAGAGAGGAAGGAACAACTAACAAAATCAAAGGGAAGTGTAATTTTGCAGCCCTTTTTTTTTTTTGATCAATAGAAACTTCCACTAAGATAGGAAAGCTAAACAACACTTGTAAAGAAATCCAATCTAACAAAATAAAAACTACACTAGAAAAAAAAAAAAAAAAATCCTCAAAGAGACCACTAAAGAGAAGCTATGAATATATCAAGACGCAAAACCCGTATTGCAAAGCAGAAATTGATCATAAGAGTTCGATAATAAAGCAAGTCAGAGATAAATATATAGGCTACATTCACAGAGAGGATAAGCTACAATCAAAGCACCGACGGAAATCAAGCCACAACCAAGCACCCAAATATATATATATATATAGGAAAAATCTTTCGACTGCCGGCAATGGAGAGGCGACGGCGGAAACGACGGCCGAAGCCAGATCTAGTGAAGAAGGGGTGGAGGCAGATCTGATAAGGGTGGGATGTTTGAATATTGAATTTAAGGAGAAATTTTGAAAGGAAAAAAATGTGAAAAGAAAGAAAAAAAAAAAGCTTTTATTCACTCATTTATCCTTTTCTTTTTTGTTCTCTGTTTAGAAATTTCTCCGCAAATTCAAAGTTTACACGCAACCTAAAGTTCGTGATGATCATTTTTTTTTAGTGAAAGCTGGTTTTGCATTGAGAGATTATGAAAGAGGTGAGACACTATGATGCTCAATTAATCCAATAATGGAACTTAGAGAAATTCAATTGGAGATCAAAAGGGCTCTCAGCTTTACAGAGGTGACTCAGACCTACTTCAGGTTCAAGGCAAAAAAATCTAAACAAGTTAAATTTTTTATTTAAAATATATTTTTCACATTTTTTGATATGCAAAATTATTAATTAGAATTTTTTTAACATATCATTTTTAAGTGATATTAGGGCTAATCTAGTTAATGTATGTTGTGACATAGTTGATCTTAATTATGATTTTATCAATTTTAATTTTGGAATTTTTTTTTTCATTTATCCCAAAAAAAAATTATAAATATTTTCAATAATATTTTGTATGCAATGCATGCATTTGAAAAATAATGAATTTCTAGAATATAATTTATCATGTATAATTGTTTTCTTCAATTTGCGAAATTCATTTTGAAACATCTTATTTTGAAAAAAATATATATAAACAATTAATAGTTCAAAAAAATTATGTTCAAGATGATATTCAAGATTATGAATTATCATCGTTTAAGTGATTTTAATTTGTTGAAATATTAAAAACCAAAAAAATAAAAAATCCTATAATTGTACAAGCCTACTTTGAATTGGTGGCTGCTATTTTTTATTAATTTTATTTTAACTGTTAATTTTATTTTTAGGATAAATCATAAATGCATCCCTTGAGATTTACTTAAAATGTGGATTGGCTCTCGTGGTTCTGAAAATTACAAATAATTTGTCATTTAACGGAGTTAACAGAAAAAATAAAACTTCTAATTACCCTTTTACACAACACTAAAATTATCAAAAGCTTTCATTGAAATATATTTTTTTACATTATTAAAATTGTTAATTGACTAAACAGTTGATTAATGAAAATGGTCCTTCGTGATTACAAATTTGAAAAGACATGATGTAATTTTCAAAATTATAAAAATAATTAATATTTTTAACAAATTTCAAGAGGTGTACTTATATACCTTAATTTTTATGTGATATATATACTATATAATAATAAGGGAAAATTACCACAGTTTCACAATTTTATTATAAATTCATCAAAAAAACTTAAAATTTTAATTATTAATACTTATATACTTTATCACTAAGTTGTAATTAATTTTTAAAATATCCATTGAATTGTTATTTCTCCTAATAATAACATATAGCGCTCGTTTGGCTAACTCAGAAGGTGGACTCGAGTATGAATGAGATGGGATCCACGTATAACTTGTTTGGTTGATTTATTTACTCCTAAATTGTTACTCCAAGTGGAATGTTACTCCTACACTACAATAGGATTAACTTTTCCTAGTGAGAGATAAGATTGTGAAAACAATCCAACAACTTATTAATGTTGGAATTTATTTTGTATTATATTTTACAATTTAATAATATTATATATATAATTTAATACATAATACATATATATGGTGGGTGATCCACCGAATCTTTCTCTTTATAATAATATTACACATACGTTATAAAAATAAATTATATCCTATTTAAAAAAAAATTAAATTATAATATATTATTTATAATAATTTTATATAAACACTTAAAATACATAAAAATTTATAAAATCATATAAAATTATAAAATAATATATTATCGTCATGATATTACTAATCCAATGGTGTATAAATAAACACTATTTACCTTATATCTCCAACTTAACACCACTAAATTACTTTTCTCTTTATTTAATCACACCATATTCATAATCTTATTCAAACTAATCTACCAAATAAACCTGGTCAATATATATATAAATCCTGCCCTATATGGGTCCTAGGCGAGTGTCTAAATCACCTTGGAAAATTATATAAAGAAAGGAGTGATCAATTTCCTTTGATGGTAATTTATTCTTATTTTACATTTGGAAATTATTAAATGGTACAAAGTCACCCAATATTAAGCTCAAATGTGAGGTAGGTAGGGTTTGATTGTTTCACTGATATTGGCAAGTGGGAATTTGATCTAGTTGGATCATATAGATTTGAAAATTGCCAGACAATGGGTAGACTTCAAAATCTAAAAAAGAGATCCTCCTTAGGCCCTGCTTGGGAAGTCAACTTTTGATTAAAATAATTAATAAAGACAAAATAAATTAAAATAATTAATAAGACAAAAGTTTATTTTAAGAAGTAGATTAAAAATTAATGCTTTGATTTTTTTGACTTATTTTTAAAAAACTTGCAAAAATGTAAAGAGGTGACATGACTCAAAAAAGTCAAAAAGTCAAAAAAATTACTTTTAACCAATTTTTCAAAATATGTCAAAATGTTACATTTAAATCATAATTATTTTATTTTTTCTTTCACAACCATCAAATCAATTATAAAAAAAAACCAACCAACTTTTCAAATACAACTTTTTCACTCATACTAAAATAAGCAAAAAAGTTTAAAACTAATTAAAATAATCAACTTCTCAAATACGTAATTTCATTGTGGATTTGAAATCTACAATATTTGTATTCAAAAATATTTAAAATTAAAAATTAAAAATGCCAAACAATATTATCTTAAATTTTTAGTTATTAATATTTATATACTTTATCACTAATTTATAATTAATTTTTAAAATATCCACTGAATTGTTATTTTTCTTAGAAATAACCATTAAAAAAAAAAAAGGTCCTTCCCTATATGAGGCCTAGGCAAGCGGGCGAGTGTCTAAGGCATGGTTTGGCAAGTGGGTTTAAATAGGTTTGGGGTTATTTTAGTCACAAAGAGTAAAATAGATTTTTTAGTTTAATAAGAAAAAATATTACATCCAACCCATAGTGCCCTTTTGGGAAGGGCCATAAAAAGTCACGTTTTTTTTTTTTTTTTTATCATTTTCCAAAAACGTAAGTGGCCAAAAACACAACAAATTTGGTTTGGGAAGGGCCAAAAACGCAGGTGTGAAATTACAAATTAGGCCTTATGACAAAAAAATAAAAAAATAAATTTTTTATGTTGAGTAAGGGTATTTTGGTCATTTTAATTTGATTTGACACCATAAATAAATATTAAACTAAAAACAAAAAGGCAGCTTTTTACTAACTTCCCAAATCACTTTTCAAAAAGCTAAAAAGCTTGGTAAAAAGTTAAAAGTCAGCTTTTTACAAACTTCTCAAAATACCCCATAATCATTACCTTTTTTCTCTCACAAAAAAATCAAAAAGCCCAAAAAGTCAAGAACCCTTTACAAACCAAGCTTTTTAAAATAATCAAAAAAGCCAAAAAGCCAACCTACTTTCCAAACCACCCTTAAGTCGCCTTATATTAGAAAACAACGTCTAAGTCCTCGTTTGGCATAAGTTAAATGAAGTTTTTTTGGTTAAAATAGTTACAAAAAGATAAAATAAGTTTTTTAGTTCAATAAAATAAAATGTCACATCTAAATCATAATTATTTCATTTTTTCTCTCGCAAAAGTAAAAAAAAAGTTAAAAAATCTATCACAAACCAGACTTTTTAGTCGCATACTAAAATAATCAAAAAATTAAAAAGTCAACTTACACTTCAAACGAACCCTAAGTCGCCTTAGTTTAGGAAATTATATAAAGAACCTTACTTGAGAGGGTACTGTTATGGTGTGCAACTTACGTTTTATACTTACGCCTTTTCTGTTTGCAGTTCTGCTTTTGTTTTCACCCTCAAGGGTTGCACACTTAAGAAAAGTCCTACTTGAAAACAAAGTTATAAGTCAATTTATTAATTTATTAAGTTATTAGAATCACATCAATTTTTTTTCTTTTTATACTTTTACTTTTTATTTTTTATAATGAGTCAAACTTATAAGTTGCTTCCCAAAACAACCTAAACGAGTGATCAATTTCCTTTGATGTGAGGTAGGGTTTGATAGTTTCATTGATGTGGACAAGTAAGCATTTGATCTAGTTGGATCATGTAGATAAGCATTCTACCTTTAAAAAATTATTAAGTGCTCCCAATTTTTTAACATATTTTATTTAATTATTTAGGATTTTGTGTTATTCTTAATTCATTTTATAATTTTTTTTTTCAAATTATCCTTTAAGGTACACTTAAATAAGAATAAAGTCACCATATTCGGACTTACAATGCCGAACAATATTATTTAATTTGAACTTTTTGATCCGAACATGTTGAATTTGTTCAGTAGTATACTGCGGAACAAAGTGAATTTGTTCGAATCTGAAAGTTTGAACATTAATGATGTTAAAACAGACTGAATATTCGTTTTTACGTCAAAAAAATTAAAAAAATAGTACAAAAATAAAAAATTATATTTTAATATTTATGTGAATCCTTATCTCTTCTTTGATGGATTGTTTCAAAAAATAATTTTCATTATTATTCTCATCAATTTTTTAATTTTGTTTAAACTTTTTTCTATTCGCAAGGATAAAAAATAATGATGTTGATGATAATAGTAAATTTTAGTGGAGTGGTTTGCAGTTTTAAAGAGAAAAAGAAGAAGAAAAGAAATCAACTGAAAGTTGGAAAAAAAAAAATAAAAAAAATTATATATATATGATTAGAGTGTATCATAAAAAATAATATTTTATTTTAAGATTTAATATTTATTATTCTTAATAATAAATTTATATTAAAATATAATAAAATTTTAAATTTAAATTTTTTTTAATTACACATACGTAATAATTTTTTAAATGTAAATAGAATCCATTTAATTGGGAAGCTCAAACCAAGGCATGACAATCCACTAACTTTCTGAGCTACACGTCTTCTCACACAAGGGTTGTAATTGTAAGGGTAAATTATATTTTGCCGCTCTCAAGTTTGACAATTTTTTCATTTTATTTTATTTTTCCTTAACGTCATAAATTTCCTTAGTTTACTCTTCCATTCAAATTATTGACAAAGTTTGCCACGTCAGATTAGAACCAAGTGTCATTTAAGTTTGTTTTCCCACATTGTCACTTTAGATTGTGTTTAGTTCCAGAATTTAAAAAATATATATATATATATATATGTAATGTGAATAATATATATATATATATATTTTACATAATTTTAAATATATTTTTTAATTTTTAAATTTCTCAATGAAATACAATATTAAATTCTCACATTAGTCTTTTAAGTTTATAATCCTTATCAAATTAAAAGAGAATATTTTACAAAAATCTTTTGGTTTTTGATTTTTTTTTCTTTTCATATTTTAGCCTTTTTTTTAGATACACCTAATTTAGATAGATTTAAAAAACAAAAACAAAAACAAAAAAATTGTGGAGGAATCTATTCAAAAAAAAAAAAAAAATGAATCCAATATTTAAAAAGTTCACTAAACACACAAAAAAAACACAAAAATAAAAAACTCAAGATTTCAAAATTTGTATTTAAAAAGGGCACTCAAACCAAAAAAATTCAATTTTGAATTTTGTTTGACTAAAGATTCAAGTGCTAAATTAGTTAAGGACAAGTTTAGATAAAATGACCAAAATAACTATATATATATATATATATTGCATATCCATTTGTTTATTTTCAAATCTGGCTCTCTCTATCTCTCTCTCTCTCTCGGGTTTCCGAATCACAATGATTTCTCTCTCCTCCTTCTTTACCATCGTTGCCGTCGAAGCAACCTCCATGTTTTCCTCTTTCTCTCTCTAATCTCAGCTAGCTGTTGTTTGTACAAAACCCAAACTGAAATGTCTCGAAGAAATTAACATAAATAAACTCATCATATTCCATCAATGATCTTGTTTCCAATTTGATAGTTTCCATTGCAGAAATGTATAAGGAATATAATGCCACGTCATTAACATCATCATCCAATCTCTAACATTTGTATTCATTATACTCTAAAGATTTACAAATGTATTACCACATGCAATTATACATTCAACATTCATAGAATATGAATCTATAGCATGTGGCACAACAGGTCAAATACAATTCAATGCCATCAAGGGTTACAAGTTCCAAGGCTTATATCCGACTACACAAAAAATAGTTTTCAAACCCATTGTAGACCGCCCAAACTTCCTCGGCGCGCCCCTCTTTTGGAGAGGGCGCGGATTTGGGTTCATAGCTACTACAGTTCAGACTCTTGTCACGGTTCTATATCTAGTCTCACAAAGTGAAATATAAGACTGATAAATCACCAAAGAGTCCAAATTCGGCAAATCGTTTTAGAAAATCGATTTTAATCAAGAAGTGTCAAACATGGACTGCTTTGCCAAATTACAGAGTCGGCACCTAAATGTTTTGTTTTTTGAGAAATTTAGAAAATCCTAACTCGTGCCTAAGGCCACGTGTCCTTCATCACCAAAGTTGCCTCGGCTCGGGAACTTGGGTACGAAGGGGGAAAGTCATGAAATGAGCACCGCCGCTCGCCCGATCAAATGATCGGTCTCTACTAATCATGATATGTTGTTTTGAAAACACATGTGTTCTTATTCTGGTTATTTAGCTAACTTACTACGTGATGCGCACAGCATACAAGTATAGACTAGATCACTTATATTAGAACAAAACAATTCAATGTTTGTTTTAAAAAATGGTTTGAATTTTCCACCCTCAAGTGGGCTTAGAAATGCGGATTTGCCACCAAACAAGGTGGGCTTAAAACATGATGATTTGCCATTTGAAGTGGGCTTAAAACTCACATTTTGATGAATTATTTCAATTCAAGTAGTGAAACCTTCATCCACAGGCATTCATGCAGTTATAGCAATTAAGCAAATAGCCTCATGGCAAACATGCTATCATAGCAACACTCACACACATGCAAGTATGCTAAAACGTAAACACTTACAGTGTACTCCAAGCAAAAACAGAGAACTAGTTGGAAATCATGCATGATCCTAGCTATGTTAAAATGCCTAATGCAACACATGCAAAAATGTAACTAAATAGGCTTGGCTATCTAAGATGGCATATGAATGTATTGATTTGATGCATGTATTCAAATAGGTATTGAAAGTTAATGCAGTTTGAATGATGCGCCGAGCCCAGTGCATGCAAGACAAATGAATGATGCAAACATGCAAGCATAAGGTATGCTAATTGAAAATGACCATAAACTAACCATTGAAAGCGGTTAAGTAAAAGAGAGAAAAATGTGAAGTTGGAAGACATTCACACACACACGCACACTTATTACAACATTTGCCCTCTTGATGGAGGGTCCGAATGAATTAGCTAAGCTAACTAACCAATCTAATTAAGCCAATTAGATTAATTATTACACAACAAAATAAATAACTAGTAAACTGCTTACTAATTATTACAACACTTAATTAATTAACAAACTAATTAATTAAATTACCAATTTAAGCTAACTAACAAGTAAAGCTAATTACAAATCATACTGTCTCAGCTCTGCCCCAAGAGGTTGAAGATGCATGCTCGGTTGGTGTTCGCCGTAAATCCATTACCATCTTTGTCATTAATTGCCTCTGTTTGCACTTGCCTTGATCTCTGAAAATTGTGCCAACCTCCAGACTGCCTTTACTTTAAAACAGGAATCTGCTGGTGGGCTGCCAGCTAGAATAAGTGGCTGCCAACCACTAAAACTGGCCGGTCGGCTAGTGCTACTGGTTGGTCGGCTTGTAAAACTGGCTGGCTAGCTAGTTGCTTCTCCAAGCTTCTGGTTTTGCTGCAACAGAGAACAATAGAGGCACAACAATGTATTATCAAGACAATGTAGGCATTGCCACTCTCCCAATCATGTCTTAAGTTCAAAGGAGCATGGCACTTCCAAGTATTTTCAATACATGGTGGCCAAGAACCAAGCTTATACCATGTTTATGAATGCACAAACAACACACAAAGAGCCTCCACCCTATCATGCTTGATCAAGGGTGTTAGCGACCAAGAAACGTGACATGTTTCATCACTTCAAGTATGAAACGTCCCATATTTCTTGTGTTTGGATTAACGTCTGATCCAAACACATGCAATGCAACACACATATGTTATCTTGGCATGTTTTAGTTGACTCAATTCTTGTTTACACATTTTACATTACCAATCCATTCTTTAATTGGTTAAGTCCAATGTGCAAGTCCTCTAAGGAGAGGAGGTCAACCAAAAGAATGGTTTAAGGCATAGGAGAGACCATGCCTTTGACTAGGAGGAACCCTCAAAAGAGGGTTAAAGCCATTTAAGCATAAGTCTTAATCCTAAGCTCAAACACAATCTCAAGGCCAAACAACCCTCAAATGAAATGAAAGAATAAAGAAATGAGGGAGGTGGCAGATATTTAGTGCTGAAATGGCATGCTAAAGACCTTAAAGCATGCAAGCAATGCAAACATGGCATGTTGAGGACCAAAAACATCAAAGCTAGTAAAGAGCAATACACAAGAGGTATGCAATACATAGCACAAACAGAGCTCATTCATGCCAAAATAATGGCCTAAACATGCTGAAATGGAAGCTCAAAATACTAGAAGAACATGCACACATGTTGGCCTATAAGCAAGGCATAATACACAACCCTTAAAAGCTATGAAGAAGTGAAATATATGAGAGTGTGACTACACTATATACACTAAAATTACATGCCAAAAGGTGCCATACCATGGAAACATCACATGCACAATATGTTAAAGGCCTCAAACTCAAAGCTAGTCAAGGTCCTTTATCCTACAACCATACTAAGCAAAGCTCAAATGACCTTAACCACTCAAAATAGACCTAAGGCAGGTCGAAATAGTAGCAAAAACATGCTAGACTTGCAGCATAGATGGCAAGAAAAAATAAGCTCATGTATTGGCTTGCAAACAAGACATGAGGTTCAACTTCTCAAAAGCATTGAAAGAGTGATACATATGAGAGTATGATAGTGACATATGCTCTGAAATCACATATTAAATGATGCCATATCATGCAAAAAACCCAAGCAAAGCATGCTAGAGGACTCAAAACACAAAGCTATTAAAGCCTATCATGCTAGAGCCATACAAAACAAGCCTCATATGACCTAAACCACTCAAAACAGAGTTAAAGTATGCTAAAGCATGAGTAAAAGCATGCTGCAATATAGCCAAAATAAGTTAGAATGATGGGCTAAAGTAGTAAGCATGCAAAGCTAGTGAGCAAGATTACACTACAAGTGTAAAGAGCAAGCAACCAATGATCAAACAAACCAAAAACAGAGTTATGGTAGGTCTAAAAAGTCACAAAACTATGCTTAAACAAAGCCACAAAGAAATAGAAACATATGCTCATTTGGTGGGCCATCAACACATGCAAACAAGACAAGAGGAGAGGGGATCACCCCCTCTTATTTGGGACCTCAAAACCACCTTTCCACCACTGAAATTCCTTTGGAATTCAGTGGTTAAAAGGCCAAAAAGAGATAGTTTGAATAGCCTTAAAATGTGGTACAAAAACTTAGCAAATAAGTAACCAAAGAGGGTAGACCACCCTTAACCCCAACAAAGACTCAAACCAACATTCTTAACACTTAAAAATAGAGCTTTTTGTAGTTAACAACCAAGCCTAAAATAGCATGCAAAGGTGGCTAATATGGTATACAAAAATAAGCTTAAAAAAGGAAACATGCTCACCCTTGAAGCACAGCAGCAAGAGAACAACTTCTGAGCTAAAAACCAGCTTTAGGAGACCCAAACAAGTCTTAAGGAATCTCAGCTCCAAGATCAAGATGTTTGGCTAAGAGGGTTGTGTGCAAATATGTCAAGAACACTCACTTTCAAGCACTATAGAGTATAATATATATATATATATAGAGAATTCTAGAGAGGGAGTCAAAATTTGCTTCCAAAATTTCTAAACCTCAAACAAGGGGAGGGACCTCCCCTTATATAGGCAATGCAAGCAAAATCTTGCTTGAGAAGTTTAAAGCTTGTCTCTATCCTTCCATACACGTGTATGGAGGATAGCTTTAATGCCCAACAGCAGGCTCAAAAAATCTGAAAATATCAGAAAAATGAGAAGATTGGCTGCCAGCCAGTTCAAGTGGCCGACCGGCCACTTCAACTAGCTGACTGACCACTCCAACTAGCTGGCAAGGAGAAAAAGTGGTTGGCAAATGCCAAAAGTGGCCGGCAGGGCCCCACTCTCCTTTAGCCAAGAGGCACCAAGGTTTGGCCTAAAAACAAGGCCAAAACACAGAGGGTTTAGAGGCTCAAAGACAAGGCGCTCGGCCAAGATCTTCGAGCACTCAAAACTAGCACAAACATGCACAATCATCTAGTGCACAGACGATAACATCTGAGTCTTAAGATCGGTCAAAAATGAGGTGTCTACACCCATACATGTAAATTCGTTGTGTTACACCCCGAAATAATAAACACAATAAAGATTTATCAATTTCTAATTACATCATCTTCTTTCCAATCAACCCTTCCAATGCTTAACATATGTATGGAACATAAAATCTCAACATAGACTTTATCATCAATCCCTAGCATGGATATTTATTAAACTCCTGAGATTTACAAAAGAATGTTTCACATGCGGTTATACATTCAACATTCCTAGGATATGAATCTATAACATGTGGCATAATAAGTCAAGTACGAATTAATCCCTTCAAGGGCTACAAATTCCATGGTTAAGCTCGTTTATACAAAAATGATTTTTCAAACCTATACATGTAAAGCCCTTGGTTTGTCAAAAATTATTATAACAAAAGAAAAGAGTCTTGTGCTCTCAAAACATATTTCATGCCTCTAACTCAACGGGATCACCACATCATTTCCTGCATAAAATTTCATAGGGTGATCACAAAACCCAGTAGGAAAATCTTAACAAAGTATATATATCTTATACAATCTCTTGGGATGAAATGCATATGCTATGCCATATTCAAAAACATATATCTTTATCTTTTGAAACTTTTGTGCACAACGCAATCTTGAGAATTTAACAATTCAATAATTTCAATGTAGTTCAAAGGGGTGATAAATATGACTCAAGTAATCCCTATTTTGGTGTCTACAAGTAGACATAACAAGTACTACCAATCCCCACTTTACCGATTGCTTACCGGAAGGCATGTGATACTTACTATGGACACTCAGGCTAACTTAACCAATACCAACTACACACCCTATTCAGACTTACCAACGTATTTACCCCAAAAATAAATCAATATGATCTAGTTTCACAAAACACTTTCCTTTATCAAAAGCAATACTTTTTTTAATGCAATATTCAAAATCAATTGCATCAATGACAAATGGATGGAGCTGCAATGTCCAATGCAATAATAAAGTTCCATTTAATAACCTCAACAATGCCAATTCGAAAGGTGATGATAATGAAATCAAGTGTTAATGCAATGTATTTCTATATTAATGTCTTGAAATTTCTCAATTCATCCACACAATCCTCCATTGTGATCAAATTCCACTTCTCTTATCAATATAACATCATGATATATATTTCCAAGAGACAATATAACAATATCAACATTCATGTACTCTCCACATGTTAAACATCATTTTCTAAACTCGATTTTTCCAAGACAACACAAACATAAGTTTTAAAATCAACTATTCTCATTACTTCATGAAATTCCCTCACAAGATACAACCATATGAATTTCTCCATCATTTCTTCACATAACAATTTACCAAGCATAATTTTCACAATACTTCAATTTTTTCTCAAAATTTCCAAATTCTAGGGTTTCCACCAAAACAAGGTTTTTGTTCCATTTTTGAAAAGATTTTTCTAAAACAACACCCACACCTTAGACCATAACTCATATTCTCAAAAGTTTTGAAAAAAATAGATAAATAATCTTCTAACACCATCTAGGGTTTAACAACCCAAAATCATAACTTAACATGTAATAAATGCTTCAAACAAGCATAATATTGCAAATATATATATATATATAACTCAAATATTATCCCTACCTTAAGCTTGGGAGATGGAGAAGAAGAAAAGCCTAGAATTCAAAGTTGACGAAAATATGATTCAATCGGTTACAAATGTAGTGCTCGTCGCCCTCTTCGATTGGATGTAAAAAGCCCTCTCAAACTCTTGAAGATTTGATCTAAATCTTAGAGAGAAATTGGATTTGGGTGTGTTTGTAGAGAAAAAGGGGAGAAAATATGAATATAGAGAGATGAGTGAAAAATATGTGTAAAACACTATTTTGCATCAGTTTTGAGGAAAGGAGCACGAATTTCAAGACAAACGCGATGAAATCCGCACGAACGGTTTCAATTCTACATGAGCAAAATTTCCAATCCGCACGAACATAAATTTTTTCCTCACGGGTGGATTGCTCCAGAGAGCTATCTAGAAAATTTCACCAAAATCCGCTTAAGCAGCTTTCTGCCTAAAAACCCAGAAGACTTTGTGATGATCCGCTCGGGTGGCTCCCAATTCCACACAAGCGGTTTTGCCCAGAAACCCCGAGTTTGATTTTGCAATCCAAAACAAGTTTCAATGCTCAAAACTTAAAATTTTCAAACCGGAAAAGTTAAGAGAGGTTAACTAAGAGTAGAAAAGGAATCTCAACGATCCGATACGGTAAACAAAACATCTAAAGAACTGCGCACTACCATACTACACAATACTATTCAAGCCCAAGACCTGGGACATCACAACCTCCCTCTTTTAGGAAATTTTGCCCCCGAAATTTGGTTACATCTCTTATTAACACCTCCAAAAAACAAGAACAAAACAAGAACAAGGCTCTGAGTGGTAACAACTACACTAATGACAAAATGAATCCATAATAGCAACAAATCAATTATAGCATGGAGATCTCAATCTTAACAACATTTCACTATCATTATCAAAAATTTTCCATGGGTTAAGGCCACAATCCAACGACCACTAATATGACCATCACAAGCATAAGTCCAACAACAATTGTAACAATTCTACAATAGTTCTCATGCTTAAAAGACAACAACAATTATAACAACAAGTGGTTTTACAATTTCAACTATTCATTTTCAAACACAAGAGAAAATTTACTATCTAGAACAACTAAGCATTCTCAAATAAATTTGGATACTTGGAGCAGACTTCCGCCTCACGTTCCTAAGTTTCTTCCTCAATTCCATGGTGCCTCCACCACACCTTTACTAACAGTATGGTCTTGCCCCTTAACACTTGTTCTTGCACATCTAGAATTTGAACCGGTCGTTCTTCGTATAAGGCATCCTCATCTACCTCCAAATCAACCCAATCAAGTACATGTGAAAGGTCGGGTTCGTACTTCCTAAGCATAGATACATGGAACACGCTAGAACCCCCGAAGTCAGAGTGGTAAAGCCAAATGGTATGCCACTTCTCCAATCTGATCTAAAATTTCAAAAGGTCTAATGAACCTTAGAGACAACTTTTCCCTCTTACCAAATCTCATCAAACCCCGTCTCGATGAGATTTTAAGAAACACATGATCACTAACCTCGAAAGATAGATGTCGTCTTCTCTTATCAACATAACTCTTCTATCGACTTTGGGCCGTAGCTAACCTCTTTCGAATAAGAGCAACTTTCTCGGTCGTCTCTCTAACAATCTCCAAACCCAACATCGGTGGATCACCCACCTGGGCCCAACAAACTGGTGACCTACGAGGTCAGCCATACAAGGCCTCAAATGGTGCCATCTCGATACTAGCCTGATAACTATTGTTATAGGCGAACTTAATCAACAGTAGGTGCCTCTCCTAAGACCCTTTGAAATCAAGGACACAAGCTCTAAGCATGTCCTCCAAAATCTGAATGGTATACTGTGACTGTCCATCGGTCTGAGGATGATAAGCAGTGCTAAAGGTCAACTTAGTTCCCAACGCCTCTTGAAGGCATTGCCACAAACGGGCTGTAAAACGAGGATCTCTATCCAAGACAATGGTCACAGGGACCCCATGAACTCAAACTATCTCTCTAATATACAACTCGGCCAAATAATCAGCTCAGTCACTAGTGCACATCAGAATGAAGTACATAGACTTAATCAACCTATCAACAATCACCCAAACGGCATCATTGCCCCGTTGTGTTCTAGGAAGCCCAACTCCAAAGTCCATGGTAATTTACTCCAATTTCCACTCGGCTATAGGTAAGAGTTGTAGCAAACTTATTGACTTTTGGTGCTTGGCCTTCACTTATTGACAAGTAAGGCATTTCAAAATAAATAAGGTGACATCACACTTCATACCCCTCTACCAAAACTGGTGACTAAGATCATGGTACATTTTAGTGCCTTTCGGATGTACCGCAAGGCGTGATTGATGAAATTTTCAGAGCACCTAAATGGTCTAGATACCTCACACTCAAATCCGAGTGTGTGTTCAAACCCTTCTCTTCTTTCTCGTTGGAGATCTTATCACGGATTGTCTCCATTTCACGGTCACTCTGTTGTGCCTCCATGACTCTACTAATCAAGGTAGGTTGAGCAATCAAAGTAAATAAGGTAGCACCCTTGCTAGACTCGCTCAGATGCAAATCAAAATCACCGATATCACCTAGCATATCCCATTCCCGAATGGTCACACTTGCTAAACTATTCACAGATTTCTGACTCAAGGCATTGGCCACTACATTAGCCTTCCCGGATGATAGTATAACTCAAAGTCATAATCCTCCATAAATTTCATCCATCTTTGTTTGCGTAAGTTTAAGTATTTTGGGGAAAACAAGTATTTTAGACTTTTATGATCGGAGAAAACATCAAACTTTTCACCATACAAGTAATGCCTCCAAATCTTCAAAGAAAAAATTACCGTCGCTAACTCTAAATCATGGGTGGGGTAGTTTTTCTCATGAGTTTTCAATTGTCGTGAACCATAGGCCACAACCTAACCTTCCCTTCCCTTATTGCATCAATACACAACTAAGTCCATCTCGGGACGCATCACAACAAACGGTATAACCCAAGCCTCTTTTCGGAATTATCAAAATTGGTGTGGTGGTCAACCTAGTCTTAAGTTCTTAGAATGACTTCTCACAAGTCTCATTCCATACAAATCTGACACCTTGCCTTATCAATCTAGTCAACAGTGCGGCTAGCTTAGAGAAGTCCCTTACAAAACGACGATAATACTCGGCTAACCCTAGGAAACTCCGGATCGCAAAAATATTTTTATGTTGTTCCCAATCTTGCACGGCATCTATCTTAGAAGAATATATAGTTACTCCTTCTCTCGACACAGCATGTCCCAAAAACTTTACTTTAGTCAACCAAAACTCGGATTTCTCAAATTTAGCATGCAATTGGTGCACTCTAAACAAGTCAAACACTATTTGCAAGTGTTCCACGTGTTCCTCATCCAAGGTTGAATAAATCAAGATATCATACACAAAGACGACCACGAAGCGGTCTAAGAATTGACTGAAGACTCGATTCATCATGTCCATAAAGGAAACAGGAGCATTGGTTAAACCAAAAGGCATCACTAGAAATTCATAATGGCCATAACGCATGCGAAATGTCATTTTCTAGATATCATCCTCCTGAGCTCTTAATTAATGATACTCTGATCTCAAGTTTATCTTCGAAAAGCAACGAGACTCCCTAAGTTGGTAAAATAAGTCATCTATTCTAGGTAGAGGATACTTGTTCTTAACGGTAACTCGATTCAATTTGCAGTAATCAATACATAACCGTAATGACCTATCCTTCTTCGCAAAGAGAGCTGGCGTTACCCAAGGTGAAGTACTAGGGCGAATAAAGCCCTTGTCTAAAAGTTCTTAGAGTTGAATCTTCAACTCATGCAATTCTACAGGTGTGAATCTATACGGTGCCATAGAAATTAGTGCCTTGCCAGGCAGCAAGGCACTAATTCAGTGGAGAACTCGATCTCCCGATGGGGTGGCAAACTAGTAAGATCCTTAGGAAAAATATCCGGGTATTCATAAACTACCCTCGGAAATTCTACTTGAACCCTGTCACTCTTACTATCCAAGAGAGTTACAAGAAGACAACTAAGCTCACCCCTACCACGAGGGTTATAAACTAGCGATAAGACTATCATCTTGGTCCTTTAGAAAATAAAAACAGTCTCGAGGTGCACACCATAACCCTCTGACGGTAACAATCAATAACGACACAATACGAAGACAACCAGTCCATGTCCAAAATGACATCAAAACCTGACATGTCTAGTAACACAAATGCAAAAGGAAGTTGACGCCTGTCAGCCTCTATCTCCTAACCACGACATCCCCAGTTCAAGTCAACCTTACTCCCAACTGGTGACTTTACCTTGAGTAGGGACGCTAACTGAGCCACCTCTGACCCCAATGTAGAAGCAAAAGAAGAATATATAAATGAATGTTGATGCACTCGTATCAATCAATACATTAGCCAATGAATTGAACACAATAAAAATACCTCTCACAACAGAGGATCCTGGCAACTGCTCTGGCGCTATAATAACGTACACGCGCCCCTATAGCCTATGATCAACCTACTCATCTTTCGGAGCATAGGCCTACTGAACTGACTAAGTCAAAGTGGCTCCCTGATTAGCTTGTGAGGTCTGGACTGAATAAGCCTGTTGATGGCTCTGAGTTTGCCTCGACCCTGATGTGCCAAATGCATCTTCCAACTATGGGAAACCCTCCTCAAATGTCCTGACTGACCGCACTGAAAACACGTAGGCCCTTGTCCCCTACTCTGGGATTGACTTTGAGATCAGTTAGGTAGTAGTGGTGGTAACATTTGCTACCCTCCTCTCTTTTATGGATAGACACCAGCCTTGTGACCTAGTTGGCCATACTTGAAACAAGTAAAGCTGTCCTGAGTGTTCTTTCCTAAGCCAGCACTCGGCAACGGAAAAGTACATCTAGACTGCTGTGATTAGGGCTGGGATAAAGAGGTGCCTATAGTCTTCTTGCTAGGTCTAAAATCTCTCCATGACTCCTGGCCCCTAGGCCTCGAACCCCGAAGTCTCTCATCCTCGGCCTGCACTATAATCTTTACATGTGCTGCCGCCTCCACAAGAAGGTCATAGCTCTGGATCATATTTTTGGTAACCTTGAACAAGATCTTCATTCTCAATTTCTTCTCAAACTTTATGTAATAGTGCTCCTCCGTTGCTACTAACTCCGGTGCAAACCGGGACAAACTAGTGAAGGCTACCTCAAACTAGGCCACAAATAGGTTAAGTTACTTGAGATTTTGAAATTCTTGCCTCAATCTCTCCCTAGCAGTGGAAGGTAGGTACTTGTCTTGGAAAGCAATGACAAAAGCTTGCCATGTCAGTCCCACTTTACCTTTGGTGTACTTTCACTATTGGCTCGCATCCCCTTTGAGGTAGTATCGCTAAAGTCACCCTTAGCTCACTATCTTCAATATGAAGCATCTCAAATGTCTTCACTGTTTGCTCGAGCCACTCATCCACCTTCTTAGGCTCGAGGCCACGATGAAACTCATCCGGCTAGAACTCTCTAGTAAAAAAACTCACCCTTGACTCCATGGCATTCTCTCGGGCTTGGTTCTCCGCCCTCAAGATGTTCATCGACTCTCTCAAGGCCCCCACTATCTCTCGAGCTAGGGCACCCATTGTGGCTTGACCCACTTACTCTTGGACTCCAGCTTGCCCCATTTGCTCGGCCACATTAGCTTGGAATGCTTGCTCGGTTGTATTAGCTTGGCTGAACCCTTCCTCTTGAATTGGAACCTCATGGATCGGTACTTCATATGGACCAGTACTTCATGTACACCTCGGTGAGGCCTACCGCGCGTCCAGCGTCTACCACCACGTACTTGACCTATCCTTGACATCCTAATTAAGGATAAAAGTAAAAAATTTAGCACACAACTCAAATGTGCTCGTAACTTATCTCACATTCCATATCACAACAATTCTTTACATTTATATATCACAAAAATACTTAGTTTCACTTCACATAAGCACTTAATCTGTAATGTCCCCAAAATATTACAGTAAATCTAATCCTTAAAGTAGAGAAATAATAGAAATAATATGCTTTTATTCATCAGAGTTTGTTTACAAAAGTTAACATATGCAATATACATTCATAAATGTTCATCTTGAATCTACAACATGTGTTGCAATGATAAGAGAACTGAAAACTAAACAAGTAATCATATGCCCTATAGGCTTATATATTTCCAAGTCATTGCTTGGTTACACAAAAGTGAGCCTAGCTCAATACAATTTAAGCCCTTAGCTATACAAAAGAATATAACAAAATAAAGAAGCTCATGCTCCCAAAAGTCCCTCCAAGCTTTTGCTTTGGCAGAGGTATATCACCAACACCTGAAAATGGTTTTCCCAAATAGGGTGAGCCAAAGCCCAGTAGGAACAATCTAACACAATATATGAGATTTAATAAAGATATAAGTACAATGAGCATATACAACGCTTGAGACAAGACATTCACATTTTATATGATTGTAAAGTCTCAAAGTTCATATTTCAATCCATTTTCCTTCAATTCATTTCAAATTAATTTATTCTGCTCAATTCATGAGCCAATTTTATTATTTTTCAACAACCCAACTGAGACTACAACTTAGTGGTCCTTTAATCAACACACTTACTACACAAACACTTTAATCTGCCATTTTACGAAAATTTCGTCCGCGGGATCAGCACCCATGTATATACGAGATTTCGGGACTTTCACCCTGCACACTCCGGCCAACTTAATTTCAATGGAGTCCATCTTCTATCTCCTCCCAAACAATGAAGTACATCTCATTTCTTCTCTCACACAATGGAGTACATTTCTTTTCTTCTCCGAAACATCATACATATACAATGTATTTAAAACATAGTTATATTCAATGACAACCAACATTAGATTAGTTTCAATTTACCTAATCGTTATGCAATTTCTACAACAATCATAGCTATCCTTCACTGATAGCCTAATACAGATATTTCTAAACAGATATTCAATCTCAAAACAGATAATTTATTCAAATTCCCAAAGGTGTGGGGTAATACATATCCAACCCCACCATTTACATCAACAATCATCCAATTACACATTACCTTTATCAATTTTTGTTATTTGTACAAAATAACAATTTGACTCATTTAGGGCAAAACTTCCATTTCTCCATATATTAACCGAAATGCCAAAATTAACTATTTTGCTACCATAGAACCTCATATTCGAACCCCATAGTCATTTATTTCACTCATTTAGAAACTTCTCTTTTTATTTCACACCCAAACCCTAAGTTTGTCAAAATACTCCCAAATTCCACCATTGTTACATAACGACAAATAACTAAGCTAAAAACCATGTGAAAGTGTAGAAAATCCCTACCTCAAAGAGAAAAGACAAGCCAAGCAAGAGTGAAACTTTAAAGATGCCCAAATCCAACTCTAATTAGATCAAAATGGAGATCTTGAAATGGTCTACCTTTTTATCAAAGGGATTATGGTGAAGAAATCACTAAAACTAGGTGAAAATATAAAGAGAAAGAGTGTTTCAGAGAGAGAAAGTCTCAACTTTAGGTTTTAGGGAGAAAAGATTTGAAAAAGTGATATAAAAAGTCATTTTCGCAATCTAATATACGCACAGTCCGCTCGAGCGCAAGAGTTGACTTTCGAACGTCAGACACAATAAGTTGTTCCGCTTGAGCACAAGAAGTGACGCTCGAGCATAGAAAACACACATCCAGTAGTTTTGCAGACAACAAACCAACGCTCGAGCACAAGAAAGGCTACTCGGGCGTAAGAAACGTCGCTCGAGCGTAGAAATCACTTTCTCAGTAGTTTTGCAGATCTGCAAAAGTACTGAGAGTTTGCAAAGCTCGCTTGAGCGCAGGAAGTGCCGCTTGAGCGGAGGACCAAAATTCTGGGCAACACAAGGTTTGAAAAACAAGCTACCAACCTGCCCAAACGGAACTGTAACAACCCAAAAGCAAATTTCAAAGAGACACAAGGGAAGTAAGAGGTAAACAACAATATGACAGCATTAAACCAGAGTCCAGGATACCATATAAGTCGGGTCAAAACCAGGATCACTATATAATCACATAAACACATATAAATTACTCATTTACGATGAAATTTGTTCCACAAAATACAAAGAATTCTTAGTAGAATGAGTATTGATCAAGTACCCTTTTAATAAGACCTCAAGGAATTTAATAGGCCCAAACCACGTCCCAAAAGTTCAATCACATACCCATGTAGTCATATAAACATGTTATCACATAACACCTAACACATGAAACATCTCCTAATTAAGCGAAATGAACTCATTGTAGAAAAATGACCACTTCCCACGAGTTCCAAGTATTCAAACCCGGTAGCCCTGATACTAAGTTGTCAAGCCCCGAAATAATTAACACAATAAAGATTTATCAATTTCCATTTACATCATCTTGTTTCCAACCACCTTCCAATGCTTAACATATGTATAGAACATAAAATCTTAACATAGACATTATCATCAATCCCTAGCATGGATATTCATTAAACTCCTGAGATTTACAAAAGAATGTTTCACATGCGGTTATACATTCAACATTCCTAGGATATGAATATATAGCATGTAGCATAATAAGTCAAGTACGAATTAATATCCTCAAGGGCTACAAATTCCAAGGTTAAGCCTAGTTACACAAAAATGGTTTTTCAAACCCATATATGTAAAGCCCTTGGCTTGTCAAAAATTATTACAACAAAATAAAAGAGCCTTGTACTCTCAAAACATATTCCACGCCTCTAACTCGATGGGATCACCACATCATTTCCTTTACAAAATCCCATACGGTGAGCACAAAGCCCAGTAGGAAAATCTTAACAAAGTATATACATTTTATACAATCTCTTGGGATAAAAGGAACATGCTATGCCATATTTAAAAACATATATCTTTAACTTTTGAAACTTTTGTGCACAATGCAATCTTGAGAATTTAACAATTCAATAATTTTAATATAGTTTAAAGGGCGGTAAATACAACTCAGGTAATCTCTAGGTTAGTGTTTGCAAGTAGGCATAACAAGTATTACCAATCCTCACTTTACCAGTTGATAACCGGAAGGCACATGGTACCTTCTCCGCGTGTGTTTTTGGTCTTTCGTCATAGATAGTCAGGCCAACTTAACCAATACCAATTACACACCCTATTCGGACTTACCAACGTATTTATCCCCAAAACAAATCAATATGATTATGTTTCACAAAACACTTTCCTTTCTCAAAAGCAATACTTTTCCAATGCAATAATCAAAATCAATTGCATCAATGACAAATGGAATAATGATGCAATGTCCGATGCAATAATAAAGTTCCATTTAAAAATCTCAACAATGCCAATTCGAAAGGTTATGATAATGAAATCAAGTGCCAATGTAATTGTAGTTCAGCTTTTTCGCGCCCCCTTTCGGAAGACGAATAAGCCCTATAGTATCAGACTCTCGCGGTTTTGAATTTGATTTCACAAATTCAATTTGAAATAAATAAATACCAAAGAGTCTAAATTCGGTAAATCTTTTAAAAAATCGATTTTGAATAAAAAATGTCAAAAATAGACTGCTTTACCAGATATAGAGTCGCCACTTAAATATTTTTTTGAGAAATTTAGGAAATCCATGACTCGTGGTAAAGGCCACGTGTCCATCATCACCAAGATTGTCTCAGCTCGGGAACTTAGGTATGAGAGGGGAAGGTCATGAATTGAGCACCCCTACTCGCCCGATCAAAGATCGGCCTCTACTAATCATGATATGAATCTTATTTACATTATATGCTCTTGTTCTGGTTATTAGGTTAGCATTACTATGTGATGTGCACACACACAAGTATAGACTAACTTGCAAGAACTGGAACATTTGGCTCATGTTCGTTTGCAAAATTGTTTCGAATATGTACCACTTGAAAAAGTGATCACATATAAACATTACTCAAATTATTCGAATTCAAACAATTAGCCTTCATCCACAGGCATTCAAGAGTTATAGCAATTAAGCGTTTAGCCTCATGGCAAGCATGGTAGACATGGCAACACTCGCACTCATGCGATATGCTAAAACTAGTAAAGGCTCACCTAGTACTCCAAGCCAAAAAAGGTGATAAAGTTAGAAAGATGCATGATCCTAATTATGCAATATGACTAATGCAACACATGCAATATGCAATCTAAATAGGCATGGCTACTAATATGGCATATGAATCAATTTGATAGCATGCGGTCTAAGTACATATTCAAAGAATGTTTAAGCTAACAATGCAAGTTAGAATGATGAACCAAGCCCAAATGCATGCAAGACAAGTGTATGCAAACATGAGAATGCTAAACAAAACATGATGCCCTAAACTAACCATCATAAACTAGTAAATAAAAGGGAAAAAGACGTGGGGTTGGAAGATATACACATTATTACAATATGACGCCCTCACATAGGAGGGTTCGAATGAATGAACTAGCTAACTGATTAAAGCTAAGCTAATTAATTAACTATTACAAAATGAAATGAATAAATAGCTAAACTATTTAACTAATTATTACAAACCGAATTAATTAACTATTCTAGCTAATTAAAATAATTACAACATGAGACAAATTAACTATTCTAACTAATTAATTACAAAACTGCTATGTTAAGCACAACACTACTATATTACGACACGGATCCCGAGGATCGATGGAAGGCTCATGCATGAATGCGGTTTCCACCTGAAAAGTCACTGTTTCTGCTGTTGAATGCCTTTGTTTCACACTAGAACACTTACACTGATTTCCATCTTTAGACCAACTATGTTCTGCTGGAGAAGTACATTGTTGAATTTTGCGCTGGTGGCCGGCAGAGGGCCTGCCGTCCACTAAAGGTGGCTTGCCAGCCACTACTGACTGAATTATTCTGCTACGACAGAGAGCAAATAGAGCAGAGACAGTGTATTCTCAAAGCTTTGTTTGCACAGTTTACCTCTCTTTATCATTTGAACAGCTCAAAGAAGTAGTAAAACTTGATTCACAAACCATCAATCTATGCAATTTCATTACATGATGGCATATGAACCAAAGTGTGCAAGTTCAATAAATGCAATAAAACAAGACTCTCAAAGCCACCTCCCTATCATGAAAGATCAAGGGAAGTAGTTGACAATGAATCTTGAATCTTGAATCTTTCATCACTAATGAGCATGAAACGGCACAAGACTCAAGGGTTCAATTAACGTCCAATTAAACCCAAACAAGTTATTAGCTTACACCTTTTTTAGGCTCAATTTTATTACTTCATTTTAGATTGCCATCCATTCTTTAATCAATTGAGTCCAAAGGGTGAATTTAAGTCCTCTAATGGAAAGAGAGCTCAAACTAAGAGTTGCTTTGGACATGAAAGAGACATCATACCATTGGTAATGAACCAAAGGGATTAAACCGTTAAGCATGAGATCTCAATCTCATGCTTAAATAAACAAGTAGTTTGAAACCACTTTCAAGGCAAAAAAAAAAAAAGCCAAGAAATGAGGGAGATTATAAAGGTGATTAAGAGTAATCACAAGTATGGAAAGCCATAAATAAATGTAATCAACTAAAATAAGATTGTGTCTAAGGCCTAAAACACCAAGCTTTTCAGGACAATTACACTACAAGCACGCAAAGCAAAGCTCAAATGCAACAAACACTTAAAGACAATCCTAAATAACTCCTAAAACATGCTGGAATTAAGAAAAAAATAACTAGATTAATAAGCTAAAACATGGATCATACTTGACTAGTAAGCAAAACACAAGGAGGGGAGGCTAACCTCTCCAATTTTGGACTTTAAACTATGATTTTAGATACTGAAATAATTCTGAAAATCAGTGTTTAAAAGCTCAAAAAAAGATAGTGCAAATGTGGGAAATATAAGGGTAAAGGCCTTGAGAACAAGATGTAAAGAAGGGTGAACCACCCCTCAACCTTTATTGGCCTTAAAACCCAAGTTTTAGCCCAAAAATATAAAGTTTTTACAACCCAAAAACAGTTGGAAAATAGCAAGAAAAAGAGAGATTAAAGCAAGTAAAGAGACAACTTTATACCTCTTGAAAATGAGATCAATTCTAGGCAATAAACCAAGGCAAACACACCCTCAAGAGCTTAAACAAGGCTTAAAGACACCTCAGCTCAAAAATGGAGAGGTTTGGTTAAGAGTGTATAGGCAAGGGCTAAGAAATTTGCAAGAGAGAGAGAGAGAATTGTAGCGAGAGAGGAAAAATTTTGCTCTAAAATTTTTCTCACCCCAAAAGAAGAGGGGAGGCTCTCTATATATAGACAAACATGCAATTCCTTCAAAAAAATTCAGCCATAAACGTGGGAGCAAATGCAAGCATCTATGCAAGCAACTGGCATAGCTGTCACAAAATATGTACAAAAGATATTGGTGGTCGGTAGGCCACATCAGTGGCCAACAACCAAGAGTGATGGCCGGTAGCCCTTTGCAGTGGCCGGCACCCCACTAGAGGTTGCAGACTTGAAGATTTCTGGGTTTGGTCCAAAACAAGGCAACAAGGGTGCAAGGTTTGAAAGGCTCAAAGCTGTGGCATTTCATTGAGGACTTCGAGCACTTGGCAAGCATATACACTCATTATTGGATGTACAAGCAATGACGTCCAAATCTTAGGGCCGTCAAAAATGGGGTGTCCACAGTTGCCCCTCTTTGACAGAACTCGGAATCATGAAATGATGTATGTGAATGTCAAAGCCCGAAGTCGACCCATTTTGACTAGGCCGTAAGACTTGGACAAACAATCAAGACAGAAATAAATGGTTCCGCCGGCATGTTGCTTACATATCCGTTTGCAAATAATCTAACCAGCGTAGTTCTGGGACAAGATGCAAATGATATGCATAGAAAAAATACTTTGAAAGCTAGACTTACATACTTTGCGAAGCTGGCTATTTTGAAAACTCATGCTTATGCAAGATGATGCAATAAGCAATAACAAGATGATGCAAGATAACAACATATGAATGAGCAGCTTCAAACTTAAAACCAACATAGGTTCCCTGCAAAAGATCTAAAACACACTCAAACCATGCCAAAACAAAAGACGAGGAAAGAAAACACCGCCCAGCGTTGCGCCTCGTTCGTCTTGAGAAACTAAGAACAAAAACAGCTCGGGGTCGCGTTTCACACATCCCAAGATAAAAAACTGCTCAAGATCACGCTTCACACATCTTGAGAAATAGAGAAAAGTTGCTCAAGCTTGCGCTTCACGTGTTTCGAGAAATAACAAAAACTGTTCGAGCTTGCACTTCACACTTCCCGAGATAAAACATGTGTAGGGCCGCATTTCACGTGTCCTGAGATACAAAAAAAATCGCTCGGGCTCACGCTTCACGTGTTCCGAGATAAAACAAGCCTGCGGTCGCGTTTCACGCGTTCTGAGATACAAGAAAAATTGTTCAGGCCCGTGCTTGACGTATCCCGAGATAAAACATGCCTAGGGCCGCACTTCACGCTTCTTAAGATACAAGAAAAATAACTCGGCTTGCGCTTCGCGAGTCCCCAGATAAAACACGCCCAGCGCCGCACTATACGCGTCTTGAGATACAACAAAAATCACTTGGGCTCACACTTCACGTGTCCCGAGATAAAACATGCCTAGGACTGCGCTTCATGTGTCCCGAGGTAAAACACGCTCAAGGCTGCGCTTTACGCGTCATGAGATACAAAAAAAATTGCTCGGGCTTGCGCTTCACGTGTCATGAGATAAAACTTGCCCAGGACCGCGCTTCACGAGTCTTTAGATACAAGAAAAACTGCTCGGGCTCACGCTTCATGCGTCCCGAGATAAAACACACCCAAGGCCGCGCTTCACGCGTCTTGAGATACAAGAAAAACTATTCAGGCTAGCGCTTCACGCGTCCCGAGATAAAACATGCCCAGGACCGCGCTTCACGCGTCCCAAGATAAAAACATGCCTATGATCGTGCTTCACGCGTCCTCAGATACAAGAAAAACTGCTTAGGCTCACGCTTCATGTGTCCCAAGATAAAACACACCCAGCGCCGTGCTTCACGTGTCCTAAGATACAAGAAAACCTGCTCGGGCTCGTGCTTCACGCGTCTCGAGATAAAACATGCCCAAGACCGCGCTTTACACGTCCTAAGATACAAGAAAAACCGCTTGGGCTCGCGCTTCATGCGTCCCGAGATAAAATATGCCTAGGGTCACGCTTCACGTGCCTTGAGGTATAAGAAAAATCGCTCGGGGTCGCACTTCACGCATCCAGAGATAAAACACGCCCAGGATCGCGTTTCATACGTCTTGAGATACAAGAAAAATGGCTCAAACTCGCGTTTCACTTGTCCTGAGATAAAACACGTGTCCCTAGATAAAACACGCCCAAGACCGTGCTTCATGCGTCCTGAGATACAAGAAAAATCGCTCGGGTTGCTGCTTTACGCATCCTCAAATACAAGAAAAATTGCTCGGGCTCGTGTTTCATGCGTCTCGAGCTAAAACACACCCAAGGCCGCACTTCACGCGTCCTGAGATACAAGAAAAATCGCTTAGGCTCGCGCTTCATGCGTTCTGAGATAAAACACGCCCAGGACCGCACTTCACACTGTAGACGCGCCCTTGGGCCTCACTACAGTTCGGACTCAATTTGTGTCATGGTTCTTAATCTGAACTGAAGAGTCCAAATCCGGCAAATTGTTTTGAGAAAAAAATAGATTTTGAAAGAAGTGCCAAACATGGACTGCTTTGCGATATCTGTCGCCACCTAAATATTTTTTATGGGGGAATTTAGGAAACCCTGACTCGGTGCCAAAGGCCATGTGTCCGTCATCACCAAAGTTGCCTCGGCTCGGGAGCTTGGGTATGATTGGGGAATGTCAGCTATGAGCACCCCCTTTCATCTGATCCGAAGATCGGCCTCTACTAACCGTGATATCCTATTTTGAAAACGTTATGCATTCTTATTCCGGTTATTAGCCTAGAATTACTATGTTATGTGCACAACAAACAAGTATAGACCAAATCGCCTAAATTGGAACAAAACATTGCATATCCGTTTGTTTGGAAAACGCTTTGGAATTTGTTACTCGCAAGTAGGCTAAAATACGAATTTCAACAAGTTGTCCCAACTCAAACAATCCAACCTTCACCCACAGGCATTCAAGCACTTAATCAAATAAGCATCTAGCCTCATGGTAATCATGCTATTATGTTAACATTCACACTCATGTGAGATGCTAAAGCATAAAGAGCTCACCTAGTACTCCGTGCCAAAACAAGAACATGTTAGCAATCATGCATGATCCAAGTCCATGTTTAAATGCCTAATGCAACGCATACGGAATGTCACTAAAGTAGGCTCGGCTAGTCTATAAATGACATGTGAAAATGCACAAGTAGCATGTATTCAAGTTAGATTTGAAATACTTATACAGTTAGTATGATGCGCCGAGCCCGGTGCATGCAATACTGATGAATGATGCACGCATGCATAGCATAAGGTATGCTAAAGTAAACATGCCCTAATGCTATCCACCAAAGCAAGTAAGTAAAAGGGAGAAAGAAGTGAAGGTTGGAAGACATGCACACACAAACCCACACTTATTACAAATTTGCCCTCGCTCGGAGGGACCGAAAGAATAATACAATTTAATTAACCTACAAGCTAATTAAATATTACAAATTAATTACATTAGCTAAGAAAATTAACTAATCTAATTTAGCAGTAAACAACAGCCTCGGGAAGAGGGTCTAATGCATCTGCGCTCGGTTCTGCTCGGAAAGTCACTGCCATGCACAAGATGCCTCTGCTTTGGCTGTTATCCTCCTCTGAAGACTAGACAAGTCCCAGGGTTGCTTCTCTAAATGCTGTAGAACACCACCGGTTGAAGGGATTGGTCACCGGCCATGTATAATGGTCACCGGCCACAAAATACTCCATCGGCCAACAATGGATGGCCGGTCGGCACTGAAGATGGCCAGCTGGCCAAATCTTCTTGCAAAAATTGGTTTGACAGCAGCAGAGGACAATACTTGGCATGGCAATGCATTTCAAGCAATGTATGCACCAACCACACTCCTTGTCATGTGTATAACTCAAAGGAGGATGGGCCTCGATTTTCGGACCACCAATCACGCATTTCTATACATGATGGCCCAAGAAATCAAGTATGCATTTTGATTTCAAATGGAATGCAAAGCATGTAATCAAACAAAGGGGCTTTCAACCTCTTTCATGGCTTGATCAAGAGGTGAAGCATGCATGCCAATGCAATGCATCCTAGGTATGGAGGCTAGTATGCAACATGGCAATGCAATATGTATTTAGGCATGCAACCTAAACAAATAATCATGCAAGGCAAACAAGCATGCAACCACTATGCTAGTGACAAGCATACAAGATGCAATGTGGGCATGCAAGTATGCAAGCAAACATACAAGGCATATAACAATCATGTTAATGACAAGCATGCTATGACACATGAAGGATGGACTTAGACTAACTTAGGCAGCCCTCAATCAAGCCCAAAACAGTGGCCAAAAGCTAAGGAAGTGGAGCCAAATACACATACAAGCATGCATATAAACATGGTCCATCACTTAGGCACAAAGAGTAACTCTCAAGCACACTTAAGAAGATGCAAACATGGACTAATGGCATATACATGAGCTCTGAAAATCATGTTAGAATGATGCCAAACCAAGCCAACCAGACAAGCATAAGCATGCAATTAGAGGTCCAAAACTCAAGACAAGCTAAGGAGGTATTGAACTACCCTTAGCAAAACCAAACATGGTATGAGTTAAATGACCAAAAACAGAGTTTTAGCATATTAAAACAAAGCCTAAAGACCACTTAGATGGCATCTAAATGACTTAAATTCAAGGGCATGCACAATGACCAAACATGGAGCATAAGACACAACCTCATAAGGCATTAAAGAAGCATCAAAGGCAAGCATGCAAGCATGTCATGAGGACTGAAATAACATGGTATGTGGTTCCAAATCACTGAAACAATGCAAGTGATGCATGTTAAAGGTCTATACATTTAAAGCTTACAAGCCAAAAGGCAAAGGGGCTATGCAATGCATGCCATGGTCGACCAAAATAACCAAAGGCAGACCTTAAGCATGGAAAAACAAGTACAAAATCTTCACAAAGCAGGGCCTAAAACATGCTTGAACAAGGGTCAAAGCGTAGATGCATGTTAAGGCTAAATGATGGCATTACAAGACATGTATGCAAGGCATGCAAGGTGTGTCCAAACCAACTCAACACAATGCTATTTCATGGAAAAATAAGCATAAATATCAGTCAAGGCATGGTCAATACACACTTAAACTAGATGCTCTCTCAAGAGGCAAAAATAGCCCTTTTCAAGGACAACAAGGAGAGGGGGTGGCTCTCTCCTTCTGTAACAACCCTCGTACCGATTACTGAATAACCACTGAATTATATACTGATTATTGCCAAACTGGACTGATAATGACTGATAACTGGGTTAACTGAAGTACTGAATGGATTGATTGAGATCGAACTGAAATTGAATAAGTTTATCTGTTATATTGCATTTCTATCTGTTTAATGATTTAATTATCTGTTTGCATTTGTGTGTTTAAACTGCTAATTGAAGGCTTTATCGGCGGCCGATTTAGAAACCGTTTGAAGTTTTAGACTCAGTAGAATATTTCTGATTTAATGGTATATTTATCTGAAAATTGATTAGGAATAATTAAATTAGATTAAATTAAGTCAATTAAAGAGTTTGATTTAATTACGTTATTGCCACTCCTAGTGGGCTACTTAGAATGAGGTACTAGAGCCTTATTACATATTGATCACAACATTTCATCAGCCATTCCTTCACTCTAGCCGACCAAAGAAGAGAGTAAGAGAGAGAGGAATTGAGAGAGTAGTTCATCTTGTGGATTTTGCTTGAATCTTGAAGAATTGAAGTGTTGATTGTCTAATTGAGCTTCTAGGCTTAAACTACAAGACTAAGGTAGATCATTCATCTCCCTAATTGTATCATTGAGCTAAATCTTGCATGTTTCATGCATCATTGTAGAGCTAAGTTATGAAATTGTTCATATATGTTGAATTGAAGCCTAGTTGTTGCATGCATGTTAAATTAGTGCATTTTGAGTTGGTTTCATGGTTAATGGTCACATGCATGTCCATGCTAAAGCTAAAGTCCATGTTTTCATTTTGTTTTCCAACCATTGAGCTTAATAGAGCAAGATTTGAAGTTTGATTTTGGTTTAAAACTCATGCATGTCATGTTTGCATGTTGTTCTTGAAAACTAGTTTGAAATTGGGTTTAATCGAAACACCCTTGGGCCTTGATTTCTTAAATTGAGCTTTAAAACTTATTATTCTATGTGTTTGAAAGAGTTTTCCAGAAAATGGGCCCAAGAGGATCGAGTTTGGAGCATCAAAACTTGGTTTGGAACTTGGAGGTTGAATCTGGATTTTCCAGATTTTGGCCGTCCGCTCGAGCGGGGGAAGTGCCGCTCGAGCGGGGAATGCATGCTCCCAGCATTTTCTTCGAATTGTTTTACAGTCCGCTCAGGCAGAGAGTTTCATGCTCAAGCGAATCACAAGCATCCAAGATTTTTGCATTGTCCATCACCGCTCGGCGAGGTAAGTTGACGCCGGCGGGCCTTTGTTTGCATGCAGCTCGCCGAAGGGACCTTGTTTCATTGAAAATTCTGAAACTGATTTCTGTGCATATTTTTGCATCCTCATCCCATCCTAGGAATTCTTAGGCCTAGTTTAAGGCATCTTAATGAGGATTTAGACATAGAACCACACCGAGGAAATTTAGGGATTTAAATTATATCCTTCCGACTGTGAACTTAGTGTGTGTTCTATTTGTTAACTGTTTAGGGTTGGCTCTCGGGGACGCGCTCTAGCTGCTATTAGCCCAATCTCTGTGAGTAATAATTGTGTAAAGATATGTTCGAAATGGTTGTCTTTTGAATACTGAACTGAATTGTTTATTGAACTGATATTGTTTACTGAATGAATGTATGTCTTGTATTCTCGAATCAGACAGGCATCCTTAGCATTGACTGTTACTGTTACAGAGCTCTGTCGGTTTCCTTGCGGAACCATACTGTTTACTGATTGATGATCATCATTACTGTTGGGTCTGTTAAGACCCGGTCCTTTTGGACCTACTGTTTATAGGCTAATGGATGTACCACATATGACTGATTGACTGAAATACTGAAAGACTGAAATACTATTTAATGAACTGATTTCATTACTGTAAGGACATTCATAACCTCTTTACGCTGTATGTTATTCACTGGGCTTTAGCTCACTGTTTATATATATATGTAGGTTCTCAGCAACCAGACCGGAGCTAGGAGCGTGGGTCGGTCCCCAGTTTTGTCAAGCCAGCCTATGTGCCTCACTGCGAGGTTCCGAGTTGCCATGTTATGGCTTGGGATGTTTTTGTGTCCCCTATCGGTCTTCTTCTTCAGATTGTACTTTTGTATAGATTTCTTTGCTGCATTATCGAGGATTCGATCCGTCTTGATTGTTGTATATGATTGTATAGATGGTACTGTGTTGAACCGTATGAATGCATAAAAATATTTTTGACATACAGATTTACACAGCTCAATGGACACTAGTTATTTACTGTATTGGCTTCCGCCAGCCCTCAGACTGCTTTTATCAGACATTGTTTAGCGTGCCTTCTAGAATCTCTTGACATCGCCGCCATTGATGCTAAACCCATAGGGCCGGGTTTGGGTCGTGACACCTTCCTAGGACCTCAAGGCACCATCCTCACCTCTGAATTCCCTCAAGATTTCAGTGGTGAGGAGGTCCAAACACAATGGTCCTGGAGCTCAACCAAAATGGCACAAAACAAAGGCCAAACAAGCCTTAAGAGGGGTCAAACAACCCCAAAGCTTAAAACACCCTTAACAAACTATTTAGAGCAAATAAAAACAAGACTTTTATATGTTATATGCTAAGCTCAAAAACAGATGCAAGATAGGCTAAAAAGTTTTGCAAAAATGGGAAAAAAGGGACAAAAGTCTTACCCTTGTAGACCCTCTTCACAAACAATGTTCCAGCAGCTCTTTTGGTTCCAAACCAGTCCAAAAGCTTCAAGGAAAGACCTCTGGTACCTCAGCAACCAAGAAAAGGTGTGATGGTGGGTGTTTGTGCACAAAAATGAGACTAAACACACACTAAACACAAGAGAGAGAGATATAGAGATAGAGAATATATGTAAACCCTAACCCTAAAGCTCAAGCTTTGAAAATGTTGTCTAAGTTGCCTAACCTCTTTAGCAAGAGAGAAGAGCCCTTCTTTTATAGACAATTTGTCTTGTAAAGCTTCCAAAGGAAGCTAACAAGAGGGAAATCCCTCCATACACGTGTATGGAGGGGGGAAAAGTGCATGCCAGCTGCACAAAAATATCTGCAAAAGCAGATGCACAGTAGTCGGCCGGCCAAAAATGCAATTGACCAAAAAAAGATAGCCGGCCGGCCAAACATTTGGCCGGTGGCAACAAAACACAGCCGGTGGCCTCAAGCCATGGCCGGTGGAGTGTGGGGATGGCCCACAAGCCATTCCCTGCCCCTCTAAGGCAAAGCACAAGTGTTTGGTGTAAAACCAGACACAAAACAGTCGAGTTGAGAGATCCTAAGGCAAGACGCGTAGCCGAGGCCTCCGGGAACTCAAGACGAACACAAACATGGATGATCACCGAGTATTCAAGCGGTGACGTCCAAGTCTTGAGGACGGTCAAAAATGGGGTGTCTACACACACGTCCTAAGATACAAGAAAAATCGCTCGGGCTCGCGTTTCACGCGTCCTAAGATAAAACACGCCTAAGGCCGCGCTTTACGTGTCATGAGATACAAGAAAAACTGCTCAGGCTCGCACTTTACGTATCCCAAGATAAAACACGTCTAGGATCGCGTTTCACGTGTCCTTAGATACAGGAAAAATGGCTCGGGCTCGCGTTTCACACATCTTGAGATAAAACATGCCTAGGGCCACACTGCATACGTCCTAAGATACAAGAAAAATCGCTCGGGCTCACGCCTCGAGATAAAACACGCCCAGGGCTACACTTCACGCATCTTGAGATATAAGAAAAATCATTCGGGCTCGCACTTTACGTGTCCCAAGATAAGACATGCCCATGGTTGCGCTTCACGCGTCTTGAGATACATGAAAAATTGCTCGGGTTCGTGCTTCACGTGTCTCGAGATAAAATAGAGAGGTGTGCAATAGATGAACAAAATGAAGAAATGCGATAGATGCACAAAATGAATGTGTGCGATAGATGCACAAAGCGGACGTGTGTGATAAATGCACAAAGTGATTGTGTGTGATAAATGCACAAAGCATATTCTATGCAAGATGGACAACCAATGTATGATGTTTATTTGAAGGCATGTTCCATGCAAGAAACAAAAGCATATTCTATGCATGAAACATGAGCATCTTCTTGCATAATTGACAACGTGTTCTATGTACGAATCATAATTGATGTAAGACATGCATGCAACATACATATGTGTGAAGTGCACATTCTATGCAACGGAAGAGAAAAAAAGCGTAATTTAACAAATCGAATAAAATGATATTTGATGACGACCTTCAATTTACCTCTCAGAGGAATTGCAACATGTTCAAAAGGATACACCTTGTTCATAATAGCAAGTGGGACACGTTCACACATCGGAACGTAGCTGTAAGCTTCCAAAATAGAACCTTCCACAAACCACTTGAGAAGAAGAAGCTCAGAACAGCATTAGGACCCACTTGAGAGTCACCGGCCACCTGCCGGCCATCAAAACACCTTGCCGGCCATTGATGGCAGAATCGGGGCAATCTTGTCATTTTGCTTGGGGTCTTTAAGTACAAGCCTCAAGGCTTTATTTCTTGACACCCACAAGACTAAAATTGCTCTCCCCATCTTTCTAGACATTTTCTCTCTCTAGATCCGTGCTTTATACGCGTTTTCCAACGCCCTATGCACATTTTTTTTTAAAACCCTCTTGTACGCCTGTGGACCCTAATCTGATTCGGACTCCTTTTTGTTTGTTGCGGTTAATGTCCAACCAAAGAGTCCAATTTCGCAAATTGTTTTGAGAAAAGCAGATTTTGAAAAGAAGTGCCAAACATGGATCTTTGCGGAATCTGAGTCGCCACCTAAATATTTTTTAAATGAGAAATTTAGGAAACCCTGACTCGGTGCCGAAAGCCACGTGTCCGTCATCACCAAAGTTGTCTTGGCTCGGGAGCTTGGGTATGATCGGGGAAGGTTAGCTATGAGGACCCCCTCTCGCCCGGTCTGAAGACCGGCCTCTACTAATCAAGATATCCGATTTTGAAAACGTTATGTGTTCTTATTCCGGTTATTAGCCTAGAATTACTATGTTATGTGCACAGCAAACAAGTATAGACTAGATCGCTTAATTTGGAAAGCATTGCATATCCGTTCATTTTGAAAAAGGCTTTGGAATTTGCTACTCGCAAGTAGTCTAAAACACGGATTTCAACGAATTTTTCCAACTCAAGCAATCTAACCTCCACCCACAGGCATTCAAACAGTTATATCACATAAGCAACTAGCCGCATGGTAAGCCTACTATCATGTTAACATTCACACCCATGTGAGATGCTAAAGCATAAAAACTCACCTAGTACTGTACAAAACAAGAACTAGTTAGCAAACATGCATGCCCTAGTTCATGTTAGAGTGACTAATGCATCGCATGCGAAGGTGTAATCTAGATAGGCTCGGCTATCCTAAGCATGGCATGTGAAATGCTACAAGTAACAAGTATTCAATTTGGAAATTGAAATACAATGCAGTTAGTGTGATGTACCGAGCCCGGTGCATGTAAGACAGATGTATGGATGCACGCATGTTATCATACTGTTATGCTAATTTAAATATGCCCTAAACTAACTATCGTAAGCAAGTAAATAAAAGGGAAGAAAAAAATGGGGGTTGGAAGACATACACGCCACTCACACACACTTATTACAGATTTGCCCTCACACGGAGAGACCAAAAGAATATACAGTCCCAAAATAATACAGTCCATACATAATAAATTATTACAAAAAATTCTAATTTAAATTAAATTCAACGTAAAAAGAAAGGGGCCTCAGCCCTGCCTCGGGATGTGTGAATGATGCATGCTCGATCCATCTTGCCCGGAAAACTCGTGTCATGCCATCATTTGCTTTTATCGCCTGTTTCTCCAAAAATTGCCAAAGTCCCAGAATACCTTCCTTGCATGCTGCTGAACACCACCGGCTGGAGGACATGCCCACCGGCCATCTAAAATTTCCATCGGCTGCTGGGAAGATTATCGGCCATCCATATAGTGCCGGTCGGCACTCTAAACTGCCGGTCGGCATAAAATTCCTGCAGAGAACAGTTTTGACAGCAACAGCAGACAGACAGTGCATGACATGGAGTTTTGAGCATATGTAAGCATAGCCAATGCTTCCTATCATGCATGGGACTCAAGGAAGCATGACTCTTGGTTCTTGGGCCATCAATTATGCATCTTGGTGCATGATAGCCTAAGGAACCAAGATTGCATTTCAATGTCAATATGCATGCAACACACAAATGAGACCAAGACCCCATCATGTATAGATCAAGGGCCTTAGTGACCAAGAGTTGAGACAAGTTGCACCACTTGTAGTGTGAACTTCTCTCAACCCTTACACTTGGTTTGACACCCCAAACCAAGACATGGAATGCATGTATGCAACATGGTTCGAATGATGCAATATGACATGAAGTGCAAGACATACCAAATGCAATGCAACATATTATAGCAAGTGTGCAATACTAGGCATGCAAGATGCAAAGTATGATGCAAACATGGAGGATTCTTGTAAAAGAACTAGCATATAACAAGGCTTTGCTAATCAAGCATGCAACAAACATGATTCAAGCAAGCAATAGTAGACCTAAACCATAATGGGACAGACCTCAAACCTCCCCAAAACAGTGGCAAAAATGCCTAAAATAATGGACCAACTCTCATGCAAACATGCAAGCAAATGGGCCCAAAACCAAGGCATAAACAAGGGGCTTTTCACTACCACCAACATGACCATTCATAGCATGTATTAGGCCACCAAAAACAGATCCTTAGCATGCAAAAATACACACACACATCTTGATATGGCAGCCCCAAAATACCCTAAACATACAAGCATGCATAGGCATATTCCTAGGCATAAAGGAGCACATCCTTAATGCATGAAATAGGTCACATATGCAAACATATAAACATGATTTATGGACTGAAATATGATCCTAAATGATGCCAAATCATGAGGCTGGTCCAAGCTAAGCATATTAGGGGCTAATATGCTTAAGGCTTACAAGCCAAAACACAAAGCAACCACATCAAGCACACCAAACATGGCAAAATCAGTGGCTCACAGCCCTTAAACATGACAAATCATGACCAAAGACTTCAATAAGCTAAGCCAAAACATGAAGATATGCAAGGCTAAACATATGACATATTTCTTGGGAAAATGGAGGATTACAAAGCAAGTATAAAAAGCATGCTAAGGACCACAAAATCACTTTTGGACAGAGATGAAATATGATCCAAAACACCCAAAAAAAGCTCTGAAATGGTGCCAAAAACAAGCAAGCATGCATGTTCCCTTTTAAGCCAAAGACAAAGGCAAAGGAGGGACAAAGGGGAGAGGGGTGTCCCTCCCCTATACAAGACTTCAAACCACCTTTTTTACCACTAAAAACCCACTGATTTTCAGTGGTGAAAGGACCCAAAACAACAAGGCAAATAAGGCTCAAATTAAAGACACCAAATAGGCCAAAATAAGGCCTAAAAGGGTGAGTTTGCACTCAAACCACAAAATGATCTTAATGAAAGTTCAAAAGCAAGAAAATCTAAGAATTTTTTCAGTTATACACAAAGCTCAAAACACAAAGCAAGATAGGTAAAAACTTGTTGCAAAAATGGGAAATCTAAAGTAAAGTGCTCACCCTTGAAGAACACTTGAAGAACAAGTGGTGCAGGCCTCCTCTATTGATCAAAACCAGTCCAAAAACTCAACAAACAACCCTCCAAGCCTCCCAATCTCGAGCTAAGGTGTAATGGTGTGTGTATTGGTGCAAAAGTAAGGTAAAACCACACTTTTAGGCCTAAAAACACACACACAAGAGGAGAGAGAGGGAAAATGTAGAGAGAGAGAGAGAGATATGGCAGATATATAGATATAAGAGCTTTGGTTTTTGATCAAAATGGCCAACCCCTCTCAAAGGGAGAGAGGTGGTGTTTATATAGGCCAAGACCAAGCCAAATGACTTAATGGCTAAGCAAAGGAAAAAGGACAAGAGGTGCAAAGGGGTCTTGGCTTCTTGGAGAAGCTAAGACAGCTGGCCAAGCTTCTCCAAGAAGCTTGGCCAAAAGGATCAACCTTCTAGAAGGTTTAGGGGTGCAAAGGTGCAAAGGGGTCACTCCTGTGCACGGGGATGGGTGATGGTGCATTCCAGCTGGCACAGCTGGCATGCACCATGCCTCAGGGGTGCAAAAGGTGCACGCCGGCCAGCCAAAGGTATCGTCGGCACAAAAATGTGCCGGTCGGTAACATATAGTGCCGACCGGCCAAAGATTTTGTGAAAAGAATGCCGGTGGCACCAATGTGTACCCGGTGATGGTAGGGGAGGGCCGGTGGTGTGTGGGGATGGCTAATAAGCCATTCCCTGCCTTTCCAAGGAAAAACACAAGTGTTTGGTGCAAAACCAGACACAAAACAGTCGAGTTCGGAGATCCTGAGACAAGGCGTGTAGCCGAGAACTTCGGGAACTCCAAACAAACACAAACATGGATGATCACCGGGTGTTCAAACGGTGACGTCCAAGTCTTGAGGACGGTAAAAAATGGGGTGTCTACAGTTGCCCTTCTTTGACAGAACTCGAAAGTCATAACAATGACGGGAGTGAATGTCAAAGCCCAGAGACGACTCATTTTTGACAAGGCCGAAGACTTGGACAAACATGCAAGACAAACAAGGTATGTGCCCGAAGGCAGGGGCAAAACGCAACTGAAAATGCAAGAAGCCGAGCGTAACTTATGATCATGCAAAGAAAGCTATAACGGAGCACACATGCAACAGTTATAAGCTAGCATACGCCAGACTACACTACAATGTAGAATGGATGTAAGAGAATTATGCAATTCTCAATACGTCTCACTCGGAGGATACAATACCTGTGCGGCTTGTCCGGTTGCACCGGCCTCAAATGAACCGTACATACAATATCATGCCTGCAAAGAAAGCAAACTCAACAGGTACAATGTCGTTAACAATATGCATGACAATGCAGTCGAAAGTGCGTGATAACGCGTGCCATGTGTATGACAAGATAGTAGGATTGAACAGATGTGAGTAAAGCAATGCACGTATGCAAGCAATGTGTATGGAAAGAGAACTTGAACACATGTGAGTAAAGCACTGCACGCATGCATGCAATGTGTATAAAAAGGAACTTGAACACATATCAGTAAAGCAATGCACACGTGCACGCAATGTGTATAAAAGGGAACTTGAACACATATCAGTAAAGCAATGCACACGTGCACGCAATGTGTATAAAAGGGAACTTGAACACATATCAGTAAAGCAATGCACACGTGCACGCAATGTGTATAAAAAGGAACTTGAACACATATCAGTAAAGCAATGCACACGTGCACGCAATGTGTATAAAAGGGAACTTGAATACATATCAGTAAAGCAATGCACACATGCACGCAATGTGTATAAAAGGGAACTTGAACACATATCAGTAAAGCAATGCACACGTGCACGCAATGTGTATAAAAAGGAACTTGAACACATATCAGTAAAGCAATGCACACGTGCACACAATGTGTATAAAAAGGAATTTGAAATTGCACATGGTAAAACATGATGCGGGAACGCAATGTACTGCAACACAGTATGATTGATATGGTTTACGGAATTCACAAGATATAAAAGGATACGGGAAGGAGCGTCCTTCGCATGTACCGAGCATCGCTCACAAAAGTCATGGCCTGAGGTCAACTCGAAGGTCCACTTACATTCTGACAGCGCATTTTCTTGTATTGCCTTGAGTAATGAAGGTGCCAAAACCACACAATTGACCCGAATAAGGGCACGAAAGGTACAATGACCGCGAGGGGAGGTTACTGGTATCCATTCCGGTTCCCTGCTACCCTGTTAGTTTCCTGCTTTACTTTCCTTTTATTAGGAGTTTAAGCATATTGCATTGCCTCAGGCAGATTCTATTTTTTGAAATCGCATATTTTTCTTCTTCTTTTTTTTTTAGAAATACATAACGGAAATGAAACAGCTATTTGTTCAAAAGGTGTTGCATTTGTACGTTCTATGCGTCGCATCGCAAGGTATCACATAACAATGTGAGTCAGATTGACACTGTATTTTGAAAACGAAGCATTGCATCGTAATAATCAGGTAGTGAACCAATTACAACTCGATAAACAAAACAAAGGGACTCGTTATGACCAAGCAAATGCGAGTACAATTCGATATATAGTACAAAGACTTAAAGAGAATGACATACAACTCGATAAGCCAATATACAACAACTCGATAAGCAAATGGGCGCGCCCTCATGAGAATTGATCACTAGAGGGCATTGGAGGTTGGTGGGATTCCCCAACACCTAGCAACTTAGCATGGAAAGCTCAGGGGACAAGGGGGGAGAACCATCGGCCCAACAGAAAGACCACCGGCCGTGTGCAAAGGCCATCGGCCGAAACAATGATCTATCGGCCAAAACAGATGGCCAGTCGGCAATATATTTGGCCAGTCGGCAATCTATTTGGCCGGTCGGGCAAGAATGGGAGGAACCAGCAGAATGCTGACACCTGTCCTCCATTCAACCTTATCTCCTACAAAAGACTCCAGCTTCGTAGTTTTCTTCATTTCCACTCTGATTCACTCCAAATGGAAGAATTCCTTGCCCAAAATCTTGCAATTTGGATTAACAACTTGGATGGCTCGGAAAAGTTGAATTTCCGAGCCTTTGGCATAAACGCACTATTCACCTTGCGTCGTACCCTGCAGCATTTTCCATTTCTTCGTGCCGCGGCAAGGTTCTGGAATCCGGTGACTCACGTCTTCAGCTTTAGCGGGCAAGAGGTGTGTCCTACCTTCGAAGATTTCCAAGCTTTAATGGAAACTGAGCGTAACGAAGAAATTTTGCCCCAACTTCGTTTTGGCCATGCCCAAGCCTTAGGGCAAATGTGTGGGCTTTCAATACCCGATGCTCGTTCTCTGATTTGTGATGGGATGCTGGATGTTCTGAGCTTGGTTTGCGGTTTTTCTAAGACTGGTGATTGTGGCGACCATCACTGGCAAGGCTTCCGGTGACATGCCCTTTGTTTATGCATGCTGTCTCATTTTCTGTTTGTCTCAGGTTCCGGAGGGTCTAGTGTCCGGTTGATTGAGGTTGCCCACGGCTTGAAGGAGGGCAAAAACTGCATCGCCATGATTCTGGCTGAGACGTTGCTGGGCTTAGATGCCTTTTATCGTCGAGAGACGACCAGATTAGCAGGGAGTCCACTATTACTGCAGGTAATGTTTTCCACCCAATCTCACATATATGTTTGCTCACATCACTCGGCCCTCGGTCGCTTTTTTCACAAAAACCCTTTTCTTACTTTTTTCTCTCATCGTACATCTCTATTCTTTATTCTCTCATTTTTCATCCCTCCCCAGGTATGGTTGATGGATAAACTGCAGGTTGTGGACTCTTGCCCAGCGTATTCAGCCCGCGGTTACTTCTTTCGGCAACGCTTAGTTGACGCCCTTGACAAGGGTTGGTGGTTCGAATGGATGCGCTTTGTCCGCATGACCGTATTGCTGGCGGTGCCCTTGGCTCAATCTCCGGTAATGAGTTACTGAGATGACCTGTCAACCCGAGATCCAATTGATTGGCTTGACTCACTGCGTCTTCTACTTTCCATTCCGTATCCTGCGCCAGTTCGGTCATGATCAGACTTGCCCGCCGGAAGAGATAGAGTACCCGGCTACATTCCCGATTTGGGGCGCACAGCTGGCCCGATATGCCACAGCATGGAGGACGAGAGAACTCTGCCCTGCTTCCCACTTTCACCGCACTTTGTCTGATGAGTGCTTAGATTGGCTTAATGAAGAGGCACAGGAAGGGCCCATTTTGGCATCAGAGGCTTCGACCAGCTCTGGGAGGGGGCGCAGGAGCACCTGACTTGACTATGCCCCGGATTTATTGCTTTATTAGTACTTTCAAGTTTTCTTTGTGAGTGTAATAAAAAAAAAAAAAAAAGCAACTTCAATTGTACGCAAGAGCAAGAGAACGCTGTATTGAAATCAATGAAATTGAAGGTTATGGTACTGAAAATTTTCCGTTCTGGTCAAGAAATGGTCTTAGTTGTAAAAAGATTTATTTGAACAAAGTCACCTTTATTAAAACTTGTCAAAACTATTTTCGATATGGATCAGAACTGGACACGCCTGAGATCTGTCACTGAGATGTACAACCTCGGATCCTAGCAACTGGAAAGTTGCCCCTTGTTTGAATGGTACCACGGCATCGTACAGCAACGGAAAGTTGCCCCTAGTCTGAATAGCACTGCACCGGAGATTGCAATAGACGTTGATGGACAAAGATGACCGAGACGATCAAATGGACAAAGTTGATCGGGGAAAAGTTTATGGCTGAACTTCAAGATGAAGCTGCCTACATATCCCAAAGATGGGAATCAAGCCTTACGTAGTTCAGGCTTGGATTCACTCGAGTATTTTCACTCTCCTTTTGCGCTCTAACTTTTGCCAAGGCCGCCCTTTGCGGGTTTTCAACCTTGCGAGCTCAGTTTTTATATTTTTTTCTAATTTTTTGTGCTTTGAATTTTGCCTAGGTCGCCCTTTCGGGTTTTCGGCCTAGCGAGCCTCTCAGGGGTAATATTTCTTCAACTTGTCCATGTTGATCGGTTGGGAGAACTCTAGGCCATCTAGGTCCATCAGAACCACAATTCCACCTGACCAGATAGACTTGATGATATAGCGACCAGTCCAATTGGGTCTGATCTTGCCCCTTGGGTCGTGGATGGGAGCTCGGTTGTCTTTGAGTACCAAATCTCCTTCCTTCAAATTCCTGGACTTAACCTTCTTGTTGAAAGCCCGGGCAATTCTGCGTTGATATCCTTGGACATGGTATAATGCTTTTAATCTTCTCTCATCGAAGAGCATGAGTTCCTCGAATCTACTTTGCTGCCAATCTGCCTCGGCTATTTGACACTCAGCCAATACTCGTAAAGACGGAACCTCAATCTCTATAGGTAGAACGGCCTCCATCCCGTAAACCAAAGAATACGGCGTCGCCCCGGTAGAAGTTCTAATTGAAGTTCGGTAGCCCCACAGAGCAAACGGCAACTTATCTGGCCAATCCCAGTAGGTTTCTACCAGCTTCTATAATATGTGTTTGATGTTCTTGTTGGCGGCCTCAACTGCTCCGTTGGTCTGCGGCCGATATGTGGACGACTTACGAAAAGCCACATTGTATTTCTCCAACAAATCAATCACCTCTTTCTTGAAATGGGAACCATTGTCTGAAATGATCTCGTTCGGGACTCCATAACGGCAGATAATGTTGTTTCTGATAAACTTTGCGACATGCGAAGCTTTTAGCACTGCATAAGATTGGGCCTCGACCCACTTCGTAAAGTAATCTATTGCTACCAAGATATACTCATGCCCATTTGACCCCTTCGGGGTAACAGCCCCAATCACATCAATTTCCCAAACTGAAAATGGCCATGGCGACGTCATGCTATACAGCTTTGATGGCGGGATGTTCATACGGTTCGCATGGATCTGGCACTTGTGGCATCGCCGAACAAAGCCGATACAATCTTCCTCCATGGTAGACCAGTAGTAACCCTGTCTAAGGATCTTTCGTGCCAGCATTACCCCATTCGTATGTGCTCCACATTCTCCTCCATGGATGGCCTCCATCAGGCGCTTCGACTCTTCAGCTTCTACACACAACTTATGCATTCCCAGGTGACCCCTTTTGTACAATTTACCCCCGCAGATGATAAACTGAACAGCCATTCTTCTGATTACCCTTTTGTCCTTGGCATTTGCCCCTGGTGGGTACGTCTCCTTTTCCAAGAAGTTCCATATGTCGTAATACCAGGGGTTGTTGTCCTGCACTTCATCTATGGCAGAGATTGACTCGTAAGTAGGTGCAAATTTCTGGTCGATAATGACTGGACGCATCCGGACTCCAAATGGGATGTCTATCATGGAAGATAGAGTTGCTAAATCTAATGAACATTGTTCTCTCTTACTAGGTGAGTGAAATTTAACTTCAAACCGAGGAATTAATAAATCCAAGGTCGATGGTAAATTATCATCTTCCTCCTTGACTTTCCAGCCTTTTCGCCGAGACACAACAAGGTTCGAGTCCCCAACGACGTCAATCGCCTTTGCCCCTAGTTCTAGGGCAGCTTCTAGACCGCAATACATGCCTCATACTCGCCTCATTGTTCAAACTTTGAACCGAAGCTTGAATGCTAAAGGATACGGAATCGTCAAAAGCTATCAAGAACACTCCTATCCCATACCCGTATTGATTTGACGCCTCACAAAGTACATCGCCCAAGTTTCATCTTCGATGTGCGAATAGCTTCATCTGGGAATAGGTACTGACCGCTTCATCCCTTCAACCGGTGGTCGGCAGGAACTCGCTACCGCTCTCCCTTTACGGACTTATGCGTCACATACTTGAGATCAAATTCAGAGAGCAAAAGCAGCCAACGAGCTAGCCTACCCGTAAGCGCTGGTTTCTCGAAAAGATATTTAATGGGATTGAGTCGTGAAACCAACATTACAGAGTGAGCTAACAGGTAGTGCCGTAGCTTCCTGGTAGCCCATACCAAGTGTCACGCCCCGAGAATTCGGTGACACGAAGCAGCAGCATTTGAAGAGGGCCAAATGCGCTGGAAGGTTCCGGAATGCGGGAGACCAACCTGGAGCATGCTGGAAGACTCTAGGAGCTGGTAGAAGGGTCCGGAGTGGCCTGGAAGATTCCGGAACGTGGAAGAGCCTTGGAGCATCCAGAGGAGTCTGGATGGGTCTGGAACATCCTAGATTATGCTAGGAGAAGCCTACCATGTACTACACTAGTGTAGAGAATTCTAGAATGTAGTAGATAGGGTAGATGTCCTAGATAATTCTAGTGGAATGTTCTAGATGAGTGATTGTAGCCCTTGGATCAAAGTGATCCTAGCCGTCCATTGAGGAGGGGATGGCTATATAAGGGTAAGGGGTCTCATTTGTGAGGCATCAAGTGCTGGCATCGAGTGCTAGAGAGCATCGAGTGCTGGAGGCACCGATGGACCTAGAGACTAGAGAGTCCTAGGGGTGGAGAGATCCAGGAGAGCTCTAAGGTTGAAGCACCTGTGAGTGTGAGTGTGAGAGCCTTGTAAAGCCTTGTACATGACTATACTTGTAATGTTAACTTGTATAGTGAATACATTCTTCCACCTAAACTGCGTGTGTTAGTGTGGTTGAGTGGGTGAGGCTGACTTAGGTGCAACCAAGAGGGTTGGAGACATCTAAGGCCGCACGGCAGGCTTGCGAAGTCTGAGTACGTGACACAAGGCCAAGCAGGCCTTTTCCAGTGGAGTGTAGCGGGTCTCGTAGTCCAGCATCTTCGTGCTTAGATAGTAGATGGCCCTTTCCACTTTATCTTCCGACTCTTGTGCGAGCATGCAGCCCATTGTAGTCTCGGTTACTGACAGATACAATATCAACGGTTTTCCCGGCTTTGGTGGTGACAACACGGGCGGATTCTGTAGATACTCTTTAATCTGTTCAAATGCAGCTTGACATCGGCTGTCCCATTGGAACTTCTTTCCTTTCTTCAGAAGACCAAAAAGTGGTTCACAAGTTAGGGTTAGTTTAGAGATAAACCACCTTATGAATTGCACTTTACCCAGAAAGCCTCGCACCTCCTTTTCAGTCATTGGTGGTGGCATTTCTAAGATGGCCTTGATTTTGGAAGGGTCGACTTCGATGCCCCTTTGTGTAATCAAAAATCCCAGCATTTTTCCTGCTGTAACACCAAACGTACACTTCTGAGGATTCAGCCGCAGCCAAAATTCTCTGATCCTTTGGAAAAATTTTTGCAAGGCAGTGTAGTGGCCCTCTCTTTCTTTGGACTTGACTATCATGTCGTCTATGTACACCTCGACCTCTTTATGGATCATGTCATGTAATATTGTGGTTACAGCCCGTTGATATGTAGCCCCAGTGTTCTTCAACCCAAATGGCATCACTCTGTAGCAATATGTACCCCACGGGGTGGTAAAAGCAGTCTTCTCCCGGTCTTCGGGTGCCATTACTATCTGATTATAACCTGAGAAGCCATCCATGAACGAAAGCAAAGCATGCCCTGCTGTGAAATCTACCAACTCGTCGATATGCGGCAAGGGAAAGTCATCCTTCAGACTAGCTCTATTCAAATCCCTGAAATCCACACATACCCGGATTCTGCCATCCTTCTTCGGTACTGGAACGATGTTGGCCAACCTAGTCGGGTATTCGGATACCAGCAGGAAGCCTACGTCAATCTGCTTGGTGACCTCTTTCTTGATCTTAATGGCCCAATCAGGGCGGATCCTTCTGAGTTTCGCTTGATGTGCCGCCTCGGTCAAGAGGATCCGGTCAGTACAATCTCAGGATCGATTCCAGGCATGTCTTCGTAGGACCACGCGAAAACATCTTTGAAATCTTTTAATAAAGCGACTAAGCGCTCGCGTTCCTCCGAAGACAACGTGGACCCAATCTGGACCAGCCGCGGGTCCTTCTCAGTACCAACGTTCGCGGTAGTGATTTCATCAATTAAGGATTTAACAAACCTCTCCTGCTCTTGTTCGTTGCAAAATCGGAGGAATTTCGTCCTCGTCGTTTTCATCAAAATTTTGAAAGTCTTGATTTAAGTAATAAATCAAAGGCATAGAAAAGTACTCGGAAACCACATTCACCTCGTTCTCATTAGATACTTCCGAACCATCCAATTCTTCTGTTACAACAGACTCAAAAGAGAAAGAAAAAGACGACCTGGACAGGATTGTGGCATCCGGGTTATCACCCCGGGAATCTGGGACTCGACTCAGAAGCTGAACTCGATTCCGACTCACAAGACTCGGTGGAATCAGATTCCGGCTCACTACCTGACCTGGTGCTGCTCGACAAAAACCCCTCCTCGTACTGCCAGGTGAGAGAGGGTGCGATGGATGCATCCAAAATAGCTGCTGGTAGGCCCGCAGCCGTTTCATCTCCGATCATGGACACCGAGGAGTTATCCCCCAAGCACAACTGGTCGATCGAAGGATCTGAAAGTAGACATGCCAGTGCTACCCCCATTTCAAACTCTGTGTCCGCAGACTCTGATCCCTTGTTATGCTCATCCTCGACTATTGGGTCTGTCTGCTCTTTAACAACATCATCCCCAAGTAACTGCAGGTCAAAGAAAATTTTGAACCCCGGCACGCGCTTCTTCTCTGCGCTCCACCACGGCTCTGGAAAGCCACAGAATGGAAAGTCTTCCCCTTCCCGGACGAAGCGTCCGTTTAGGGTACCCCGAATGGGCCGATGCATCAATTCAAAGGGTTTCCCTGTCTGTTTTGCTTTGGCTCTTCCAGCCATCTCTTTTCCTTTTCTTACCCAATCTTCCTTGGTGGGCCAATAACCCAGACCAAAGGTATGGGGTCAGACACTTCGCCAATCGCCGCAATGCCCTTACGGCCGTTCTTTCCTAATCCCATCCTGGGGATGTATTAGAGCTTGTTCATGAGATACACTGCCTGGGCACTAACATATATCCCTTCATTAGCAGCCATGTTATTCTGTACGACCTGAGCCTCGGCCAAGGTAAAACCTGATATGAACACATCTTCCATGCCATGCTCGATTTCTAGAACAGGCGTGGATACCTCCGGTGGTGGGTGGATTGATGAATTCCCGAAGACAATGGCTACTCCCTTCCCATAGGGGTATTTCACCATTTGATGCAAAGTAGATGACACTGCCTTCACCTGATGCAGCCACGATCGCCCTAAAAGCAAATTGAAAGTTGCGGGAACTTCTAGGACATGAAAATCTATCTCGTCTTTGCCTCGACCGACCTTTATGCGAACTTTAAGCATCCCCCATTACTTCTCTACTTGTATTGTAAATGCCTCGGATGACCTGAGTACATTGGTACGAAATTGCGGTTCAAGCCAATCGTATATGCTGTCCTAGCTGGGCAGACATTGATGGCAGACCCGGTATCAACAAGTACTACCGGTATCCACTTATCTCTACATTCCACGGAGATGTAGAGGGGTTTATTGTGATTTGTACCCTCGGGCTGGAGTTCTTTGTCTGAAAAGCTTAATGTCGGGGAACCTCCTCTGAAAACCAAATTTCAACCGCTTGCTCGTGTAGTCTCTATAGAGAGCTTGGCCTTATCCATGGTCACAAAACAAACCGCCTATGTACTCGTGAGGCCATGGCGATCCCAGATGGAGATGTCTGCTTGTATCTTTTTAGTCATTTGTACGGCTTCCTTCGAGTCGCTTCTCCTTTTGCTTCTCATTTCTATCCTTCCCCGAGGCCTCTGGTGATCCAAGTGTGGGGTTTAAATACCGCCCACTTAGCGTCATGTGGTCGACCTCTCCAAGATACCGTGTCATCGGTTGGTTATTCCCCAATCTTCATCCGTGTGGGCAAGACATAAGTCCTCATCTTCCCACCACATTCCATCACCGACAGACACACTGTCCGCCTCGTATGGTGTTTTTGCGCCAGAGCACCTCCCATCCACATGCCCGCAACATTCTCGCCTCGTGCTCACGAGCTTCAACTCCCACGTGGGTCTTTCCTTCTGATTCTCTCGGAATCTTTAAAACTTACTGTTCGACATAATCGTTGTTCAATAATTTCCGCACTCAAATGTTCCAATCTCGGCGAAATTCTTGACACCGATATTCTCCGGCGATGTATCGCTCTTGACCCTTCCGCCATCGATATTCTCAACCTCCGAGTCCTGTTCTGACTGAAATTCTCCTATCACATCAGGTTGGTCGTCCAACCACCCGGTAACTTCTACTGAATTTTCATAATCGAACCATGCGACTGCCGCATCCTCTGGGTCTTGGTCACTGTAAAACTGGAGATCGGCAAGGTCCTCCCCCACAGTTGTTACACCATCTGTTTCCTGTCCCAAACTATCCCCGTAAATCATACACAATTCTCCATCTGTTGGCAATTCTACTCCGGGCCCATCTTGGCCCATCGATGAAATGTAGTCATCCGGACTATATGTCTTCTCGACATAATTCCCTGATTCCGCGGATTCTAGCTCAACCAACTATTTTTCCTTTGGGATTTCCTCTCTTTTGTTCTCGGTGGTCACCACTGCTAGCTTGGGTTGGGTCATGGAGATGTCCATCATGCACAAATCGGTGCAATCGGGAAGAAACACCGCCGGTTTAGGCAGGTGGGTAGGTGTGATATAGATACTAGGGTCGTAGGACACGGCCCCGGTATGGATGAAATTGAGTCTTTTGGGCGGTGGAGCTTGGTTATGTGTGGTGAGGGGATTTGTAGTAACATTGGGCTTCTCGGGAGGCAAAATCACCCCGTTATCGATGAGATCTTGAATCTCATGACGCAACCGGAAGCACAGATCGGTATCATGACCGTGCTGTTGGTGAAATGCACAATACTTACCGGGGTTATGGGTAGGGAGTTTTTTCCGTAGGGCAGCGGCTCCAGGGGCTTCAGATGCCCTTTTTTGATCAGAACCGCCAGAGCTTTGGATAGGGGCATATAAAGTGGAGCGAAAGTTCTGGAATTTCTGGGTGGGTATTTAGTTGTTTGCGGGTTACTTCCGGACGCACCGGAGAATGGCGTAGCTGCCGTGCCTCTTGATGGGGGGTTGGCGGTGACCATGCTTACTTCGGAGGCTCTCGTAGCAGTAGCGCCACTCTGGCCCGCATTAGTGTTGCGGTTGAAGGTCCTTCGGGGTTGCTCCCGATCGTTATCAATCAAGCCTTACTTCAAGGCATCTTCAATCTGCACCCCCATTTCATGTAGGTCAGAAAAAGTAGGAAATGGGAGTACTATCATCTTTTGCATCAACTTCGGCTGAAGATTGCGCACAATCATCCGAATTTGGTCTTTGTCCGTAGGCCTCAAGGTCATCATCGAAGCCTTGGCCCTCCATCTGGTTACGAACTCTGAAAAACTCTCATTCAGCTCTTGCCTAGTCGTTTCGAGATCACGGGTCGTAATCTCAATTTGTGTATTGTATGAGTATTGCGCGATGAAGGCCTCAGCCATTTCGTCCCAATTCCTCTTAACATCATCTTCTAGCTTGGCATACCATATGGCCACCACACCTGACAGGGTCCGGCCGAATAAAGACAACTTCTGGAGCCTACTGAGGCCCATTGGCCTTAGAACATCCGAAAACAGTCTTAAGTGCACCATGGGGTCCCCGGACCCGTCAAATTGATCAATATGAGGCATTTTGAATCTGTCGGGCAGCGTCACGGCTGCGTCGGTATATCCATCTTCAATGTCGGGGATGGTCTTGAGCCATTGGGATCTCTTGAATAACTTTTCAAGCTTGCTCAACTTTAGTGCGATGGGATCAGTCTCGAACTCAAAGGGAGAGTCCGATAGGTTGGTGGGTGTTTTTGATAGCTGCGGTTGGATTTGAGGTAAGGTTGGAGGTGGGGGTGGTCCCGTGGGAAATTTTGTATCATTTTGAACATTGGCTGTCTCCCCGAGGTTGAACTCTGTGGGGAGGAACTTGATCTGGCAGTCTCGTTCTTTGCTCTAGCACAGCAATTGTCTCTACCTGTTCCTTCACTAGTGTGGCCTGCTGCCTGGCGAATTCTGCCTGACGGACGGCATCCTGCTGCATTGTTTTCATGCTCTCTTAGAGGTGGCGCACCATCTCTTCCAAACTAGCCATACTATTCTGTTCTGGTTGAATTACCGGTATATATCCTCTCTCTATTGGTGACACGGAATCCTGATCTCTACTGAACACAGGTGGGGTAGATAAGGCCCTCTGAACTGACTGCTGTACTAATGTCCTCTGCCTGACTGACCTCCGTCTGGTAACCGGAGGTAGTGAGTAGTACACTGGTTGTCCGTCTACCAGATCCTCAGATCGATAGAGTCGACGACCTCTAGTCCAGAGTGCTTGGGGAGTATCTACTGGGTCAGAAGCAATTGTGCTCAACTATCCTAGTGAAAAGATAAATAAAGCGTATAAATAAACAGACAATTTGACAGCACAACGGCATAAAAATAAACATGCAACACGCGGTTTGGATATCATAACACACACTGCTCGTGAACTGGATACACTGTTCCTCAAATACTGATCACTGTTTCTGAATCATTGCCCCTATGTCTGAATCTGGTACCCACAGATAACTGATTTCCCAAAATATCATATCGGTGCCCTCAGCGGATATCAAAACTTCATACCGATATCGCATTCCTGTGAGATACACTCTAAAAGCACATAACATGTAAAAGAGAGCCAATACACCCCTATGTTGGGGTAGGGTTTCCCTGTCCTATTTTGTCAGGAGCTAGGGTTTCACTACGCACACAACGGTTTCAAACAACCTATATTGTGTAAGCAAGCTGTCCTAGTTTGGGATGGTCACTATGGATCCGAATATGCACTAGGTTGAATGGTCAAAAAGGGTGCCCCGGTAAAACCGGAGTTTGTGTTCCCATCTTGGGCAGAGCTCAGAATCGTCCTTATCGTCATGCCTTGACAAGACAAGCCTCTAGCAAACCGCTCAGGAATAGCAGATGGCCAACACGGTGTCCTAGGCGCACCAATGCACATGCAATACAAAGAGACACATAAGTGTAGTCAAAACAGGATATCACGAGTTCGAGTCAAGCTCTCTAAATTCATGAGTCGCTGAAAGCTGTAGCGCCCGCGAGGACCTCGGCTCTGATTCGGACTCCTTTTTTGTTTGTTGCGATTCGTAATCTGAACCAAAGAGTCCAATTCTGGCAAATTGTTTTGAGAAAAACAGATTTTGAAAAGAAGTGCCAAACATGGACTGCTTTGCCAAATACAGAGTCGCCACCTAAATATTTTTTAAATGGAAAATTTAGGAAACCCTGACTCGGTGCCGAAGGCCACGTGTCCGTCATCACCAAAGTTGTCTTGGCTCGGGAGCTTGGGTACGATCGGGGAAGGTCAGCTATGAGCACCCCCTCTCGCCCGGTCTGAAGATCGGCCTCTACTAACCATGATATCCGATTTTGAAAACGTTATGTGTTCTTATTCCGGTTATTAGCCTAGAATTACTATGTTATGCACACAGTAAATAAGTATAGACTAGATAGCTTAATTTGGAAAGCATTGCATATCCGTTCATTTTGAAAAAGGCTTTGGAATTTGCTACTCGCAAGTAGTCTAAAACACGGATTTCAACGAATTTTTCCAACTCAAGCAATCTAACCTCCACCCACAGGCATTCAAACAGTTATATCACATAAGCAACTAGCCGCATGGTAAGCCTACTATCATGTTAACATTCACACCCATGTGAGATGCTAAAGCATAAAAACTCACCTAGTACTACGTGCCAAAACAGTAAACTAGTTAGCAAACATGCATGCCCTAGTTCATGTTAGAGTGACTAATGCATCGCATGCGAAGGTGTAATCTAGATAGGCTCGGCTATCCTAAGCATGGCATGTGAAATGTTACAAGTAATAAGTATTCAATTTGGAAATTGAAATACAATGCAGTTAGTGTGATGTACCGAGCCCGGTGCATGTAAGACAGATGTATGGATGCACACATGCTATCATACTGTTATGCTAATTTAAATATGCCCTAAACTAACCATCGTAAGCAAGTAAATAAAAGGGAAGAAAGAAATGGGGGTTGGAAGACATACACACACTCACACACCCTTATTACAATTATGCCCTCACACGAGAGACCAAAAGAATATCACACATCAGTCCAAAATAATACACTCCAAATACATTATAAATTATTACAAAAATTCTAATTTAAATTAAATTCAACGTAAAGAAAGGGGCCTCAAACCCTCGGATGTGCGAATGATGCATGCTCGATCCATCTTGCCTGGAAAACTCGTGTCATGCCATTATTACACTTTTACCGCCTGTCTCTCCAAAATTGCCAAAGTCCTGAATACCTTCCTTGCATCTTTCTTTGAACACCACCGGCTGGAGGACATGCCCACCGGCCATCTAAAATTTCCATCGGCTGCTGGGAAGATTATCGGCCATCCATATAGTGCCGGTCGGCACTCTAAACTGCCGGTCGGCATAAAATTCCTGCAGAGAACAGTTTTGACAGCAACAGCAGACAGACAGTGCATGACATGGAGTTTTGAGCATATGTAAACATAGCCAATGCTTCCTATCATGCATGGGACTCAAGGAAGCATGACTTTTGGTTCTTGGGCCATCAATTATGCATCTTGGTGCATGATAGCCTAAGGAACCAAGATTGCATTTCAATGTCAATATGCATGCAACACACAAATGAGACCAAGACCCCATCATGTATAGATCAAGGGCCTTAGTGACCAAGAGTTGAGACAAGTTGCACCACTTGTAGTGTGAACTTCTCTCAACCCTTACACTTGGTTTGACACCCCAAACCAAGACATGGAATGCATGTATGCAACATGGTTCGAATGATGCAATATGACATGAAGTGCAAGACATACCAAATGCAATGCAACATATTATAGCAAGTGTGCAATACTAGGCATGCAAGATGCAAAGTATGATGCAAACATTGAGGATTCTTGTAAAAGAACTAGCATATAACAAGGCTTTGCTAATCAAGCATGCAACAAACATGATTCAAGCAAGCAATAGTAGACCTAAACCATAATGGGACAGACCTCAAACCTCCCCAAAACAGTGGTAAAAATGCCCAAAATGATGAACCAACTCTCATGCAAACATGCAAGCAAATGGGCCCAAAACCAAGGCATAAACAAGGGGCTTTTCACTACCACCAACATGACCATTCATAGCATGTATTAGGCCACCAAAAACAGATCTTTAGCATGCAAAAATACACACACACATCTTGATATGGCAGCCCCAAAATACCCTAAACATACAAGCATGCATAGGCATATTCCTAGGCATAAAGGAGCACATCCTTAAAGCATGAAATAGGTCACGTATGCAAACATATAAACATGATTTATGGACTGAAATATGATCCTAAATGATGCCAAATCATGAGGATGGTCCAAGCTAAGCATATTAGGGGCTAATATGCTTAAGGCTTACAAGCCAAAACACAAAGCAACCACATCAAGCACACCAAACATGACAAAATCAGTGGCTCACAGCCCTTAAACATGACAAATCATGACCAAAGACTTCAATAAGCTAAGCCAAAACATGAAGATATGCAAGGCTAAACATATGACATATTTCTAGGAAAAATGGAGGATTACAAAGAAAGTATAAAAAGCATGCTAAGGACCACAAAATCACTTTTGGACAGAGATGAAATATGATCCAAAACACCCAAAAAAGCTCTGAAATGGTGCCAAAAACAAGCAAGCATGCATGTTCCCTTTTAAGCCAAAGACAAAGGCAAAAGAGGGACAAAGGGGAGAGGGGTGTCCCTCCCCTATACAAGACTTCAAACCACCTTTTTTACCACTAAAAACCCACTGGTTTTCAGTGGTGAAAGGACCCAAAACAACAAGGCAAATAAGGCTCAAAGTAAAGACATCAAATAGGCCAAAATAAGGCCTAAAAGGGTGAGTTTACACTCAAACCACAAAATGATCTTAATGAAAGTTCAAAAGCAAGAAAATCTAAGACTTTTTTCAGTTATACACAAAGCTCAAAACACAAAGCAAGATAGGTAAAAACTTGTTGAAAAAATGGGGAATCTAAAGTAAAGTGCTCACCCTTGAAGAACACTTGAAGAACAGGTGGTGCAGCCCTCCTCTATTGATCAAAACCAGTCCAAAAACTCAACAAGCAACCCTCCAAGCCTCCCAAATTCGAGCTAAGGTGTAATGGTGTGTGTATTGGTTCAAAGGTAAGGTAAAACCACACTTTTAGGCCTAAAAACACACACACAAGAGGAGAGAGAGGGAAAATGTAGAGAGAGAGAGATATATGGCAGATATATAGATATAGGAGCTCTGGTTTTTGATCAAAATGGCCAACCCCTCTCAAAGGGAGAGAGGTGGTGTTTATATAGGCCAAGACCAAGCCAAATGACTTAATGGCTAAGCAAAGGAAAAGGGGCAAGAGGTGCAAAGGGGTCTTGGCTTCTTGGAGAAGCTAAGATAGCTAGCCAAGCTTCTCCAAGAAGCTTGGCCAAAAGGATCAACCTTCTAGAAGGTTTAGGGGTGCAAAGGTGCAATGGGGTCAATCCTGTGCACGGGGATGAGTGATGGTGCATTCCAGCTGGCACAGCTGGCATGCACCATGTCTCAGGGGTGCAAAAAGTGCACGCCGGCTAGCCAAAGGTATCGTCGGCACAAAAATGTGCCGGTTGGCAACATATAGTGCCGACCGGCCAAAGATTTTGAGAAAACAATACCGGTGGCACCAATGTGTAGCCGGTGATGGTATGGGAGGGCCGGTGGTGTGTGGGGATGGCTAATAAGCCATTTTCTGCCCTTCTAAGGCAAAACACAAGTGTTTGGTGCAAAACCAGACACCAAACAGTCGAGTTCGGAGATCTTGAGATAAGGCGCGTAGCCGAGAACTCCAAACAAACACAAACATGGATGATCACCGGGTGTTCAATCGGTGACGTCCAAGTCTTGAGGACGATCAAAAATGGGGTGTCTACACCTCTTAGTTCTCTACGTTTTGAACTGATCAGATTTTGATTTCGTCATTTTTTCTCAGATTTTCACCACTTTACGCTTGTTCCCCTCGAGTTTCTTTCGGGTTTTGTGAACTTTTTCGGGTTTTGACTTTTTCTCCCATTTTCTCTCTCCTAGGGTTGACTTTTTCAAGGTTACCCTATTTTCTCCATTTTTCTTCATTTTTCACCTACTTTTCACCCATTTTCTAGATAGCGGATGAGATTCCACACGACGGGGCTCCTCTAGAGGTTCCACCTACATTTTCACCTGTTGCTGAGATAGAGAGGGCGGTGGTTGCCGAGGCTGGCGAAGCGGCTAAGGGCATTAAGGTCGACCTTGAGATGGAGTTTGAGCCCGAGTTTGAGCCAGAGCTGCTACCATTGAGAGTGTGGCCTTTTGATCTGGCAAGATATCTTCCCCGCACGCACATATTGCTGCTTGGAGGCATTAGGTGCTTTAGCGACTTTGCTCGCGGCGCACCAGAGGATCTCATACTGAGGGAACCAACCTCCCACATTTCATCCAGTGCTACTAAGGTATGAACTCTGTTCTCGTGCATTCTTGCCTTGTCTTTTACTACATTTCTTGTACTGCGTTTCATCTAATTGTACTTTCATCATTGCCTTTCATTTGATTCATATGTTCTTTGCCACGGGGAGACTCCCGTGCCTACAGGGGGTACAGAGCTACTATAGCGAGGGATTGGTATGATGAGCTCCCTGCTAGAGTCCGTGACATTGTCGATGAGATCAGCTTCGGCCTCTTCTGCTCTGGCCTAACACGCAACATTGCTAGCCGTCCCCTTCTAAGAGTGCTTGTAGAGAGGTGGTGGGACACTACCAACTCCTTCATCTTCTCTACTGCCAGGGAGATGACGATGACTCCTTATGACTTTGCCATGATCACAGGCTTAGAAGTAGGGGGTGATCCGATCCCTTTTGACACAGGCATAGGGAGTGAGAGGCTGCTTGGATCGATCTATTGGAAGCACGCCCACCTCTATACCGGCCAGCCATGGTGAGGTACAGTTAGTTTGCTGAGTAGTTTCGAGGGAGTGAGCCTGAGATGTTGGAGGAGATAGAGCAGTATGCTCGGGGCTTTCTGATGTTTATCCTCGATACCAATCTGTTTGCGAACAGGGGGAACACTATGGGCTTATATCTATTGAGCGCCCTGGTGACCTTTCCCTAGGTATGCTTATATGATTGGGGCAAAGCTAGCCTTGCCACCCTATACAGCTATATGAGCTCTACCTCCCGTCTGAGATGAGAAAGGATCGGAGGCTACTAGCGAGCCTGGGAGGTATGCAATTCAGTTCTCTCTTTGCACTTTACATTTTTTACTTCACAATTTCTACTTTATATCTGTTCAACAACTGTACTTTATGCTTTGCACTTTTTATATCTGTTCATGCTATGTGTTTTTTGCTTTGCACTTTCTATATCTGTTCATGCTTTGTTGATCACATATCATTGCACTTTCCTTGCAACTATAGATTTATGCATATTTTCCAGCCCTTGCACCAGAGCCCACAGAGGAGCTTCCCCTGATGGTTCCATACTCGAGGCGATATGATGGCCGATGTCAACGCCGGAGTCACAAGTCCTTTGCCTTCTTCTGTCATTATTTTGACACAGTGGCATACGAGGTAACTGGCTCGATCATTTTTGCTTCTTACATTACGATTCATGTTTTGGCAACTAACAGTAACTAACAATCGGTACATTTTCTATTTGCAGATTGCGTGGCAGCCTTAGGCCATGATGCCGGTTGGGATGCATGACCAGTACGTGGGAGCGTAGGGCACATCACGCTTTCAGATTCTGTTTGAGGGCCCAATCTTTTGGGCTTGGTTCTTGAGTAAGAGATTCGTTCGCCAGACCGTGGGCTTACTGAATCCAATCATTCTGATGCCATCTCTAGAGTCTATGAGGTCAGTGGATAGCCTATCTGTTAACACAGTCACACAGTTCATGGTGGGCTTGGATGTTGATTTCTTTAGAGACAAGGGCGACTACGCGACCTTTATTCAGACCCACCTTATGCCACCTCTGACAAACGCTTACAGAGGCGAGGCGGTTCAAGCAACTAGGGCCCATGCTAGAGGCGAGCTATCTGCGGCGAGCTTCCCATTGCGCTTACATGCTGACGGCCTACTGGGACTGCTTATCAGATCCCGATTGAACCTGAACAGGCTGGACACGAGCTTATCAAAGTTCGAGGCTCATCCCAGGTATGGACCACACTCTATAATTTCTATCCCCATATTTCTATTTCAGATATGTTTATTTTAGATATTAATCACCTAAATGCATTTGCAGGTATCCATAGAGTATACAGGGAGCCTCTTTGAGCTGGTGGCTTCCTTGATAGGTATGGTATAGAGGAGGGAGACGCTGCTCGTTCTCTACGGTATCCAGATAATTTCCTTCAGTTTGCACTTCATGCTATCAAATTTCCACTAATACATTGGCATTTCAACTGTAGTCTTTTCCAAACTGCACTAATATATTGCATTGGCACACTGTATTCATACACTGTACTCATACTGTATTTGATTTCTGCACACCACTTATTCTGCATACTATGCTTGCATCTAATACACACACTGTAGCCGATATGTTGCCAACTCTTTTTTCCGATTCCATCTCTGACCAAAGACTCGACAACGACATCGGCAACACCTCCTCCAGTAGCATGGAGGGGAGAGAGAGAGAGAGAGAGGCCCTAGCTTGCGGCCGAGATGTGAGTCATGGTCGAGGCAGAGATAGGGCATCTGAGGCCATAACAGTCCTTCAAAGCCCATCTTGAGCGATGATGATGTTGAGACTAGTGACTTTGAGGAGGCAGTGAGTCAGCATTCTGAGTCATCTGAGAGTAGAGACGATGATATTGGCTCGGGATCCAAGAGCGGAGGTGTTGTCGAAGCGGGCTTTGAGGTAGAGAGCGAAGATGATACCGGCTCGGGTTCTAGTTTAGAGATTGATTCGGACAGCGGTGCCAATGAAGATAGCGCCCCCAAGTCCTCCCCTCCGAGGAAGAGGACGAAGAAGGCCTCTCGGGCTTGAGATAGGTTTTTGTACCTTTTGCTTAGTTTCTTTTTTGTTGGTAGCATTAGCACATGTATAGCTTCAGATAGGTTTTATTTTGTTTTGAAACTTGTACTTTTCTTTTGTAAAAACCATGATCGGAATAAAACCTCATAGTTTTTATGAAAAGTGTTGTTGTTTTTGCATCATGAGCACCATATTTGTATGAAATGGACATGGAATCGAATTGGTTAATAGAGCGCTTGATTGAAACAATGTTCTTAATTGGGTAATGAGTCGACCAACAACTAAAATACAAAATACAACTCGATAAACAAAGCAAAAACAACTCAAATACAAATAAACAAATTTGTTAAAACCAAAAAAGACTCAAAACAAGACCTCAAAACACAAAGATCAAGACAAAACATAAGCTTCCAGCACTGCCCAGCACATTGGTGGACGGCATGCCAGAAAAGAAGGCTGCCGGCCAGAGACGGAGCTTGCCGGCCACCACTAATGGCTTGCCGGTCACCGGTGTAAAAAACCTCTACATTGTTGACAGCTAGCTTCCACTCACAGTCTTATTTTCTATAACAGGTTCAGCTTCTTGATTTATCCTCCAGAACTTCATTTCAATTGCAATTTCTTCCACAAATTGAGCCATTTTTTGTCGAAAAGCTCTCGGACTTGATAGTTACTTTAGATGGCACAAAAAAAGGTAATTTTTTGAGGTTTCGGCATAAATGCACTTTTTTCGTTAAGCTGAACTTCACTTTGTTTTCCGTTCCTCCATGCCGTGGCCCGATGCTGGGACCTAATTACACACGTCTTTTACTTCGGGGGACAAGAAATATGCCCAACAATTGAAGAATTTCAAGCACTAATGGAATCCCAGCGTGATGAGGAAATCATGCCTCAGCCCCATTTTGGCCATGCCCAAGCTTTAGGACAAATGTGTGGGCTTACTTTGCATGAGGCTGGATCTTTGGCCCACAACGGAGAGCTAGACATTCTTAGCTTGATACATCGATTCTCCAATATCGATGACAGATGCGACCTTCTTTGGCAAGGTTTTCGACAGCATGCCTTCTGCTTATATATGCTTGCTCATTTCCTTCTTTTCCCTTGTTTCGATGGATCTAGCATTCGGTTGATTGAAGTGGCTCAAGGTTTGAAAGAAAGTAAGAGTTGCATAGGTTTGGCGTTGGCTAAGACTTTGATGGGCTTAGATGCCTTTCACTGGTGAGAAACCACCAGGTTCACGGTGAGTCCACTACTTCTTCAGGTATTGTTTCCCATCCTTTCTCATATGTGTTTCTCACATCACTCGACACTTATGCTTTATTTTTCTCTCAAAGCCCTTTTCTCACTTTTCTCTCAACATACATCTCTTTATTCTTTAATCTGTCACTTCTTTCATCTCTTCTCAGGTGTGGCTTATGGATAACCTGAAGGTAGTGAACTCTTGCCTTGAGTACTCAGCTCGAGGTTATTTCTTCCACTATTGACTAGTGGATTTCCCGAATGAGGGATGATGGTACGACTGGATGTGCAACGGGTTTGCTGCCGACATAGCTTGGCATTGCCCCTGGCTTAATCTTACTGAGATGAGTTACAACATGGCTTAGTAACCTGGCATACAATTGATCGGCCTTACGCACTACATGTTCTATTTTCATTTCCAGTTTAGACGTCAGTTTGGGTATGATTAGACCCACCCAGAGGAGGGGGTAGAGTACCTGGTTTCATTCCCCATCCGTGGTTCACATTTGTCTAGGTATCTCATTGTTTTGAGGACAAGAGAGCTTCTAGCTCCTGCCCTTAGTTTCAGTTATGCCCATATTGGCGAGCATTTGGCTTGGCTTGAGGATAAGTCACAAACCAGGCCCACTTTGGCTTCAAAAGCTTCCACAAGCACGAGTAGAGGATGCAGAAGCACCTGACTCACCTATGCCCCTAGTTTATTACTTTGAACTTTCTTTCAAGTTTTTTTTTTTTTTTTCAATGTAATAAAAGCAACTTTGATTTATATCAAAAAGTTGGAGAACTTTATGTTAAAATCAATGAAATTAAAGTTGTGATCACTAAAAATTTTCTTTTTGGTCCAAAAATGGTCTAAGTTGTAAAAGGTAAAATTTTGAACAAAATCAACTTTTATTAAAACTTTCCAAAACCACTTTTGAAAAGGATCACCACTTGACACGCACAGAATGAATCCTCAAGGTGTACAACCCCGAATCAAAAGATCATAAATGCCCGTGATTGAACACCACTGCACTGCATTGTAACTAGCTTTTCTCTTAAAGTAAAGATCACAACCGAACTCTTAGGTAAAGAACAGACAAAGATGACCTGATCATATACATGGAGAAGACATTTGAGTTGGAGGTGATTATGGCCGAACTTCAAGATGAACTTGCCTACGTATCCTGAAGATGAGAATCAGGCCTTACGTAGTTTGGTTTAGGTTCACTCGAGTATTAACTCTCTTCTTTTGTGTTATAACTTTTGCTAAAGTCGTCTTTTAGGGTTTTCAATCTTGCGAGCTCAGTTTTGCTTTATTTCTAATTTTTCATGCTCTAACTTTTGCATAGGTCGCCTTTCCGGGTTTTTGGCCAAGTGAGCCTCTCAGGGATAGTATTTCTTCAACTTGTCTATGTTGATCGGTTGTAAAAATTCCAGACCATCTAAGTCCATGAGAATAACAGCTCCACCTGACCAGATAGCTTTGATGATGTAAGGACCAGTCCAATTGGGTCTGAACTTGCCCCTAGGGTCATGAATGAGAGCTCAGTTGTCTTTCAACACCATATCTCCTTCTTTGAGATTCTGGGACTTAACTTTTATGTTAAAAGCCTTGGTAATTCTGCGCCGATAGCCCTGAACATGATACAATGCTTTTAGCCTTCTCTCATGAAATAGCATCAACTCCTTAAATCTGCTCTGTTTCCCGTCCGCCTCTGCTATCTAACACTCAACCATATCTCGCAGCGACGAGACTTCTATTTCAATTGGAAAAACGGCTTCCATCCCGTAGACGAGAGAATAAAGAGTTGCCCTTGTAGACGTTCGTATCAAAGTTCTGTAGCCCCAGAGTGCAAATGGCAATTTATCTGGCCAGTCCCTATAGGTCTCAACCATCTTCTGCAAGATGTTCTTGATGTTTTTGTTGGCGGCTTCGACAACTCCATTGGTTTGCAGCCTGTATGTACGTGACTTATGAAAAGCCACATTGTATTTCTCCAACAAGTCTATCACCTTTTTCTTGAAGTGGGAGCCATTATCTGATATGATCTCGTTTAGGACTCGTTACCGACAAATGATATCGTTTCTGATGAACCTTGGCCACATGCGATGCTTTCAACACTATATAGGACTGAGCTTCCACCCACTTTGTAAAGTAATCAATTGTCACCAAGATGTATTCATGCCCATTCGACCCTTTTGGCGTGATTGCGCCGATGACATCGATTCCCTAGACTGAGAAAGGCTATAGCGAAGTCATGTTGTACAGTTTTGACGGCAGAATGTTCATGCAATTAGCATGAATTTTGCATTTGTGGCATGGCCAAACAAAACCAATATAATCCTCCTCCATGGTGGACCAGTAGTAACCTTGCTTGAGAATCTTCCGGGCTAGCATCACTCCGTTCACGTGTGCTCCACACTCTTCTCCATGGATGGTCTTCATCAGGCGCTTCGATTCCTCTTCTTCGATACACAATTTGTGCATTCCCAAATGACCTCTTTTATACAGTTTATCTCCGCAAATGATAAATTGGACGGCCATTCGCCGTATTTCCCTTTTATCCTTGGCATTTGCTCCTGGTGGATAAATCTCCTTTTCCAAGAAGTTCCAAATATCGTAGTACCAAGGGTTTTTGTCTTGCGCTTCATCTATTACGGCGATAGTTTCATAAGCCGACATGTATTTCTGCTCAATGATAATCGGACGCATTCAGACTCCAAGTGGGATGTCTACCATAGAAGATAGAGTTGCTAAAACATCAGCGAACCTGTTGTTCTCTCTCAGTAGATACGTGAAAGTCAATTTTTCAAACCTAGGAATCAGAACGTCCAGGGTCTAGTGGTAAACCTTCATCTTTTCTTCTTTGACTTTCCAATCTCCATTTGCTTAAGAAACAACTAAGTTCGAGTCCTTTATAACATCGAACCTTTTTGCCCCTAGTTCCAGGGCGTTTTCTAAACCAGCGATACACACTTCATATTCTGCTTTATTATTGGACACCTTGAACCGGAGTTTGAAGGTTAAAGGTATAAAGGAGTTATCGGGTGCTATCAGCAACACACTTATCAAATAATCGTACTAATTGGCTACTTCGTCAAAGTACATCATCCAACTCTTCTTCTCAACTTGCAGAATGGCTTCATTTGGGAACATGTATTCCACCGCTTCATCCCCTTCTACCGGTTGATTTACAAGGAATTTCGTTACAATTCTTCCCTTGACCGACTTGCGTATGATATATTTAAGATCAAACTCGGAGAGGAGGAGCAACAAATGAGCTAGCCTACTCGTAAGCCTTGGTTTCTCAAAGAGATATTTGATAGGGTCTAATCTCGAAACCAGGATTACAGAGTGAGCTAACAAGTAGTGCCTCAACTTTTTGATAGCCCATACCAAGGCTAGTTTCTCCAACGGAGTATAGTAGGTCTCATATTCTAGCATTTTCTCGCTTAAGTAGTAGATGGCTTTCTCCACCCTATCTTCAAATTCCTGAGCGAGCATGCATCCCACAGTCGTGTCTGTCACTAGCAGGTACAGAATCAAAGGTTTCCCCGTCTTTGGCGGCGATAACACAGGTGGATTCTGGAGGTACTACTTAACCTGCTCAAAGGCAAATTGATATCGATCATCCCACCGGAATTTATTTCCTTTCTTTAAGAGACCAAATAATGGTTCACAAGTCAAGATTAATTTGAAAATAAACCGTCTTATGAATTGCACTTTACCCCGAAAGCCTTGCATCTCTTTTTCAGTCCTTGGTGGTGGCATTTATAGGATGGCCTTTATTTTGAAAGGATCTACTTCGATGCCCCTCTGTGTGATCAGAAAGCCCAGCATTTTCCTTGCTGTTACACCAAAGGTGCATTTCTGCGGATTCAACCTCAATTTGTATTCTCTGATCTGTTGAAAGAATTTCTCCAAGGCGGTGTAGTGGCTCTCTTTTTCCTTGGACTTGGCAATCATGTCGTCCACGTACACCTCGACTTCTTCGTGGATCATATCATGCAGAATAGTGGTCGTAGGCCTCTGATAGGTAGCTCCGGCATTCTTCAACCTAAATGGCATAACCCGGTAGCAGTAGGTACCCCACGGTGTAGTAAATGCAATTTTCTCTCTGTCCTTGAGTGCCATCAGAATCTGGTTGTACCCCAAAAACCTGTCCATAAAGGATAGCAATGCATGGCCCGCAATGAAATCCATTAACTCATCAATGTGCGGCAGAAGAAAGTCGTTCTTCGGACTGGCTTTATTCAAATCCCGAAAGTCTACATATACCCGGATTTTACTATCCTTTTTTGGCATTGGGACGATGTTGGCCAACCAAGTCGGATACTCAGATACTAACAAGAAACCTGCCTTGATCTGCTTGGTGACCTCTTTTTTAATTTTCAATGCTCAATCCGGATGGACTCTACGCAGCTTCTGCTTGACGGGTTGGGCCTCGGATTCAAGAGGGATCCGATGTTGTACAATTTGAGGATTGATTCCAGGCATGTCTTCGTAGGACCACGCGAAAACATCTTTGAAATCTTTTAATAAAGTGATTAAGTGCTCGTGCTCCTCCGAAGACAACGTGGACCCGATTTGGACCAGACGTGGATCCTTCTCAGTATCCACATTAATAGCAATGATTTCATCAGCATAGGGTTTAGCAAACCTCACATCCTCTCGATTAATCAAGTTTTTCAAAACCAGAGGAATTCCTTCATCTTCGTTTTCATTAAAATTATGAAAATCTTGGTCAATACAATAAATAAGCAGCACAGAGAAATACTCACAATCGGCAGCATTCTCATTCATAAGATCCAGCTCTTCGATTACAACCGACTTAAAAGTAAAAGAAAAAGAGGACCTGGACAAGACCTTGGCATCCGGGTTATCACCTCCAGGAATACCAGACTCAGACTCAGACTCAGAAGAACCGAAATCTAATTTCAACTCCACAAACTTGGTGGAATCAGATTCTAGCTCATCACCCAGACTCAGAACTAGACAGGTAGCCTTCCTTTAGCTGCCAAATAAGAGATAGTGCCTCTGATGCATCCAAAATGCTACTGGACGGGTTCACACCCAATTCCTCCCTGATCATGGAGATGGTAAGGTTATCCCCCAAGTTCTCTGAGTCAGCCGCAAGATCTGTAAGAAGACATGCCAGTGTTGCCTCTACTCTAAGCTCACTGTTGTCTGAGTCATTTTCCATGCTCTACTCAGCTTTAGTACTTGGTTCAGCCTTTTCCTCGGCATCACTATCTTGCAGCTACAGGTTAAAGAAGATTTCGAATCCAAGAACACACTGCTTCATGGAATTTATTTAGGGCTCGGGAAAGCTGCAAAAGGGGAAGTCTTCTCCCTCCTGAACAAAATGACCATTCAGTGTTCCTTGGATTGGCCTATGGATGAGCTCATAATGTTTCTCGGCCTGCTTTGCTCTAGCTCTGCTTGTCATCTCTTTCCTTTTCCTGATCTGATTTTCTTTGGTGGGTACATAACCTAAACCAAAGGCATGTGGATTGTGCGGTATGTCTGTCAATGCTGTGACACCTTTCCAGCCACTTCTTCCAAGTCTCATTCCTAGCACACGCTGTAGTTTGTTCATGAAATAGATAGATTGGGCTCTGACATTCATGCCCTCATCAGCGACCAGAATGGTCTGCACTACCCGGTCCTCAACCAAAGTAAACCTTGAGAGGAACACATCCTCCTCGCTATGAGCGATTTCTAGCACTGGTGTAATTACTTCTGGCAGGGGATGGATGGATGAATTCCCAAAAACAATCGCCACTCCTTTTCTATGAGGGTACTTTAACATTTGGTGAAGGATGGAGGAGACAGCTTTCACATGATGCAATCAGGGCCTCCCTAGCAATAAGTTGAAGGTGGCCAGCACATCAAGGACATAGAACTCGACATCTTGCTGAGCTGGGCCTACTTAGACTCTAATTTGCACTGTGCCCATAACCTCCTTGCTCATATTATCATATGCCTAAATTACTTGGGTTGTGGGCACAAAGTCTAGTGGTCTAAGGTCAATTACATAGGCTGTGCGAGAAGGACATACATTGATAGTTGAACTGGTGTCTATCAACACCATTGGTACCTATTTTTTCCTGCACTCAACAGATATATACAAGAGTTTGTTGTGAGCTAAGCCTTTCGGCAGCAATTCTTTGTCAGAAAAAGTTAGGGTTGGCCCGACACCACCTGGGAAGACCAATCCCACAAGCTGTTCCGGGATGGTATCAATGGACAATTTAGTTTTGTCCATTGCTGACAGTACTGTCTGTCGATATACCTGGGAGGCCATGAGAAGACCCCAAATTGAGATCCCAAATTGAGATGTCAGCTTGGATTTTCTTAAGTTGCTTTAACACTGCCTCTTCCTCTAGCTGCTTCTCTTTCTATTTCTTAACATCTCTGTCTTTCCCAGATGCCTCAGCTTGATCTAAGTGCGGTGGCTTAAAATACTACCCGCTTCTTGTTATGTGATCTATCTCTTCTGCGTACCACGTGTTATCTGGAAGGCACTCACCCCAATCTTCGTCGGTGTGCACCAGATGTAGATCATCATCATCCCACCATACACTTTCGGTAGCCGACAAACAGTTGTTCGGCTTCGTTCGGATCACTTTCACATCACAGGTATCCTCTGCAGGGTGTTGGGCCAATACTACTTTTTGGTTGTCTTCAACCCTCTCTTGTGTAAACTGCTTCAGCGTAGCTTCCTGTTCTATGTCCATAGTGCTCACAGTGCTTAGTTTCTGAGTTGAATTTTCCACGCCGGTGTTCTCCGGCAGTTTTCGTGTTTCATCGGCCTTTCCGGCCACTACAACAATTCCTGCTTTATTTTCCTCTAGCTTCATTTCAGTTTCTTCCTCCTTATCCAGCTCATCGTTCAGCTATCCAGAGTTGTCGGTTGATCCATTCAAATTGAACCAGCTAAACTGCACATCCCCTTGATCTTGTTCGTCAAAGAATTGCAAGTTGTCTAAGTCCTCATTGAGTTCTACCAAATCATCCAACCCTTGGCTCGGGCCATCCTCCCTAACTACATTAACCTCCACTACAGTTAGCAACACCAATTTCGGCTTGACTTGATCAATTGGCACAATGTAACAGCTTGGATCGTACACCCCTTTAGACAAGTCCTCAGAGTGCTCAAGCAACGGACTCGTACTTTCTTCTAAGGCCAGCCTTCAGCCTCCCTTCTACTACAACTGTCACCACCATAGGCTTAGGTTGAAGTGCAGACGTGTCCATTATGCACAAGTCTGTGCTTTTAGGAATGAACACCATCGGTCTTGGTAGGTGGGAAGGGGTAATATATACACTAGGATCGTAAGGGATGGCTAGTGTATGGATTAGGTTTAGATTTTGAGGTGTGGGAACTTGATTGTGGGCCAGGAGAGGGTTTGTAGTTACATTGGGTTTCTAGGATGGTGCAATCACCTTGTTGTCAACGAGGTCTTGAATCTCATGACGCAGTCTGAAGCATTGGTCGGTATTGTGACCATGCTGCTGCTGAAACACACAATACTTCGCTGGGTTGTTTTTAGGTGGAAGAGGATCAGGTAGTGGGCGAAGCTCTAATGGTTTGAGGTGCCCCTTTTTAACCAGCACCTTCATGGCTTGAGATAGGGTCATTAAGAGTTAGGTAAAGGTCCTCTAGGATCAGGCGGAGTTGGCTGAAGTTTGTGGAGCTGTGTTAGCAAAAGGACTGGCAGTCTTGATTGTGGTGGTGACAACGCTCATATCTAACGGTTGCGCAGCTGTGCTACCACTGGTGGTAACATTGGAACTGCACACAAAAGGCCTATTTGCCTGCTTTTTCTCATTAGTAATCAGCCCTTGTTTCATGGCGTCTTCAATCTGAACCCCTATCTCATGGAGCTCGGTGAATGTGAACAGAGGTATGACGATCATTTTCTGCAACAACTTCCTGTGCAGATTGTGGACTACCATTCTTATCTGATCTTTTTCAGAAGGCCTTGTGGTCATCATTGAAGCTTTAATCCTCCACCTCATCACAAATTTTGAAAAGCCCTCATTTGGCTCTTGGCGTGTTGCCTCAAGATCATGAGTTGTGACCTTGATTTGTGTGTTGTATGAGTATTGAGCGATAAAAGTCTCGACCATTTCCTCACAGTTCTGCTTAACAGAATCCTCCAACTTCGCATACCAAATAGTGGCTATACCCGACATGGTACGACCAAAAAGTGAAAGTTTTTACAATCTGGTTAGGTATATCGGCCGCAAGATGTCTGAAAACAGTCATAGATGAACCATGGGATCTCCAAAGCCATCGAATCGATCGATATGTGGCATTTTGAACCGATCTGGCAATGTCACTACAGAGTTGGTATACCCATCTTCTATGTCGAGGATGGAGTTAACACCTTGGGCTCTCTTGAATAGCTTCTCTAGCTTGTTGACCTTAAACACAATCGGGTCAACCTCAAACTCAAACGGAGCCTCGGTTTAATACATAGGTGTTTTGGAGGCTGGTGGTGGGATCAGTTCTGCCGGATTGCCCTGATTCTCTTGGACATTAGTAGTATGGGTAGTGGCTCCAAGTGCTGGGATACTTGTAGGAGGTGCATAAGATGTAGAAGCCGTTACCTGCTGTGGTTGTTATTATTGCAGCTTGTTTATTACCTCAGCCTGACAAGCTGTGACCTCGGTCTGACGAGCAATATCTTGCTGTAGGGTTTCAACTGTTTGCTGAAGGTGATAGATCAATTCCTCCATACTGACTGGGAGATACTGTGTCATCGGAATAGGTTAGTGATCTCGTGCTAGACTAGATGTAGAAGACTGTCCCTGAGCCTGACTGAATACAAGTGTATTAAGGGGTGACTGTTATAAAAACTAAACCGGTGAACCCTGTCTGACTCTCCTCCGTCTTGTAACCGGTGGGGGTGAAGTAAACACAGGCTGTCCCCTAACAAAATCTCTGGCTTTGCAAAGCCTTCTAACTCGGGTCCAAAGCACTTGGGGCATATTTGAACTTTTCGAAGCTATGGTGTTAAACTACCTAGCAAAAAAGAAATAAAGCAAAAAGAAAGCAGTAATCAAAAATCGTACAGCACCTCAGTAAATGATGTTACCAACACAGATGTAATCAAAGCTGTAGGACTGCACTTAACACTGAATTCTGCCCTCCAAAATGGATACCAAACTTGCAACTGATATGCACATTCCTGTACAGTTTCACTGCAAAACATATATCAGTTAAGTAAGAGCCAAAACACCCCTATGAGGGGGTAAGGTTACCCTATCCTAGTTTCGTCAAGAACTAGGGTTCACTATTCAAACAAAGCAGTTCCACACAATCCTGCATTCAAGTAAGAATCCTGTCCTAGTTTGGAACAGTCTTTATGGCTTTCGATATGCAACTACGCCGAATGGTAAAAAGGGTACCTCAGCAAAACTACCAAATATACCTCTCACACCTAACACCGAAAAGTGAAAGGAGGATCAAACGGTACAGCGGTAGTCCAGATCCAAGGGTTATGTTCCCATCATGGCAAAGCCTGTGACCAGTCAGCCTTTTGGCAAACTTTTATGGAAAGCCTCCGGCAAACCGTCCAGGAATAGCAAATAGCAAACACAGTGATTTAAATGGACCACTACAAATGCAATGCAAAGAAACATATAAGTGTAAATAAAATTTTATATCATGAATTTCAAGTCAAGTTCTCTAAAGTCCCCAGCAGAGTCGCCAGAAACTGTAGCTTGGCTTTTTCACCCCCCCTTTTGGAAGACGAATAAGCCCTACAGTATCAGACTCCCGTGGTTCTGAATCTGATTCCACAAGTGCAATGTGAAATAGATAAATACCAAAGAGTCGAAATCCGGCAAATCTTTTGAAAAATCGATTTTGAATAAAAAATGTCAAAAATGGACTGCTTTGCCAGATACAGAGTTGCCACCTAAATATTTTTTTAAAAAATTTAGGAAACCCATGACTCGTGCCAAAGGCCACGTGTTCGTCATCACCAAGATTGTTTTGGCTCAGGGACTTAGGTACGAGAGGGGAAGGTCATGAATTGAGCACCCCTGCTCGCCCGATCAAAGATCGGCCTCTACTAATCATGATATGAATCTTATTTGTATTATATGCTCTTGTTCTGGTTATTAGGCTAGTATTACTATGTGATGCGCACACATACAAGTATAGACTAACTTGCAAGAACTGGAACATTTGGCTCATGTTCATTTGCAAAATTGTTTCGAATATGTACCACTTGAAAAAGTGATCGCATATGAGCATTACTCAAATTATTCCAATTCAAGAAATTAGCCTTCATCCATAGGCATTCAAAAGTTATAGCAATTAAGCATTTAGCCTCATGGCAAGCATACTGGACATGGCAACACTCGCACTCATGAGATATGCTAAAATGAGTAAAGGCTCACCTAGTACTCCAAGCCAAAAAAAGATGATAAAGTTAGAAAGGTGCAAGATCCTAATTATGCAATATGACTAATGCAACACATGCGATATGCAATCTAAATAGGCATAGCTACTAATATGGCATATGAATCAATTTGATAGTATGTGGTCTAAGCACGTATTCAAATAATGTTTAAACTAACAATATAAGTTAGAATGATGAACTGAGCCCAAATGCATGCAAGACAAGTGTATGCAAACATGAGAATGCTAAAAAAAACATGATACCCTAAACTAACCATCATAAGCTAGTAAATAAAAGGGAGAACGATGTGGGGTTAAAAGACATACATATTATTACAACATTACGCCCTCACAGAGGAGGGTCCGAATAAATAAACTAGCTAACTAATCAAAGCTAAGCTAATTAATTAACTATTACAAAACAAAATGAATAAATAGCTAAACTATTTAACTAATTATTACAAACCGAATTAATTAACTATTCTAGCTAATTAAAATAATTACAACATGAGACAAATTAACTATTCTAACTAATTAATTACAAAACTGCTATGTTAAGCACAACACTAATATATTATGACATGGATCCCGAGGATCGATGGAAGGCTCATGCATGAATGCGGTTTCCACCTGAAAAGTCACTATTTCTGCTGCTAAATGCCTTTGTTTCACAATAGAACACTTACATTGATTTCTACCTCTAGACCAACTCGTTACTCCGGAGAAGTACCGTTGAATTTTGCACGGTGGTCGACGGAGGCTGCCGCTCATCAAGGTGGCATGCCCATCGTTGATCAATTATTCGCCGCAATGTAAAGCAAATAGAGCAGAGACAGTGTATTCTTAAGGGTTTGTTTGCATAGTTTACCTTTCCTTATCATTTGAACAGCTCAAAGGAGTAGTAAAACTTGATTCAATAACCATCAATCTATGCAATTTCATTGCATGATGGCCTATGAACCAAAATGTGCAAGTTCAATAAATGCAATAAAACAAGACTCTCAAAACCACCTCTCTATAATGAAAGATCCATGGAAGTAGTCGATAATGAATCTTGAACCGTTTTCATCACTAATGAGTATGAAACGACTCAAGACTCAAGGGTTCAATTAACGTCTGACTGAACCCAAACAAGTTATTATCTTACATATTTTTTAGCCTCAATTTTATTACTTCATTTTAGATTATCATTCATTCTTTAATCAATTGAGTCCAAATGGTGAATTTAAATCCTCTAATGGAAAGAAGGCTCAAACCAAGAGTTACTTTGGGCATGAAAAAGATATCATACCGTTGGTAATACACCTCTAAAGGGATTAAACCATTAAGCATGACATCTCAATCTCATGCTTAAACAAACAAGTAGTTTGAAACTACATTCAAGGAAAAACAAAAGCCAAGAAAAGGAGGGAGATTGCAGAGGTGATTAAGAGTGATCACAAGTATGGAAAGCCATAAATAAATGCAATCAACTCAAATAAGATGATGTCTAAGGCCTAAAACACCAAGCTTATGAGGACAAAGCAAAGCTCAAATGCAACAAACACTTAAAGACAGTCCTAAATAACTCCTAAAACATGCTAGAATTAAAACAAAAATAGTTAGATTAATAAGTTAAAATATGGATCATACTGGACTAGTAAGCAAAACACAAGGAGGGGAGGCTAACCGCTCCAATTTTGGCCTTTAAACCATGATCTTAGCCATTGAAATAACTCTGAAAATCAGTATTTAAAAGCTCAAAAAAAGATAGTGCAAAGGTGGGAAACACAAAGGTAAAGGCCTTGAGAACAAGGTGTAAAGAAGAGTGAACCACCCCTTAACCTTTATTGGCCTTAAAACCCAAGTTTTAGCCTAAAAATACAGAGTTTTTACAGCCCAAAAACAATTGGAAAATAGTAAGAAAAAGAGTGACTAAAGCAAGTAAAGAGACAAAGCTTTATACCTGTTGAAGAGGAGATCAATTCTAAGAATAAACCAAGGCAAACATACCCTCAAGAGCTTAAACAAGGCTCAAAGATGCCTCAGCTCAAAGATGGAGAGGTTTGGTTAAGAGTGTATGGGCAAAGGTGAAAAATATACAAGCAAAGGCTAAGAAATTTGCAAAAGAGAGAGAGAAAAAATTTGGCTCTAAAATTTTTCTAACCCCAAAGCAAGAGGGGAGGCTCTCTATATATAGACAAACATGTAATTCCTTCAAAAACATCCAACTATACACGTGGGAGCAGATGCAAGCATCTGTGCAAATAGCTAGCACAGCTGTCACAAAATATCTGCAAAAGACATTGGTGGCCGGCAGGCCACCAGAGGTTACAGGCTTGAAGATTTCTGGGTTTGGTCCAAAACAAGGCAACAGGCGTGCAAGGTTTGAAAGGCTTAAAGTTATGGCATTCCGTTGAGGACTTCAAGTACTTTACAAGAATATACACTCATCATTGGGTGTGCAAGTGATGACGTCCAAGTCATCAAGGCCATCAAAAATAGGGTGTCTACAGTAATGTATTTCTATATTAATGCCTTGAAATTTCTCAATTTATCCACACAATCCTCTATTGTGATCAAATTCCACTTCTCTTATCAATATAACATCATAATATATATTTTCACGAGACAATATAACAATATCAACATTCATGTACTTTCCATATGTTAAACATCATTTTCTAAACTTGGTTTTTCCGATACGAACCAAGGATAAGTTTTAAAATCAACTATTCTCATTACTTTATGAAATTTCCTCATGAGATACAACCATAGGAATTCTCCATCATTTCTTCACATAACAATTTACTAAGCATAATTTTCACAATGCCTCAACTTTTTTCCAAAATTTTCAAATTCTAGGGTTTCCATCAAAACAAGGTTTTTGTTCTATTTTTTAAAAGATTTTTCCAAAACAACACACACATCTTAGAACATAACTCATATTCTCAAAAGTTTTGAGAAAAAATAGATAAAATCATCTTCTAACATAATCTAGGGTTCAACAACCCAAAATCAGAACTCAACATGTAATAAATGCTTTAAACAAGCATATCTTGCATATATGTATATATAACTCAAAGATTATCCTTACCTCAAGCTTGGGAGATGATGAAGAAGAAAACCCTAGAACTCAAAGTTGATGAAAACACGATCCAATCAGTTACAAATGTAGCTCTTGTCGCCTTCTTCGATTTGATGTAAAAAGCCCCCTCAAACTCTTGAAGATTTGAGCTAAATCTTAGAAAGAAGTTGGATTTGGTTGTGTTTGTAAAGAGAAGGGAGAGAGAAGATGAATAGAGAGAGAGAGAGAGAGAGAGAGAGAGAGAGAGAGAGATAAGTGAAAAATCTGTGTAAAACACTATTTGTCATCAGTTTTGAGGAAAATAGCACAAATTGTGATATAGATGCGTCAAAATCTGCCCGAGTGGTTTTCAATTTTGCATGAGCTGAAATTTTTGCTTCACGGGTGGATTGCTCTAGAGAGCTGTCTAAAAAATTTCAAGCGGGACCCAAAATCTGTTCGAGCAGTTTTCTGCACAGAAAACCCAAAAGACTTTGTGATGATTCGCTCGGGTGGCTCTCAATTCTGCACAAGCAGTTTTCCCCAAAAACCCTGAGTTTGATTTTGCAATTCAAAACAAGTTTCAATACTTAAAACTCAAAATTTTCTATCTGGAAAAGTTAAGAAAGGTTAAGTAGGAGTAGAAAAGAAATCTCAACGACCAAAAACGGTAAACAAAATACTGAAAGAACTATACACTACCCTACTACATAATACTATTCAAGCCCAAGATCCAGGACATCACACAACTCACAACTTCACACTCAAATTATGATTCTAAAACTAACATTTGGTTCTAATTCTGACGTGGATCTCACGTGGTATACAAACATATGGCAAATTTCGTAAATAATTTGGATTGACTAGGAAAATTGTCTTATTTTGGGAAGTATAGGTTAAATGCTAGTTTTTTAAATTTTTTGTCTATATTTTAAAAAAACATATGAATAAACAGAGAGGTAATATGATCTAAAAAAGTCAAAAAATTTTTAACCCAATTGTTAAAATAACATTAAGGGCCAAAGAAGTAAAATATATATAAAAAAAAAAAAACTGAAAAAGCCAAAGCGAAAAAAATATCAAACTTCAAGGATTTATCCTAATTGTAAGTGGACAACCTAATAATAATGAACATTTTAAAGAGTTGTTACTTTCTCTTGACAAACATAAGACTAGTTTCTCTACCCGTGTGGTCCAATCAATCCCAAAAAGTGATATAAAATCATAGAAAATAGTGTTAGCTTTTGGAATTTGTCATCAATTCACTTTCTATGGTAAATTTTCATTGCAATTGCTTTTGTTGTTTTCTTTGCTTTTCACCTTTCTTTAACTAGTATTTTAATAATTGTGTTTATTGTTTTGATGCGCCTACCTTCTCATCTTTGAATTGAAATTAATTTTTCACCAACTCTTTAATTTTAATTTTTTTTTTTATAGTATATTTAAGGTCGTAATTTGGGGACAAAGTGCTTCTCTGATATTTGAGCCTTAAATTTCGGAATAAGGCACAATCATTATGGCAAACTCAACTACTTCAATTGAGTCAAATTTCATACATAGTCAAGCATATACCAACTTTTCTTTTTTTTTCTTTTTTCTTTTTAATTTATGTATATAATGTTGAGAAATTTTATACATGTATCCCTAAAAGATTGAGTTATGATATTTGTAATAATAAAATTCACAAATATCATAATTTACGTATAGTAGCATTACCCTATAATTTTTCATATTATAATGAAACGTAATGAATTATAATTAAAGATCATATATAACAAATCAATATTACAAAGAAATTTTCAAACTAAAAGAGAAAAATCCAAATAAATATTAAAAAAAAGAGGCTAAATTACACTATACCTTTCTTTATATTTGGCCATTTTCTTATTTTAGCTTGTAAAGTTTATTTTTTTCACTTTGGCCTTTCGAGTTTCAAAATTTTCAATTTACTCCAAAATTTAATTTTACGTGACATAAAAATATTTTATTATAAACTCACACATCTAACACAAATCTAAATTCTAATATAACATATACTAGCCTATCACACGTGCTATGCACGGAATAATTATAGATATTTATATTTATTTTATATTTTTTTTAATATATAAATTATGTTTTTTAAGATTTTTTTCTTATCACTAACCATAGTGTATGGGGAAGTTGAAAAAGGTACTGCAGTAACTATACACAAATTGTATCTATAATTATTTGGATGAGGGGATTTTAAATGCTGATCGGGGGATTTTGATCAAATCAATAATTACAGGCTTGTGGAAAGATATGTGAATTGAAAAAAGTTAATAAATGCTGATCAGGGGATTTTGACCAAATCAATAAATGCTGAGATTTTTTTTTTAAATAAAAAATTTTAAAAATTCAGATTGAGATATTGAAGCTTCCATAGGCCTTAAGGGTTAAAAATCCCCTTTTACTAGTATAGATATAGATAGATAGATAGATAGATATATCATTTTATCTTTATTTTTATTTTTATTTTTATTTTTATTTTTGTGTGGTTTCTATTCGGGTATTTTTTTTTCAATTTATTTAAGATGGAGTTGTGGGTATCATTTTTTTAAAATTTAATTTATCTGTGATTTTCATTTGTTTTTAATTATTATTATTTAGGTAAGTTATGATGTGAGTTAGATATGTGATAGACATGTGAGTTTTATTGATTTCAAGTGTATTTGGATAAACTTTAAAGATTGTTTTTTAGTTTTTTAGTTTTTTTTGTTATGTTATAATATAATATATAAAATATAGGTAGATATTTACAATTTTAATAGAAAATATTATCTGATTTTTTGGAGAAGAGAAAATGAATGCAAGTTTTAATATTTTTTTAAAAAATTTGTGAGAGAGATTAGGAGAGAGAGATTATGAAATATTTTTGTTATTAAATAAAATAAATCAGTCAATAGTTTTTTTTAATTTATTTTATAAATTAAAAATCAGTAATTTTGGAAAATTGATTAATTTGTCCCATTAAGTGATTTAAAATTTTGATAGATATACATAAAAAATATACATAATTATATTATTAAATCACAATTCAAATATAGATGTTATATCTTTTTGAGATCTATAGCTAAATTCTTATCTTTTTTTTTTTTTTTAATTTTTGTGTGTAACCATAGTGTATGGGAGAAATTGAAAAGGGTGTTGTAATAATTATGAGAGAAGTCGAAAGGGATTGTGGGTTGAGAAAGTTAATAAATGCTGAGGTTGGGTTGGGAGAAGTCAATAAATGCTGAGGTTTTTTTTTTAAATCAAAAAGTTAGAAAATTAGGATTAGGAGATTGGAGCTCCTATCTGATTTTTTGGGAAAGAGAAAATGAATGCAAGTTTTAATATATTTTTTTGAAAATTTGTGAGAGAGATTAGAAGAGAGAGATTATGAAATATTTTTGTTATTAAATAAATAAATCAGTCAATAGTTTTTTTTAATCTATTTTGTAAATTAAAAATCAATAATTTTGGAAAATTAATTAATTTTTCCCATTAAGTGATTTAAAATTTTGATAGATATACATAAAAAAAATACATAATTATATTATTAAATCATAATTCAAATTTAGATTTTATATCTTTTTGAGATCTATAGTTAAATTCTCATCTTTTTTATTTTTTTATTTTTGTGTGTAACCATAGTTTATGGGAGAGAAATTGAAAAGGGTGTTGCAATAATTATGAGAGAAGTCAAAAGGGATTGTGGGTTGGGAAAAGTCAATAAATGAGGTTGGGTTGGGAGAAGTTAATAAATGCTGAGGTTTTTTTTTTTTTTTAAATCAAAAAATTAAAAAATTAGAATTAGGAGATTGGAGCTCCCACAGGCCTTAGGGTTAAAAACTCCCTTTTGTTTAATATATAGTAAGTATAGATTATATTAAAGTTTAATATTTTGATAATAATTATATGTGTTGGACTTTTCAAAGAGTTAAATGTCTTTTTTTTTTATTATATTATATTAAAATTTAATATTTTGATACTAATCATATGTGTTGAACTTTTTAATAAATTTTTTTTATGCTAGTTCTTAACGTATTAAAGTGTTATTATGAGGGATAATAATCATATGTGTTTAGACTTTTCAAGGAATTCATATGTGTTAGATTTCAAAGAATTTTTTTTATGCTTGTTTTTAATGCATTAAATGTTATTATGAGGGTAAGACTTGGGGGTTGGGAGAAGTTAATAAATGCTAAGGTTTTTTTTTTTTTTAAATCAAGAAATTTAGATTGGGAGATTAAAGCTCCCACAAAGATTGGGGTTAAAAACTCCCTTTTGCTTAATATATAGTACTAGCCTATCACCCGTGCTATGCACGGGATAATTATAGATATTTATATTTGTTTTCATTTTTTTTAATATATAAATTAAATACATGGGGTTTGACCAAGGAGTTTGAAAGAATTTAATAAGTGTTTATTTATTTATTTAAGAGGCATTTACACAATAATTACATAATATATAAATTAAATACATGGAGTTTGACCGAGGAGTTTGAAAGAATTTAATAAGTGTTTATTTATTTATTTAAGATGCATCTACACAATAATTACATGGGTCTCTTGGGGATGCAAAAAGTAAGGAAATTAGGATTTCATTTATTGCGTTATTCATTTAATAAGTGTAATTATTATAAATTAAGTGTTTATTGTAATCAATAGTGTAAATATTACAATCTTTGAACCAATCACCAATCACCAAGTCAATTTTTTTTAAAAAATATTAAAAAATCAGGAAATTAGTTTGAAAGAATTTAATAAGTGTTTATTTATTTATTTAAGAGGTATTTACACAATAATTACATGGGTCTCTTGGCGATGCAAAAAGTAAGAAAATTATGATTTCATTTATTGCGTTATTCATTTAATAAGTGTAATTATTATAAATTAAGTGTTTATTGTAATCAATAGTGTAATTATTACAATCTTTGAACCAATCACCAATCACCAAGTCAATTTTTTTTTAAAAAAATATTAAAAAATCAGGAAATTAGGATGGACATGTTGGAGCTTCCACAAGCCTTGGGTTTTAAAAGACCCTTTTCCTTAATATATAGACTAGCCTATCACCCGTGCTATGCACGGGATAATTATAGATATTTATATTTGTTTTCATTTTTTTTAATATATAAATTAAATACATGGGGTTTGACTGAGGAGTTTGAAAGAATTTAATAAGTATTTATTTATTTATTTAAGAGGCATTTACACAATAATTACATAATATATAAATTAAATACATAGGGTTTGACCGAGGAGTTTGAAAGAATTTAATAAGTGTTTATTTATTTATTTAAGAGGCATTTACACAATAATTACATGGGTCTCGCAAAAAGTATGGAAATTAGGTTTCATTTATTGCGTTATTCATTTAATAAGTGTAATTATTATAAATTAAGTGTTTATTGTAATCAATAATTTATTGTAATCAATAGGGTAATTATTACAATCTTTGAACCAATTACCAATCACCAAGTCAATTTTTTTTTAAAAAAAATATTAAAAAATCAAGAAATTAGGATTGGCATGTTGGAGGTTTCACAAGCCTTGGGTTTTAAAAGACCATTTTCCTTAATATATAGATTGTGATTTTTAAATGTCTTTTTTTATTATTATTTTTAAATGTCTTTTTTTTTTTTTTTTTTAAATGTCTTCTTTTTTTCCTTTTTTATATTATATTAAAGTTTAATATTTTGATAATAATCATATGTGTTGGACTTTTCAAGGAATTAAATGTTTTCTTTTTTTATTATATTATATTAAAGTTTAATATTTTGATAATAATTATACGTGTTTGATTTTTCAAGAAATTTTTTTTATACTTGTTCTTGATGCATTAAAGTGTTATTATAAAGAATAATAATCATATGTGTTGGGACTTTTTAAGAAATTCATACTAGCCTATCACCCGTGCTATGCACAGGATAATTATAGATATTTATATTTATTTTCATTTTTTTTAATATATAAATTAAATATATGGGGTTTGACCAAAAGAATTTAATAAGTGTTTATTTATTTATTTAAGAGGCATTTACACAATAATTACATGGGTCTCTAGGTGAAAAGTAAGAAAATTAGGATTTCATTTATTGCGTTATTCATTTAATAAGTATAATTATTATAAATTAAGTGTTTATTGTAATCAATAGTGTAATTATTACAATCTTTGAATTTATTGTAATCAATAGTGTAATTATGACAATCTTTGAACCAATCACCAATTATCAAGTCAATTTTTTTTAAAAAAAATATTAAAAAATCAAGAAATTAGGATTGGCATGTTGGAGGTTTCACAAGCCTTGGGTTTTACAAGACCCTTTTCCTTAATATATAGATAGATAGATTTTATATTATGTGACAATTAATGTGATATTTTTATCTAATTTTAAACAAAAGTAAGTTTTAAGAGTAAACTAAAAAAAAAGGGAGGGCAAACTTCACTTTACCTCTTATGGTTTGGGCCGGGTGCAGATTACCCCCTTGACATTTGGAAATCATCACATAATCTCAATGTGATTTGTGAATTAAAACGCACACTAACTTCTGTTAACAAAACTTGTAAATTTATCTTTATGCCCTCATCTTCTTCATCTTCTCTCTTTTAAACCTGCAAATATACATACATATATATACACACATAGCAACCTCACCAAAACCATGCACTGGAAGCACATGGGCGTCGGAGCAATCCACCATGGCTGGATTAGCTTGAAACCTCCTCATTGGAGCAACTTATCCAAACCATGATCCACCGGTGAAACAAACAGTGCCAATCAACCATTGGCTAGAAGAGAGACACAACACACTAAAAAAAAAACCCCAGCTCTTGTGACTTCTCCACCACCAACAAGAAACTCGAGGAACAAGTCCCATACACTAGCACCATAGAACCAGAGCCCTTCAACCTTGCGCTGGAACAGAGACATCGGAGTAGAAACCTAACACCAGTGAATAAGATCACCAATCACTCAGCACCATTGGACCACTACCATGGATAACGATACCAACAACTTGGAACAATGGAACCTGAAGTCTTCGTCTTGGAAATCCAGTCCAGAACCAAGCACACTGGCCACATTAGTGGTGTTTGAGAAACTAGACACACCGCCGACAATGCACCAATGTCCAAACCATAGTAACGGACCAACAACACAGAAACCACCGACGATACATCTCTAACCTGCAGCAATACCAACCGCCGGAAATAGAGTCACTAAAGCTCACACTTGGAGTTTGATCATTGGGGAAGCTGGAAGTAGAGTGAGAAATAATGACTGTGATGAAAGGAGTAGAGAGAGAAATAATTGAATGGCATTGTTTATAAATTTGAAGATGTGCCAGGGGCATTTTCGTCTTAAAAATAGTGTTACTTTCTTTGCAAGCGCGTGACTCTCACAATGTGTTACCTTGAATGAAAAAAGCTAACTATGCGTTTTAGTCCACAAATCACATGAGGGTTATGTGGTGATTTTCAAATGTCAAAGAGTAATTTGCACCCAGCCCAAACTATAAGGGAGTAAAGTGAAATTTGTCTCCAAAAAAATTGAAAACGTGAAGGACTAAAATGAAAAGTAAAAATTTTAAAGGTCAAAATAACAAAATGATCAAACATAAAAGAGAGTAAAGTGTAATTTACTTTAAAAAAATAAGACTCAGACGGTGACATGAAGTTGGAATCATTATTATCTTTCAGATGGAGACAACAAAGACAAATGTTCTATTTTATTTAATTTTTGAAATTTTTTTTGAATTTTGAGTTGTATTGTAAAAGATAAGTTGTTGAAAAGAGTTTTAAAAATTAAAAATTTGATTGGTTATGAATTTTAAAAAAAATCTGAGATGATTTATATTTTTCTTTTTCAAAGTTAAATAGATGGACATGAGAGAAAATTTGATTAATTGATATGTAAAATGTGAAAAATGAGAGATAGGAAGAGAAAGAAAAGAGAAAAAAATGATTGATTGATTTATTAATATAAAAATAAAAAGAGAAAGAGAGGAGAGAGAAAAAAATAATTTTAAAAATTAATAAATTAAACATATTTTTAATTTTTTAATCTAAATATTAATTTAAACACTAAACCAAACGGTATCAAATTCTCTCCATCATAGTTTGGTTCTTAAAATTAAGCCAGTGATTGTAAGTTGTAACACTTTTGTCAAGGCACGATTTATTCATTTTTTAAAAGAAATAATTTTTGTCATGTTTCATTCTTTTTGTTTTTATTTATTTATTAATCAACGAAATTTGGCCTATTTTGAGAAGTGGGTTATAATCCACTTCCTAGATTATAACCCACTTCCTCTTTTATAAAAAAGTTACTTATAAGTAACTTTTTACTAAAAAATTGATTATAACTATCTTCCCAAAATAGGCCTTTGTTGATCGTAGGAGTGTTTGGAAAGTTGGATTGGCGAGATTTTTGACTAAAATAATTAATAAAAATAAAATAAAATAAAATAATTGATAAGATAAAATATTGCATTTAAAATATAATTTATTTTTATAAAATGATCAAACATAAAAGAGGATAAAGAATAATTACATTAGACTGTCTTAATATTTTAATTCTCGAAATAATTATTCTTCTTTTCCTCAATAATTTGCTAGTTATATAGATAAAAAAAAAAAATGATATTGTTATCTCTTTTATACTAATATATATATATTTTATTTTTATTTATCTTTTAATCTTGGCACCATTTCCATTAGTTGATTTGTTTAGCCATATTAGAAAGTCGATATAATTATGTCAAATTTATAGATCTTATTATATATATTTTCAAATCTCAAAAAAGATTTATATAATTTATCTTTTTTTTATTGGATAAATTACAAATACATTTTCTAAAAATTGCTTAAAATATCAATTGTTCTATGTAGTTCTAAAAATTATAAATACTCACTTATTAAAAAAAATTTATTTAACAAAATTGACAAAAAAAAAATTAGATAGTTTTATTTCGCCTATAATTTGAGAGATAAGATGAAAGCCTTCTCTCGAATTCGAAGATGCGACACAAATACGACTCTCTTCGTTGGGATGTCAGCAGGTTAGGTAGTGACTGAATGTATGTAGCTCTTTTCCCCTTTCGAGGAAGAATTCTAACCACTTTCTTATATAATATATATATATATATTTATATCTATATTTATCTATATTATATATTAAATAAAAGAAGATTTTTAACCTCAAATTTTGTGGAAGTTCTAATCTCTTAATTTAAATTTCTTAATTTTTTAATTTTTTTTTAAAAAAATTTAACATTTATTAACTTCTCACAACTCTAAAGTCTTACATCATAATAACACTTTAATGCATTAAGAACAAGCGTAAAAAAAATTCTTTGAAATCTAACACATATAAATTTCTTAAAAAGTCCCAACACATATGATTATTATCCTTTATAATAACACTTTAATGCATTAAGAACAAACACAAAATTTTTTTTTAAAAAAGTCCAACACATGATTATTATTAAAATATTAAACTTTAATATAATATAATAAAAAAAAAGACATTTAATTCCTTGAAAAGTCCAACACATATGATTATTATCTAAATATTAAACTTTAATATAATATAAAAAAGGAAAAAAAAGAAGACATTTAAAAAAAAAAAGAAAAAGAAAACATTTAAAAAACACAATTCACATATATAGATATTTGTAAACATAATTCGTGCATAGTACGGGTGATATGCTAGTACATTATATAAGGAAAATGGAGTTTCTAACCCACAAGCTTTGTGGGAGTTCTAATATCTCAATATTAATTTTCTAAATTTTTGATTTTTTTTTAAAAAAAGCCTCAATATTTATTAAACTTTTTCAATCCACATGTCTTTTGAAAGATTTGATCAAAATTCTCTCATTAACATTTATTAATTTTTGCCAATCCGCATGCCTTTTAATAGATTTGATCAAAATTCTCTCATTATTATCAAAATATATATACAAATAATTATAAATATAACTATGCACGGGTGAAACACTAGAATTATATTAGTAAAATAGAGTTTTTAATGAAAAGACACTGGTGAAGATCAAAACCCTCATACTATTTTTTTAGAATTCTTTTTTTTTAAATAATTAAAAAAAATTCTATTGGTTAACTTTTATTGAATCATTTAAAAAAATAGTAATTAATCCATTTAAAAGGAAAGTTAATTAATCTATTTAAAAATTTAAATAGCTTTTATGTCTTGATTTACATATTTCAAAAAGAAAGTTAATTAATTCATTTAAAAATTTAAATTTGAATGGAAAGTTAATTAATCTATTTAAAAATTTAAATAGCTTTTATGCCTTAATTTACATATTTTAAAAGAAAAGTTAATTAATTCATTTAAAAATTTAAATTTAAAAAGAAAGTTAGCTAATCTATTTAAAATTTTAAATAACTTTTAGGCCTTGATTTACACATTTCAGAAAGAAGAAGGTTAATTAATTTATTTAAAAATTTAAATTTAGAAATTGAAAAGGAAAGTTAACTAAGATATAAATTTAAATTTGAATTTTTATACTACTAAAATATAGGAATTAATCAACATCTTTTATAGATTTTTTTTCCCCTCGATGTTTAATAATTTTATATGCATCAATATTTTAATCTATATATCTATATTAATAGCAAACAGACATTCCATTAAAAAAAAAAAAAAAAAAAAAGATCATGAAACCTCCAAAGATTAGTGACGTAGATAAAATCAAACCAAATGTGTAGGTCTTAGAGTTTTAAAGTAAAAAATTTATGTTAGAATTTGTTCAGATGTAATTCTTTTAATATTTATAAAAAAAAATTATTGATTGACAAAAAGCACCTAAACATTAAGATTATTGTGTTTTTTTTTTTTTTTTTTTTTTTTTTTTTTTTTTTTTTTAATCATATTGAGTTATTAAAATAAGATGTCTTATAGGCTTAAACCAAGAAATGTTGGAAAAAAAATTGACTCGAACTAAATTTTTTAGACTCATTTTTAATATTTAATCTCATATTAGAACTCTCAAACTAACTCATACCGGTTATAAACCGATAAAGATAATTTTAAATAATCAAGACAATTTTTAATAACTAAGTGAATGTCACATTGGCATAAATATTTAGTTAGTTAGCTTTCAGGTCACTTCTAATTTTTAGTCCAACACCACAAGGCAATTCTAATCCGTTTTCATATAAGAGTTATGACAACAATTTTAAGTAAACAAATTTTTAGGTTTTACAAAATAAGAAAAAGTTGGTATATTAAAAAATATAATTTATTACTGTCATATGGTAAATTAAAATTATGAAACTTATAAAATAAAATGTATTTATATTTGATTGTAAATAATTTTTTTTAATTTATTATGTAAATTTTACCAATTAAATTATGACATACAGGTTTTTATTAAGAACTTAGAAAATACAATTAATGACATTAGAATAAAAATCTTCTATTAGTGTAACTCTAATAAAAATTAATAAAATTTAATTGATGATAAATCACTTTTACAACATATTTTAAATAAATTTTATATTATTATTTTAATTTAAAAACTAATTTTTGATTATTTATTTATACTCGTGCATAGCACGAGTAATATGCTAATAATAAAATTATTTGAACTGTTAATTGAAATATATTTTTAATAATATTAAAAATTATTAATTGTGTTGATGATTTATTAATAAAATAGGCATTTGTTATGTAATTAAAAATATGAAGAGATAAGAAATAATTTCCAGAATTACAGTAAATAATCTGTATTTTAAGTAAATCTTAAAATATATTTATAATTTATCTTTTTTATTTTTTTATGTCCGTAAAAATAATTTATCATTTTCAAAATTTTTCTGAAAAGTTGTGGGCCAAAAGTGCCTTATGCAATGCTTGAAACGTATGTTTGACTTTGCATTTTGGCAAATTGTATCGTAATCTTATCGAAATTATTACCAAAATATTGTAGCACTTGTGGGGATGTTTCCTAAGCACCGAGTTGTTTTCATTTCCTACATAAACTCCGCCTTCTTTGAGTCTCCATTGCCATTCTACTCCTCTTTGTTTTCCTTTTTCCTGAATTGAGAGTGAATTTGGTAATCTCTCTCTCTCTCTCTCTCTCTCTCTCTCTCTCCTAAATTGTGTTGAATTGGGTTTGTTCTTGGTCTGAATTTTCAGGTTTCTTCTTTGTTTTATAACAAATCAATCACTAATTTGTTCTTAATTCACAAAACCCACTTGGTTGGGAGCACTATTATTTCATCTTTTTGTCTTTTCACTCTCATTGTACTTCCATAGTTGCTGCCCTTTTTACCACCCTTATTCCTTGTACTGTAACTCTAGCCCTCCACACACATACATATCTATATATATGTCATGTGATCTTGTTTTTATGGTGATTTGGATATTAAGGGTTTGTGGGGTTTTCTTTTTTTTTTTTTAATTTATAGATTAATGTGTTCTTACAAAATACCAGTAAAATTGAGTTGTGGGTTGAAAAATCTTTGTTGTTCTTGGAGATTCAAATTTTCCTTGTGCCATGTTGTTGTTATTGATGATAATTTGTCGTTGACTCTTTCTTGATCTCTGTTCTACTTCTTTTTCAGCCATTTGTTGAGTACTGGTAGTAAGTCTCGACGAAAAAGTTTGAAACTTCTAAAATATTTTAGATTAGAGGTTTTGGAACTGAGTACCATATTTGTTCTACATTGTATTGTTTTTATTTATTTTTTGATTTTAATGTCCTATGTATGAAGGGTAATTCTTTGCTGTTTAGGGTACTAGAGGTTTTGTATAAATTAGATCTGAGGCTTTTTGAATCGTCTTTGTCACATATAATTATCATATTTACAAAGTGGGGTTTGGCTGATGTTTGGGAATTACATGAAATTTTTTAGCTTTCTCAGCTGTTATAGGCCTCATCGTTTGAGACTTGATTAGGGTTTATCTGTTCATGTGTGTGTAGAAACTATTGGAGAATAAAATTTTGTTCTCCATGGGTTTCTTTTTTTTTGGTTTGGATCATGTTATTATAACTTCATCACTTCGGATTTCAAATATTTTTCAATAAAACGTATATTTTTCAATAAATGTATAGCTGATGGGCATTTGAAATATTTTCCAAATAGGTTGTTTGTCGGCATCATGAGTTTTTATGACTCGAATTTCTGGACATGTTCTAACAATATCTTGTTTTAATGCTTTCTCCAGAGAACATGGGCAATCTATTCTGTTGTGTACAAGTCGAGCAATCCACAGTTGCTATCAAGGAGAGGTTTGGTAGGTTTCAGGAAGTACTAGAGCCAGGATGCCATTGCCTGCCCTGGATCCTTGGAAATCAGCTGGCCGGTCATCTCTCCCTCCGGCTGCAGCAGTTGGATGTTCGTTGTGAGACGAAAACAAAGGTCTGTCTCGTTCCCCAACTGTGAACATCATTCTACCTCTTTTCTAAAATGAAGGTTTATTTAATTTGTAACATTATTTGTTTTTGTGGCCTGAAAAATGTTAAAATCTTAGTCGCAGGAAACTGCCACTTTGGTGATGTTTCTTACTTCGAAATGCGATTCTGCTCTCCAAATAAAATGAAAAATAAAATAAAAACTTGTAAGAAACTTGCTCTTATCGAGAAAGAAACTCGCTCCCAACTGAGATAGAACCTCTCAAACATATAAATCTCAAAGAAACAAAAGAAAAAACAACTTTAATTTATTCTAGTATTTTCTATTTATATAATATTTATTTATACTCAACCAAGATAATTTGTAATTGACAATAATCTCTAATATTTATTCATATTTTAACACATGTTACAAGTAAGCAAGAAAAAATAATTGTTAGAATTTCTTGATATATTTAGTAGATAAAATATATAAGCACGCTCCCATAGGCGCTCACAATCTTATAAATTCTACATATGCATTCCCTTGCCTCCGCTTCGTGCAACTAAGGTTAAAACTAACAACTATTAAAGTTGGTACATATCATTCTTCTATAACATGTTTGTAACCATTATCCTGTCATTTTTTTTCTTTTTTTCTTTTTTTTTGGTTCTTTTCCTTGCCTATTCGAAGCATTGAATACCTTCTGATCAAATATTTATGAATGGATGTTTTTGTTAGCATATGATGTTTTTCAGTGGTCAATTGAGATATTGAATGTGCCAATGCACTTGTGCAACTAAAATGATCGGTCTTTATGGTCCTTTCTTTTACAGGACAATGTATTTGTCAATGTTGTAGCATCTGTGCAGTACCGTGCCATTGCAGAGAAGGCAGATGACGCTTTCTACAAACTCACCAACACAAGAACCCAAATCCAGGCCTATGTTTTTGATGGTACAAATCTAAATGCTTGAAACTGTTGAGATAAGCATTATTTAGTTTAGAAAATGGATGAATCTTGATTTTAATAGTCCAAACACTTGTAAATATTATAAACTGTACTCACTTTACCTTCTCCAACTATTTAGTGATTAGAGCGAGTGTTCCAAAGCTCAATTTGGATGATGCTTTTGAGCAAAAGAATGACATTGCCAAAGCAGTTGAAGATGAACTTGAGAAGGTAATGTATTTGAATTGAAAAGATAGGTGGTAAACTTATTTCGTGAAGTCTATGTCCCAACTTGGTTATAATGCTGTTGACTTTATCATCGTTGACAGGCAATGTCTGCTTACGGGTATGAGATTGTACAGACACTGATTGTTGATATAGAACCAGATGAGCATGTAAAACGGGCGATGAATGAAATCAATGCCGGTAATGTATTATACAGTATCCCTCTTCTAGCTGCCAAATATTGAAACCTAAAATGCTCGGACATTCCAAAATGGGTGTTGTGTATGTATCCGACACACCGTGGATATGTGCTCCTTCGTGGCATGTCATTTTTTAAATTATGGAATATGTTACGGTTCTAGACATTAAATCCATATCTCATACTGATAGATTGAGATTATTTTGTTGAAATCTATAGTATGCTAAGGCTTCGTTTGGTAATGTTTTCTGTTTTGGTTTTCATTTTTTGTGAAAACTGGATGCAAAAACTTGTTTGGTATACTGTATTTGTTTTAAAAAAGAATGAAATTGATTATGAAATTTTCAAAATTTTTGAAAATGGTAAAAATGTGTTTTCACTTGTTTTCAAAACAAATTTTGCTCTCTCCTCCCTCCCCACCCCCCTTTGGCCATCACCCAATGCCACCACTAGCCACCTACGACCACTAATCACCACCGGCAACCCTCGTGCAAGCTCCGCCCACTTTCTGGTGGGCTCTAGCAATCAGACGATCACTGCATGTGTCCTTTGGTGACCCTCTGCCCGCCAACTCCAGTGGCCACCTCCAGCCATCCGCACTGCCGACCACATCGGTCCACCCTCCATTGTTGGCCGCCACCTTAGGCAACTCACCAAACATGTTTTTATATATATATATATGTGTGTTTGTTTTCAAATTTTTTTGTACACCAAACAAAAAAACAAAAGAAGCTCGTTTCGTGTTTTTTGTAGACAGAAATTAGGAAACCAACACTGTTATCAAACGACCCCTTATTGAGTCAATTATACGAGTCCAAAACAATGGTATTTCTGAACAACTGGAGTTTAATTGACCATTTTCAATGTCCCATGACTTCTATTTCTCCAGCTGCAAGGCTGAGGGTGGCAGCTAATGAGAAGGCAGAGGCTGAGAAAATTCTACAGATTAAGCGAGCTGAAGGTGAGGCAGAGTCAAAGTACCTGTCGGGGTTGGGTATTGCTCGCCAACGTCAAGCAATTGTGGACGGTTTGAGAGATAGTGTGCTAGGCTTCTCCGTCAACGTGCCAGGAACTACTGCCAAGGATGTTATGGACATGGTCCTCGTCACCCAGTACTTTGACACCATGAAAGATATTGGCGCTGCCTCGAAATCCTCTGCCGTATTCATACCCCATGGGCCTGGTGCTGTGCATGACGTGGCTTCTCAGATCCGGAATGGACTTCTTCAAGGTTCTCACAGTTGATTTTCTTCTAAGACTCAAGAACAGTTGATAAAGTTTGGATAAAAAAACAGGTTTATTTTTCAAGAATTGGGATTGTTTCGGTTTGATTTCATTTCATGGTAATTGTCTTATGTCCATATATATTACTGTCCATATAAGGGGTTAAAGTTTGTCACAGGGTATAGTGCTAAATAGCAAACGTGGTTTGGTAGTTGATTTTCTGTTCTTTTGCCATTGATGTTGTGCGTGAACATGGTTTGGTATTTGATTTTCTGTTACTTCGCCGTTGATGTTGTGCTTTTTTTATCTTCTTATTGTTTCAATGTTTGATCTTTATCAAAGAGAACAGGTTTAAAGTTCAATTTTAAAAGAGTTGTGAACAAATTTAGCAGAAATGTGAATTCAAATATCTTGGCTCCAACTTAGTTATAATCTCTGTTGTCTGAAAATCCCAGCACCTCTGCTGCTACCTCCCAGTAGTAGCCTTCTTCTTGAGATTTTTTCTATTTCAATTGAATCATTTCTATATAGGACTTTTCTTAAGTGTGCAACTTACACCTTACACTTACGCCTTTTGTGTTTGCTGTCCTGTTTCATGTTTATACCTTCCACTTATGCCTTTTGTGTTGGTTGCATATGATGTGCAACCTTAAAGGGTTGCACACCATAACAGACCCTTCTATATATTATATTTCTGCTTGTATATATATTCACAGTAATTGGTTGATGTAAACTTGTTGATTTGGTTTGAATTTGTAGTTGGAAATTGATTTCCATTTAAATAAAAAAAAAAGAGGAAAATCAGGGGACAGAGAGAGCGAAGGTAGTTTTTTTAGTATTTCTCTGTAGTTTCCTTGCTAGCTAATTTGGTTTTCTAAAGCTTGTGTCAGAGTATCTCCATCAAAATAGTCAAATTTTTAATTAAATTTTAATTAAAAGTCTTTTTTTTTTTTTTAATTTTAACTAACCATTTTTTTTTAAAATATGTTATTTAACAAACTCTCTATTTGTTTATTCTATTCTATTCTATTTTTATTTTTATTTTTTCTAATTCTAAATTTAATATTTAAGAGAGAATTAAAATAATGAATGATGACATTTGTTTAGGGTAATAACATATAAATAAAATATTGGATAAATTATATTCACATCTTTTATAATTTAAAAATATATAATAAAATTTATAAGTTTTCATAATTATTTTAGACTCCTTTGAAATTAAGATGATCTAAACGAGTTTATTCACTGCAACAAGTGGATTTGGGCCATCCATTTATATGTGGACGAATGGTTTAACTCTGTCTTTGGTATGAATAATTTTTTACAGCTCATGTAAGTTAAAAAAAAATGAAAAATTCATTAGACAATAGACACATGATTAGATTACTTTTATCTTATAAAAATAAAAAAAATCAGTTACAAAATCACACTTTTTTATTCCAATTAAAAAAATTAATTAAGATATAATTATGTGATTATTGATATTCGATCAATTTAATTTTTTTATATGAATAATCTTTTGGTCTACCCTACAAAATGATCAACTTAAATAATCTTGATAGACTTGATTGAGTCTCCCATAACTTGCTAGTAGGGGTGTAAATTGGGCCCGACCCGGCCTGGCCCATGTTGGGCCGCCTAGTCTCCCACCAAAATTAGGGGCCGAGTTGGGCCAATCTACGGGTCCAAAAATTAGGCCTAGGCCTAGGGAATATTCAGGCCTTGGGCGGGCTGGCGAGGTCAAGCCTAAACATTCTTTTAAATTTTTTTTATTTATTATTTTCTACTAAAAATGACACTAGGTCTTAGGCTTGCCAAGCTCACGAGCTGGGTTAGGTTTCAAAATGACGACCTAGGCCCAAGGCCAAGGTCCCAGGCTGAACTCGAACCTAGACCTAACTAGGACGGGCCACAGGCAATGGACGAGTTTTGCGCATGAAGTCATTTTATACATCTACCTCTTAGTCAGGCATTGAGGCACAATAGGCACCCAAATTTCAAAAAACGAATGGAGTTAAATTATCTTACAAAGCCAGATTTTTTTTCTTTTACACTTTATATAATAATAATAAAAAAAGAAACTACAAATAGATGAGATAGTTACAAAATAACAACAATGATACATCCCACTAATTTGGGAGCACTAATAGACCACTAATGAGGTGGAAATTCAAAAAAAAAAAAGAAAAAAAAAAACTTAAGGCCAAAACATCACATCAGTCAGTGGGACCCACTCTCTAGAGCTCCTTTAGTGCTCCCAATTTAGAGCTCCCAAACATTTTTCTACAAAATAATTGCACTGTAAATGAGAATATACAAAAAAAAGTTGAACCAAGCACATAAAGGAATTTGCACCGTACGTGTAGGACAGTTGCATAATCATAAAAATGAATTGCCACAGCTTCACTAGAATGCAATTTTTCCAAAACAACAAAGCCAGAAATGCATGGAAGGAGTAGTGATTAAAAAAGAAAAAGAAAAAATTAGACTAGCAAATGAAAGAAGAGGTAGTAGACTGTTTTTATTTATTTTATTTTATTTTATTTTTTTAGAAATAACATATCAGTGTAAAAGTTAAAATTTTCTTTCAAATTAATGGTAAAGTTTCTATCTATAAAAAAATAAAAATTAACTGTAAATTTTAATTATTAAACTCATACACTTTTTCATTTATATGTAATTATTTTTTAAAAATACACCTGAATAATATTTTTTTTTTCATTTGTTTTATCAAACTAGTTTTTAGATTTTAAAAAATAAAAACTAATTTTTAAAAACTCAACCAATTCACATGCACCCATAGCTCTAAGCCTATTTAAAATTTAAAAAAAAAAAAAAAAAAAAAAAACCCTCAACCAACATGCACACACAGCTTTAAGCCTATTTAAATTTTAAAGGGTTAATTACAAATAATAATAATAATAATCTTAAGATTTCGCGTTTTTTCACTTTAAATTTTTGTAATTTAAGCTTGATAAATTAAACTCTTGAGCTCCATTCGTGTTTTAATTTGTCACATCTGTCCATCTCTGCTGTAAGGTAACAGAGGAGGTTTAAAGTGAAAAATATGTAAAATTTTAAAATTTATTTTGCAATTATCCTTTTTTTGTTTTTAGTGATTTTAATTTTAAAAAATAATTAATTACATTAAAAAATAAATCCTAAGGTTTCATGTATTTTTTCACTTTAAACCTTAGTTAGTGCTTTCACTTTAAATCCTCTCCATTACCTTACATAGATGGAGATGAACGGAGGGGATATTAAAATATGGATAGAACTTTAGGATTTAATTTGTCAAAATTAAAAAGTTAAAGTGAAAAATGCATAAAATCTTAAGAATTTTTTTTTTTTTTTTGTAATTAACCCAAATTTAAAATTAAAAAACGACATGGAGATGCGGGGCATCGATCCCCGTCTGCTAAGCGAGCGCTCTACCATCTGAGCTACATCCCCGTACTCCATCTGCGTCACACAATATAAAGTTAATTATGAATTATTTATCATCATGTACATGTTTGAATTCAAACCGTTCTTCACATTTCGAGCTCTTCAATGTCCCAAAGGTCTCTTCCTCTCTCTCTCTCTCTCTCTCTCTCTGTCTGTGTGTGTTTATTATAGACATGTAAACGCGCACAAATTCTCAAATTTGTATTTTTCTGCATCTGATTCACATTTTAATCTGTAACAAACTGTGTATATTAATTACTTGTTTTTTATCTTGATAGTAACAATGATGATAATGACTTTTGGGTTCTTGTTATTATGATTCATTGAATTTTCGTGTAATACCGGTGGAAACGGAAAAGACATTTCCAATCTGATAACATTATTTATCATGATTGATGAGAGCCTAAGAAGCACGGGTACGGATACGGGTACGAATATTGGTATTAATATAATATGGCTATGTCGATACGGTAAAATAAAAAAAAAGTAGGGTACGAATACGGTTTGGTACGCTTGTAAAAAAATATTTATTTTTAATTTAGAGTAATGTAAAAATTAATTAAATGGTTTAATTTGTTAAGATTTGACCTACAATAAACATTTAATGCCAAAAGTAAGGCCAAGTTTGGGAAGTCTCAAAAAAGTCAAAAAGTTATTCAAAAAGTTAAAAAGTTATTACTATTCACCAAAAGTCAACAATTACGGCTGCACAACTCCCAATTTTAATTTTTCCCTACAAATCAATTTTTACAATTTTTTATTACATATTTTTCTATAAAAAGTCAAAAAGTTAACCCAAATATTCATATTTTCAACCTCAATTTTTTAATCTAAAAAGACAAAAAGTGCACTTATTTAGGACACCCCAAACAACCCCTTAAATGTCAATATATTAAATAACTTACAAACCATAGTTTTTATTTTAAAAATATGCTAAGTACAAAACTAAAAATAAAAGAGAAACCTAGTGAAAGGAGTTTGATCAAGAAAATATTGTTTCAACTGCGGTACGGTACGGCTTGGGTATGTAGTAGACACGTCTGGGTGCGCCAAAAATTAAGGAAAAAAAATGTGGATACGTGTTTCGTGTTTCTGGTACGTATGCAAAAGTACCATACGAGGTACCATATGCCAATAAGTATCCGGTACGGATACGACATGTTTTTCGAAGTACCTATACTTCATAGATGAGAGCTCACCTGTTGCAATCTGTCATCCATTTCCGCCGAATTGACCTTATAAGGAGTTGTTTGGGGTGTCCTAAATAAGTGTACTTTTGTCTTTTTAGACTAAAAAATTAAGGTTAAAAATATGAATATTTGGGTTAATTTTTGACTTTTTATGAAAAAATGTGTAATAAAAAATTGTAAAAATTAATTTGTAAGAAAAAATTCGACTTGGGAGTTGTGCAGCCGTAATTGTTGACTTTTGGTGAATAGTGTTAACTTTTTAATTTTTTGAATAATTTTTTGACTTTTTGACTTTTTGACTATATGCCAAACTTGACCTTAACATTCGCTTACTGGTTGTTGAATTTATATGGGTTGTTTTCATATGATACTGTTCTCAATTCCTCATTATTTTTTTCATTTTTTTTTAAAGTGGGTATGTGATTGTTTAACAATGTTATTTTCACATTGAAGGTCTTAGGAATCGGTAGCTTTCATTTCATGGTTATGCAAAGGGCTGGTGCTTGTGTTGGATACGGACATTTTTCTACCACTCCTAGAGCCACAGTTGAAATAATCCAAATGTCTTGATATAGCTTTTTTCGTTTCATGCGGACAACTCTTGGTCCAATGAGCATTGAACTAGGAATGGACCTCTCTAGGATACGGCTTTTCTTTTTTACATTCTGATTTAAAAATTATAAATTTATGATATTATTGTGAAATAATAAAAGTTACGATTTTGTATATGTAAATTATGTAGTAGGACATGAACTTGCTAGATTTGAGGTTTGGAAGTTTGAGTGAACTGCTTTTGACAAGTGGATGACAACATGAATACTTGTAGTCCTAGTATTACAGGATCTGCTGTAGTTATTACTTATAAACAATCGATATTCTTAAAATTTACAAATATCAGTAGGAATGAGGAAGATAACATCCTAGATTCATGATAGCAGAAGAACCATTAATTAGAAGCATTGGACTATCTCTAATCTAATCAGTATCAGCTGGTGCTCTCTCTCTCTCTCTCTCTCTCTCTCTCTCTCTCTCTCACAATTTTGTAGATATGGATGATCAATATACAATAAAATACATAATAGGGGCAATCAGACCTCTGTGGACTGATTCAGTGGTTGAATTTCCTTCTGATTGTCGGGCTTTGTTGATCTGTACTTGTAGCGCCTAGCCCAAAGGAGGTAATTTAAAAAATTCAGTCCACTTAATATGCACATTAACCAGTAAAACCTTTCGAGGTGATAATGATTCAAGTTGCTACCAAAGAGCCATGGTTTGTGCCGGAAGGTAACAGTGACATTGTTGACTAACGTTACGAGTACTGAGCTGAGGTAGTACCCCATTGCTAATGAGGCCCATGACAGAGCTGTGGCCAAAGATCTCATGCTAAAGGGGGCTTCTGTGAAGAAGAATTCCATCATGCCAGCCAAGCTAAAGAGATCAGCCGACCCTAAAAACAAGTATTGCAAAGCGATCCAAAGGAATGTGATGGGAAGAGGTTCAGTGGAGTTCACAAGACCAGATTGGACTACGACCCTTTTTCGCTTTATTTCAACCAGAGCTGCAACGGCCATGGCCACGATAGAAAGAACTAGCCCTGTCCCAATTCGTTGTAAATGAGTGATACCCATTTCGGTTTTGGTTACTGCCCTGGAAAATGGGATGATGATATGGTTGTAGACAGGTGCGAGGACAATCATGAAGAGGACAGGAAATACAGGTAGAGAAGCTGGTGGAACTCTTAAGGAGCCAATCTTGGTGTTCATGGTGGCTGATTGTTGGACGGAGAATGTGGAGAGCTGAGCGAGGCAACAGTTGAGCATAATGGTAGACATGAAGATGGGTATGATCTTAAGTACTATTTTCACTTCTTCGACTTGTTTTGCAGTGCATGCTAGCATTGGGTGGATGGGCTTGCTTACCACTGCTCTATCAAGGAACTTCAATTCTTGTGTTACAATTTGAGTTTGTGCATTTTCTTTGTCATGACCTCCTTCTTCGCTGGTACCTGTTGTATAGGATGGGCTTGTGCTCATGCTCTCAACAGCGTTGCTGGAATTCCTAGACGTGCAACTGTTGTAAATTGCTGCAGCCAACACCTGTTGTGAAAAAAAAAAAAAAAAATAATTCAATGAAAGACGTTTTTTCAGTTGCACAAGAACTATTTGTGTGATCCCACCTTGAATATGGTTGTAATAGGGCTTCCATGAGGAATTTTGGTCCTGTAAATAGGGGAGCCAAGGAGGAAGATTGGGATAGAGATTAATATTGTCGCAGAGGAGATCCCAAAACCCCATTGCCAGCCTTTGTTGTCTTCTATCCACACTACAAATGTCACGGCAATTAAAGCCCCACAGGAGAGGCAGAAAACATAGTAATTGAAGAACGTTGATCTTTGTTTCCTTCCTTTTGGGGTAGTCTCATCAAACTGCTCAGCTCCGTGTGGAGGAAGAGAACCTTTTATCCCACCGACACCCAATGCCACCAGATACAGGCCTGTAAACAGTAGTGCTGATTTCCCCCCATCAACTTGCTTGCACGGAGTGTTCTTATTGGCTGATGTGCAGATTGGTGGTTTCAGAGAGGATGTGTGAGCTTGCAGCGTGAGTATTAGCAGGCCCTGTTTCAGTAGTTAAAATGAGTTTTTTAAAATGAGATTATTTATGGCTGTGATAATCTGTGTGTTAAAAGGATGATCAAATTTTTTAGTATCTAATTTCATGACTTAAAAAGAGAGAAAAGGGTCAAGCAGACACCTGTAAGGGTATTTTTGTTGCTTTAACCAAGGGATATATAACCAGTGGCCCACCATTGGTACGTACATTTAATGCACAGGTTGGCTCAGTATCTTAAATTCTAGATCTGGTTCATGATTACTCTCTTTGGTTGCATTAACTGTAAGATTCATTAAGATGTGCCTCTGTTTAAATGTTTCAAATTATTGCCTTTCATGTGACTATATGGGATGTCACTGTAGTGGACTAACTATATTTCGTTCGGTCCAACATCCCTCTGGGCCGGATCAGTGATGGATTGTGACTCGACAGAGGTTGTAGAGAGCAAATGAACAAATATTATTTATCTTTCTTTCTCAATTATCGCTAATGGTGGATCGGCTTTGTTGCCACCAGTGACAAAAAGTGATTGCTTTCACAAACCATTGATTTTATGTTCATAGTAGCTAGAACATTATAAGGTGGGGAATATCTGAATATGCATGCTGTTAGTACTCTTGGTAGTAAATATGGCATATGCCTATACTACTTGAAAGATCCTAGAGGTAGTCCAGTGGTTTGTCATAGTCAAGTATGGTCTATGACCTACTTAACAGGTATCCCAAAAATAGGGACATGACAGGGTCTAGTTGCTTCTTGCTCACCCAACTTGTAGCACTAGTCACTGAAGGATACCTTGCAATCTAAGGTTGGTTGCCTTCTTGTGCAACTTGCAAGTTGCCTATGTCCAACTTGCATTTTGAAAGAATGGACCTTCGATTTCCAGGCTATCAGATTGATGTACATTGTTGAGCCAATTTCCAAATAGTTTAAGCTTTTCAGACAATTGGTGACTTAGAACTCAAGCTGAGAGAGGTCTTGGGTTAAAATCTCTCTATTGATTTTTGATATTTGGACCCCGTTTGATTTCTTCTTCTTTGTTTGGTTGTTTGCTTCTCTTTCTGTTTGGTTCTTTGTTTGCATCTCCACGTGCAAGACGGGGCTGCCGATGAGGGAGAGTGTCGGACAACTTGATATATTTTGTTGGATCCATTTTATAACAACTTAAGCATTTGGGACAAACAGTATCCACTGATTTAAGCATAAAGTCTCAAGTAGAATACAGATATATCAGAGGAAGTAGTTTATATTCATTTTATTTACTTATTTATTGGCTTGGCAAGAATGAATCGTATTGAATCAGATATTGAATGAGAAGCTTAATCTTCGTAGAAATTCTTACTGTGAATTCTATTGTTGCACTTATTGGATAGATGCAATAACTGGTGAAGAAAGCGTCAGCTAAGAAACCTCCAAGGAGAGCCAGCAGGAAGGCTGTGCCCATGAAGTTGGTAACTATGTTTGCAGAACGTGATGGAGAAAAATGCATGAATTTCGACAGATAGAGAACAAGATTGCTTGCATTGGCCAGGTATGCCATGTTCTCCAGTACCTCCACAACTAAAGGTATACCACGGAAAAAAAAAAAAAAAAAAAGCGTTAATTGTTTATTTTCTTATTGAGAAAATAATATATGTAATATAGTTTCCCTTCCCAATAAAGTTCCTGTGTGACTATACTTTTGAAAAGTTCTTTAGAACCAATTTTTGAAGTTGTAGTTCAAAAGCTACAACTTCACGGAAATACTTATGGTTTGTTTGGATGAATGAGGATGTCAAATCAAGACACATCGTTTTGATATATTCAAGTCATTTGAACTATACAAATTTGAGCTACCAAGTATTTTTGAAAAATATTAGAGAGTTAGCTATTATTAGTGTATAGAAAAACTATAAAAGAAGATACGTTGGGATAAAAAAGATGTATTTTAGATTTTTATAGTTAGAACAGAATCCTTAGCACGATTTCAAATAACTACTTTTATATAGTTATTTCAAATACATCATAATAAGATTATTTAATTTAATCTTGAAATTTATAAGTAAACTATCAAATCTAAAATTTGAGTTATTCTCCTTGAATGATGAATGTCAAATCCGTACATTTCAAATCCCCATCCATCCAAATGGAATGGATCCTTGAAATTGTACTCTTTTTTTATTTTTTTGTTTTTTAGTTCTAAAACTTTTTGAAAATGTGCCTCAATTAACAGCTAGAAGGTTTACTAACCTAGCACAAATGAGGCAGCAAGCACACCACCATGACGGCCTTTGAGAGCTGGTCTGTTCCTCCAATCTACATAGCCTTCCCATATGTTTAAACGGTATGCTTCAGCCTACATGGAAATTCAAAAGAATTTAGAAGAAAGCAGTAAGTTACTGGAGAACACCAAGTAACAAATAATAATTAATAAATGAAAATAAAGGGATTGGAATGGTAGTGCCACCATTTCTTTTCCCAACGAGTACAGGACCTCTGTTTATAGAGCACTTGATCTAGAATCTTTTGAATGAAAGACAAAGTGAAGGATGGAGTCGTATTTATATACCGAGAAGATGGGAATCAGAAATCTGATTGGAAAGCTCTAGAGAATAAGAAAATGACTACACATGCCCACAGACCTTTTTACCCTTACATTGTGTTTGGTTGGTGAATTTAAGAAAAGATTTGGAAAAGGAAAGGAAAAATGTAAATGAAATATGAATAAAATATATCTATATTTCACCTAATTTCACACACATTTTCTCTTTCTATTTCTAAATCCCTTTTTAAATTTCCAACCAAACGCAGCGTAACAAGGTTGGTGTAGAGACACCCAACCTGTATGAGTTTGGTGAGTGTGTGTGTGTGTGAGAGAGGATCCCTTGTTTAGAAGGTGAAATATTTGAATTTTAGGCAAATTTAAGTGAATACAGAAAATTATGGGTAAATTACACTCACCTCCTTCTTCGCACTTTGTCATTCTTGACTTTGAGTATATCCTCTGTTTGTCTTAGTTGGGTTACTAGAAAAATAATGCCTATTTTATTTTATTTTATATTTTTAAAAAGTGGGTTAAAAAAAAATAATTTAGACCTTTCGAAGTCCGTCATAGGTAGAAGAAGATGATGATTTACCAAAGGTTAAAATGTTTTTCAAAATGGAATCAAGTTTGGTGTTAATTAATTGCCTGACTAATAAAGATTATAAGATGAGATGGAAATTCATATGCAAGTGTGGTTATAGATTATCATGATGGTGTGTGGTACAGTGCCTCAAGGTAAAGCCAGTAGTATTGCTTTCTAGAAAGACACAAACCCCACACCTCCACTTGCATCACATCCACAATCACTCAACATATGGTGGTATGAACACTGTCTTGAAGTTAATCCCATTAGATCAAAGCTCTCACTCCTTTCACTCTTTGTGTGTCATCCTATTCTCACCTTTTCTATCATTTTCTTCACATGCAATCTTGAGAATGACTTTTCCTTATTTTTTTTGTTTTTGTTTTTGTGACCTTCTCTTCTGTAAAATCAAGGTCACTTTGATCGTTGATTGTCGGCCCAATCCACGTGATTTCTGTCCTTTACGATGTTATCATATAGCTTTCAATACAGTTGCTTCTTCATCTTGTGACTGGAATCATCTGACTAATTGCCAATCCATCATGTGGTTTTGCTTAGAGTTTGAGTTTCTTATCTGGGCTACTATACTGGATTTGGTTGGAGATTTATGAAATAATTTAAAAAGAAAATAGAAAAAGATATGTGAAATGTAAATAAAATATACTTAGATTTTATCTAATTTCATACACATTTTTCATTTTTCTTTTCAAATCTCTTATCAAATCCCCAATTAAACACAATAATAAGGAATTTCCTTCTCCATTGATAATCCAAATGATTTTTTTTCTTCAAAGAACTAGTTGGTGCGTTACCTATGAGACCTGCAAGTTGGGAGGCTACGAGTCTTTCAGTGGTGGTCCCAAAGCATTTGACATACTCCATGCACCGCCACTTTTCCTCCATTGAATTTCATTTATAGGGCACTTTTTGTGTAAGGGAATTAAAATAGTTTCAGAATAAACAGTTTAATTTTAATGTTGTGTTTGGTTAGGAGTTTTGAAAAAAAATTTGGAAAGAAAAATAAAAAAGGTAGATGAAATGTAAATAACGCATGTCTATATTTCACTTAGTTTCACACATCTTTTTTCTTTCTTTTTTTAAATTTCTCTTCAAATTTCTTAACCAAACATAACGTAAAAGGGGGAGAGAGAGAGTGAGATATTTGTGTTTTTGTCTTACTAAAGATGTGGACGAAGTTATCTCAGTGTGGTGGAATTAAATAATGGCACAGCATAATTATATTCTATCCTGTAATGGAGATAAATGGCGTAGTTTAGTGGATAATTAGTTGCTAAATGCAATTGGGAGATGAGTATAGAATCGAGCTTGAATTCTCAGTATACTTTTAAACCTTATTCAGACTGCAAGTATTTCAATTGATGCTTATCTTTTGTCAATCATAAAAGATGGCATCTATGAAATATGGATATTTACCTGTGTATGGTATTTCGAATGGTATTTCTGCATACATATCGGATAAACAAAACACATATCCAACTTTTTTCTTCTTAATTTTTGACATACCCAGACGTACCTAGTATATACCCAAGTCGTACCATACCTTAGTTGAAATAATATTTTCTTCTACTATAGAGATAAAACTCCTTTCACTAGATTTCTTTTTTATTTTTAATTTTATGCTTAGTATGATTTTAAAATTAAACTTTGGCTTGTAAGTTATTTAATATATTGATATTTAATTTTGATTTATACCTTTACTTTTGGTATTAAATGTTAATTATAAGTTGGATCTTAACAAATTAAATTATTTAATTAATTTTTACATTACTTTAAATTAAAAATATATTTTTTTTTACAAGCGTACCAAACTGTACCCGTACTGTATTTTTTTAAAAAATTTTACCATATCAATATACTTGTATCGTATCAATACCAATAACCAGTACCCATGCTTCATAACATGGCATGCAGTGATTTTGTTTTGAGCCTTTTGATTTCTTAGTTCTTATTCTTATTCTTATTCTTTGATCTTTTAGAGTGTACTTTGCCTTGGGTGGCCTCATCTATGGAAGAATATAAAAAATTATTATTTTAATTCAATACATTTGTAAATTTAATATTCGTTTGAGATTGTTAGATTTTTTTGGTCCAATACGTTGGAGTATTCTTCTCATATTTCTTTGCTGCAAGATTAAATACGCGAATTGTTATCAAGATTTTAAAATTATTTGTAAAATTTCCAAATCATGCACGACTTGTTATGAAAACCTTTGGTTTAAATCCACTCTGGATTTAGGGGTTGTTTGGGATGATCTAAATAAATGTACTTTTTGACTTTTTATGAAATATGGGTTGGATTTGAGGTGATGTGTTAGAGAGGTGATGTGACTTAAATAAGATAATGTGACTTAAATAGAATAATGACTTTGTAACTTTTTATCTTTTTTCAAGCATGTTAAACTTGGCCCTAGTTTAATTCCTTATTTTTAATTTTCTATGTTTCTTTTCTTTTTCTTTTTTTTCTCTTTTTTCGTTTTTTGGGTCTAGAGACGTCCTTTAACACTCTTTATATATCAATGGAAGGAAAAACAATGAAAGGGATTCACTTTTGTATGATGAAATGTTTGCAAAAACTTTGATTATTCCTTTACCATTTGTGATTCAATTTGCCCTATTCTTGCTGGACAAAATGAACACTTAAGCTATGTTTGGGAAGTGGTTAAAATAGTCAAAAAGTCAACTAAAACACATCACATCACCTCTCTACTTTTCTGTACAACTTTTCGTAAAAAATCAAAAAATTACTAAAATAGCATGTTCCCAAACCAAACCTTAATAATGATCATTTAGTGTACGGTGCACACAATATAATAGGTGGTACCTTAGTTGAATGAAGCAGGGTAAAAGGGCCAGAACATATAGAAGTTTCTAAGGTTAAGAATACATATGTAAGAAACTGCAATATATAAGTGGATCATATTTTGCTTCGTAACACACCTAAAATTTTTCACTCTATAAGTGGATGATAATTTATTTAAAATATTTCATAAACAATCTTACATAATGTTTTGAAATTATTAAATAATTATTTGGATAGAGCTAACTTAAGTCTCGTTTGTCAACTTTTTATTTTAGTTAAAAAATCAAAAAATCATTATTAGTTGTTACATCACTCTTTTTATTTTTCTTTATATTTTTTCGTAAAAAATCAAAAAATTACTAAAATAATTTATTCTCAAACCAAAGATAATTGAATATACTCTTGTGCGATGTTGCAGTGAAGTGGAACAACCTCAAGGCTCTTAGAGTATGTTTGATTGGGTAGATTAGAATATGGGATTGAAATTATTAATCCGTGGGTTCAATTATCATATGGATTATTAATATTTTGATTTAGGATTATTAATCCAACAAATTTGTAGGATTATTAGTAATGGGGTAGGGGTAGGATTATTAATCCAATTAGATAGTGAATACTACACTAATTTAATAGGATTATTAATAGGGAAATTTGGCTATAAACCCCATTTATCTTCCTTTCATTGTTAGAAGGACTAACAAAAAAATTATACTTTTTAAACCCCCTCATAATTATAAAATTTTGCATAAAGGACAAAATTTATTATTTAAATATTTTATCAGACTATTATACCCTCACATATACACAAAGCTTCTCCTTCAACAAGTCATGGCGGTGACCTCAAATGCGGCAGAGGCAAGGTTTGGCTTGATCCCAATGAAGTCAGCGAGATCTCTATGGCCAACTCTCCTAATCTCTCTCTCTCTCTCTCTCTCTCTTAAAGATCATTTCACTCTGATCGTTTCGATTCGATTCACTCGTTTCATTTATGTGCGAGAAACTACGATTTCAATCCGACTTCTGCGCTATATATATTTTTTTTTTTTTTGTGTTCTGAACTCCGCTATCATCGATTTACTCGATTGAATCTGTTGATTTGCTGTATTTTTTTTTACCATACGCGCGAAAATATAAACATTTATGTGTATATGTTTGTGTGTGGATATGTATGTATATATATATATATATATATGTGTGTATGCATTAATGCTATTGAAATACTTTACTTATTCGCAAGGTCGCTTGAGGAATTGTTAGATATGGACTGTGTATTTGCATGCTAAAGAATATCGTAGTTAAGACATGATTTTTTTTATAATATGAAAAAATAATAATTATGCAATGGATTTTAATATTTGTGTTGGTTTGAGAAGATTGAAAATTGAAAATTTACAGGTTGTTTTCACTTTAGACTGAAAATTGGCTTATTTTCATAAAACCAGTGACTCTTTACTGCATTGCTCAGCTCTCCAGGTTTCGAAACATTGCTGAACAACCGATTCACGGTTTGATTTGTGGAGTAAAATTTTACTCTGGTTCTATTACTCTGTTTTTTTCATTTGACAGAACCAGAGTAAAATTTTACTTTTATACAGAGTAAAATTTTATTTTTAGTTTCAGAGTCTCACAGTTTACTTATTTTTCAGAGTAAAATTTTACTTTTATACAGAGTAAAATTTTACTTTTAGTTTCAGAGTGTAAAGTTTTACTCTCATTCAGAGTAAAATTTTACTTTTATACAGAGTAAAATTTTACTTTAGTTTCAGAGTGAAAGTAAAATTTTACTCTGTATGAAAGTAAAATTTTACACTCTGAAACTAAAGTAAAATTTTACTCTGTATGAAAGTAAAATTTTACTCTGTATGAAAGTAAAATTTTACTTTCATACAGAGTAAAATTTTACTCTGAAATACATAATGAAAATGTCTTAATAGGAGAGCTGATAGATACAAGGGTAATATAATAAAAGAAACAAGTTTTAAAATATCAGGGGGTTTTGAAAATACTTATATAGTTCTTGTCCTTTTGAAAGAGAAATTAGATATTGAGGGGGCTATGACCAAATTTCCATATTAATACTTCACTATTAATCTTATAAATCAAATTTCACCTTAGTACCTGCTTGGTGGAACCCACATTGCCATCTTGCAATGAATTTTATCTTTGCTAGGGATGTTGAGGCTTCTCGAATACCCTCTTTCTCTCTCTCTCTCTCTCCTATCATGTGTACTTTTCAGATGAAACTCTCTCCTATCATGTGTACTTTTCAGATGAAACTTATGGCAACCTGAAGGTGGACCCTACACAAAATGTTGGGTGGCTGAGACACATAAATGCACTGGTTGGACCACCTCTTGTGTGTGGTTGGGCTGAGGGAATTCATTGGTAAGCCATGCAAGGACTAGTATAATTGTATTGCATGACAGACCATCCAAGCTTGGTGCTCTTCTATATGCCCCCAACATAGGACAATAATGTGAGTGATTTTCTGTGAAATATAGAGGCCTTCGTGAGCGTTTTGTGTGGGACTCAAAAGTGGTGTCAAATGTTTGAGCCTCAAAATTTGGGCTCCACCAATTCATGCTTTTGTTGAAGAATTGGCCTTCAAATCTGGTGTCTTCGAGAACCCCCGCTGGAATGATATATGCCTCCGTTTGGGAAAGTAAAATTTGGACTAAAATAGTCATATAAGATAAAATAGATTATTTTAGTTCAATAAAATAAAATATCACATTCAATCCATAATTATTACATTATTTTTCTCACAAAAAAAATTAAAAAAGCCAAAAGTTCTTCCTAAATCAGACTTTTTAGCCCCAGACTAAAATAATCAAAAAAGTCAAAAAACTAATCCACTTCCCAAACGGCGGCAAAGTTAAAAAGAAAATTTTAGTAGCATTTGGTTTAATTTTGGAATTGTGATTTTCTTTTTAAAATTATGATTTGAGTGTAGAATTGTGAATTGAGTTTTGAAAAAAGAAAATATGTTTGGTTATGAGTTTTGAAAAATGTTTTTAAAAAGAGTTTTTGAATTTTTAATTTTGAATTTTTAAAAAGAGTTTTGAGTTTTGAAAAGAATTTTAAATTGAATTTTGAGTTTTGAGTTTTGAGTCTTAAGCTTTTGAATTTTGAGTTGTATGTTAAATTTTTTGGATTTTTTTAAAAATTTGAATATATGTTTAAGAAAATTTTATTTTTTATTTTTAATATATAATTTTTTTTTAAATTTTTTATTTTAAATATTTTATTTTATTTTGTAAATATTTTAATTTTTAATTTTAATCTCAAAACACAACTCCACACTCAAATCGTAACCATACACGTAACTCACAACTCAATTTAAAAATTATTTTCAAAACTCATAATCAAACACATAATTAGAAACTCTATACTACTTTCAAAACTTTGCACTTAAATTGTAACCAAACATATAACAAAAAAATTAAAATATTTAAAAATATTTTTATAAAATGAAATAAAATATTTAAAATAAAAAATAAAAAATATTTAAAATAAAAATAATTTTTAATATTTAAAAAAATAAAGCACAAAAATATATGAAGTATAGTGCACATTGAAATAAATAAATATTTAAAATATAAAATATTTATCCTAAAAAAATAAAAGTAAGAAAATTTTTAAATATTTAAAAAAAATAAATCCAAAAAATTTTAAAAGTCAACACTCAAATTATGATTCTAAAAATAATTTTAAAAAACAAAATAAACAAAATATTTTTTTAATTTTTTTAAAAAAAATACAGTTTTGAAAATAGTTTTAGTTTTGAGTTTTAAAAATAATTTTGAATTGAATTTTGAGTTATGTATTTGGTTATGAATTTTAAAATTAATTTTTGAATAATTTTGATGTGTTTAGTTATGAATTTTTAAAAGTGTTTTAAAAATTTTAAGTATAAAATCATAATTTCACACTCAAACCAAATGCAACCTTTGTTTTTAGGATACAATTAAGTTGGATCTTGATGATGGTCATGAAGATAAGACCAGTCTTGATAAAGTCCTAAATGGCGCCTCGTGCCGATTTCGCGTGTTGCACTGTTCTTATGGTGAATGCGCACGTACACTAGTATTCTCCTTCGCAATTCTCATGTTGCACTGTGTTAAGTAAATTGTAAGAAAAATGCTTGGTACCTCTAATTAGAGGTACCACTAATGATGTGGCAGTGGGTCCCACCACTGCCACAACCAATCATGTGTCTTGATTTTTTTTTTTTTTTTTTTCTTCCTTTTCCACCTCATTAGAGGTGTGTTTAGAGGTGTGTTTTTAGAGGTCTCTAGCATTGTTGAAATTGTAATCCATCTTTTTCTCTCTTTCCAAGAGATAAACTTACAAACTTGTTTCAAGTTTTGTAAAGATGAACAAGGGAGATTTTAAAAATATCCCCAAAAAAGTTCAACTTATTTTTAAAAATCCCCAATAGTTTCATCATGACCTTGGTCTGATGATGTTTCATAAAGTTGATTGTAAACAAGAATATTTAAGAATTCATGTATAATTGTATGTTTTGGGTCAGCATGTAGCATACCCCTAAAATGTTTGAAGGGTAAATTACATTGGTCCCATAATTTTGAGTAAAATTTTATTTTGGTTTTCGTAATTTTAATTTAAATAATTTAGTTCTTACATTTTTCATTTTTGTTGCAAAGTAGTTCCTTCATCATGCGTTGTTAAACGTTTTGAATGAAAAAAAAAATCTCATGCAAAATTAAAAGGACTATAGTAGAATTCAAAACAAACTATAGGCATTATCAGTATTCTACTTTGGTCTCTTAAGTTTTACACATGGTCTTTTTTGGGTTTCAAATTTTAACGGTAAGTGATGAAGGGATTACATTACAATAAAATTAAAAGTGTAGAAATCACATTATTTAAATTGAAATTACGAGAATTAAGGTGATACTTCACTTAAACTACAAGAACTAATAGTATAATTTACCCATATTTGCATGATGTGATGCCCTCAAAGTTACGATCCAAACAAATTAGATCATAACTCTAATTTTTTATTTTTTCAAGTTCTGGTGCATTGTAATTTCACGCACATTTTGTCCAAATTGGAGTGATGTACATCATGTGTGCAATGTAAATTTTGCTCTATGCTTTACATTGGCAATAATTATTCAAACAACAAGTTATAGGCATCCTGGAAAATTCAAGAAATGAAATAACAATCATTGCGTTTGGTTTGAGTTTTCTGGATTAAGTTTTTTAAAAATTGAGTTTTTTAGTTTTCGTATTATTTTGTTTTTAGTGAATATTTTTTCAATTTTAAACATTTTTTTTTAACTTTTTTAGATGCACCATAGTTAGATGTATCTAAAAAGTAAAAAATTTGTGAAAAAATATTTTAAAAAATTAATAAATACATAGAAATACAAAAAATGTACTGAATTCTTGTATTTTTTTTTTTTGTATTTTTGATATTTAGTGAATTTTTAAAAGATTTTTTTTTAATAATTTTTTTACTTTTTAAGTGTATTTATGTTAAGTATGTCTAAAAACTAAAAAAATTGCTTAAAATATTAAAAAAATTCAGTAAAAATAAAAAAAATATGAAAAATAAAAAAAATAAAATTTTTAAAAAATGTTTACTAAAAAGAGAAAACAAGCAAGCTGAATACAAATATAGAACAATGAGTGTATAACATTAAGGGGTGCAATTCGAGTAACTTGAGATGTTGTTCAGGTATAGCTTGAGGCCTCGTTTGGGGACTGGCTATTTTAGCCAAAAAGTCAAAAAGTCAACTAAAACTAGTCACATTATCTCTCTACTTTTCTGCACATCTTTTCGTAAAAAGTTAAAAAGTTATTAAAATAACTTGTTTCTAAACGAGACTTGAGTTACGCTCAGAGTTACTTAGTCAAAGTTGGACTTGCAATTTGGATAATTTTGATTAGTCCTAAATCATCTATAAATTCGAGTATTTTATTTTTTATTTTTTGCACATAGATTGATTTTCTCTCCTAGTCAACTATAAAGATATACTATTAGAATAAATATTAAATGTAATAATGATATTACATAATAACATTATTAATCATGAGAGTATTCTTAAATTTTACACTTTGCCAAATAACAAAGCATCGTTAACGCCTTTGTGGCAAGTTATCGTATAACTATGCCTTAAAGTGCAATGGAAAAAGATTAAGAGTTTAAATTGATGAATCAGTACTGGCCCTTTAAATAGTGTATTTCTATACATTAATTTTACTAACAAATTAATAAATTTAACTTTTTATAAGGTTGAAAAAAATAATTCTAATTGAACCACGCGTTCTTCTCTGATTGGATGTTACCAAAAAAGGAATGTGGATGAGGACAATGAAAGAGGTAGGTAGGTACCTAGAAAAGGAAACCTTTATTGGAGAAGTGTCCTTGGTTGAGTTGGATACCTAACCCAAGCAAAGAAATAGAGCGCTGGACCACACTCTTATCAATCAACCACATTTAAAATAGGACTCCATTTGGTAGGGCTGGGCAACGGTCATTTCACCGTCCAACCCACTAAATCAGACAGTCTCCGTATGGCAAGTTGGTTTTCAAATTTTTTTTTAGATATTTTAGTTATAAAAAATAAAATAAATTATTTTAATCACATTAAATTTATAATTATTACACTCTTTTTTTATAAAAAAAATTAAAAAGTCAAAAAGTTCTTCCCAAATCAAGCTTTTTAATCTTGGCTAAAATAATTAAAAAAGTCAAAAAGTCAACCCATTTTTCAAACAAAACCTTAAGAGACTCATCTTTTTTTTTTTTTTTTTTTTAATTAATTTATTTTTTTAATGTTATAATATTTACAATATGAATGTATAACCTAATCTAAAGGAGAAGAGAATGAGACTTAAAATTCGGACTTGCATCTATTGAATCTGAGAGGGAGATTTATGAGTTGGAAATGGGCCGAGGTAAAGGCCGAGCAAGTTGGAGGCCCAAGGGTCTGTTGGGTCGGGATAACTTTGGATTTGCCCAGAGTTGGGGGCTGCTCGGACCTAGACCGAGCTACTTGAACTTGCGTTGGTTGACCAGTATGACCTGGGTAGAGAAGCTTGTGCCAGAAGCTCAGTCAAAAGGCCTTTGGTTGACCAGTATGACCGATCTCAGGCTCGGCTTCGCCGAAATGTAGCCGAACACAGCAGGAAAGGAGCTCGGTTCTGGGGGCACTTGGGTATGAAACACAGTATGGCCATTGAGGTTGAGGTTAGGTGGTGCTCAGCAAGATTTGTGCTGACAGATGGGATAGCAGTGCCATGTGTCGAAAGATCACTGGGAGTAGATTTGGGGCGTAGAAGGTATATAAGCATGTCCGCGCCCCCTATGCGCAGGGGGAACGGACATTTTTGTAAGAAATACTTACACTCAAACACTCTCTTCTCTCTCTCTCTCTCTCTCTCTCTCTCTCTCTCGATATCCCAAGGTGTGTGCTAACTTGATCGTCGTAGGGGTTTTCCGGCCGTACACCGCCAGGTAGCTCACCGCCGTTGTGCTCGCAGGTGATCGGACAAAAACGGAGCTTGGAAGAAAGGAGTACGGGCTTACCGGAATATTTGCTCCCCATACAATTGGCGTCATCTGTGGGAAACTTTGCAGACAAAACCTTGTCTTCCAAGCTCATCTGATTGCCGTTCATGGCGAACAATGACGAGATTCCATTGTCCGCCATCCGCGGAGTTACCCCGAAGTCAGGCAGACGGAGAGAAGGACATCCCGCCATCATTCCAATGACGGACCTGGAGACATTCCCAGGAGGACAATCGGGAAATGCGCGGGATAAGCGCGGGAGGAGCTATGGTCATTCGCGGAGTCCAGACGATCAACGGCGACAGAGAGAATCACACGCCAGACGTCTGGAACACAAGCAGGACAGACGCCGCATCCGTGAATAATGCAGATGGAGGAAGCGCACGTCAAAGGAAGGGTGTAGTGAGTGGGAGACCACATGGCGCGCACCAACCCCGCCGCCGTGTAGTCGAGTCAAGAAGACACTCCATCCATTTGTATAACCCGAAGTTACAAGGTTGGTGATTCCGATGTACGCGCAGAGAAGTCCAGCGCACAAGATAGCACTTACCAGCCCTCACGTCCGGAGACGACATCGATGTACTCCTATTCCGCTCGTTCGGAGGATTTGCGGGCAGTCTTAAAGGAGCGAGCTCGCCGGCGGGAGGCTCAAAGGGTGCCGGTGTTCCAGCGGCTATCCTACGGAGTTCACGCCAGCGAGGAGGTCGGAATGCCTCCACCCCGCCAAGCAGCGCCACTCCTTGCAGATTCAGACTTGGCGAGGCTGAGCGCCATCCCTTTCTCACTGGAGATAGAAACAACGCCGCTTCCAGCAGGCTTCCACCAACCTAAATTCACGCTCTACGACGGAAAGACTGATCCCTACATGCATGTAAGCCACTTCCGATAGGTCATGGCCGGACATAGGCGGAATGACGCACTTATGTGCTGAAATGGTTTGAGAGGTTGCCGGAGGGGAGCATAGAAAGGTGGCATCAGTTGGCCGAAGCCTTTGTGACGCGCTTCAAAACCAACACCAAAACACCAAAAGAAGTTGATCACCTACGGAGTGTCAAGATGGAACCGAGCGACACATTGAAGGCATATAACTCCAGATATTGGGAGACCTTCAACGAGATCTTGGATTGCCCGGTCAACCTTGCAATCACTCAATACAAGCGTGGTCTCTCGGTCAGACATAGACTGCGGGACTCACTTACCATGCACCAGCCGACATCCATGGGCCAACTTATGCAGCGCATCAATGAGCACATCCGAGTAGAGGATGACGACGCCTTCATCGCTGAAGCGACTCGGTAACAACATAAGAGGATACCGCAAAGTGTACGCAGTTGGGCAAGAGTCTAGCCACTCAAATGACCGAGCAGAGGAATCGGACCGTGGCTCGAACCGTAAAAACCGGGGTAGAGGACGTCAGAATGACCGGGATAACTACCCCCCGAGATGACGTAGCCAATGCAAACAGAACGTTGAAGGCCAGGACAGGCATCACCACGGTCTTCAAGATTCCGATCTATCGCATACTTAGTGAAAATCCGTGACGAGGAATATGTCCGGTTTCCAGCTAAGTTGGGCGACAGTCAGAAAGGCTTCAATCCGCGGTACCGTTGCACATTTCACCGGGAGCGCGGCCACCGGACAGAGGATTGTTTGCCAGACACCTAGACCTTTACATTGATGGAGGCGTAAAGGTGAATTAAGCTCCAGTTGACCCGCAGGGATTGGACGACCAAGATGCGCCTCCACAAGGGGTTATTAATGTCATCCACGGCATAGTGGAACCGGCACGTGTGTGCGAGCTCCGAGGTATGATCAAAAAAGCAGAGCACATGAGGGAGGTCTTGTCGGTTCAGGCTGCGATCAAGAAGGGAAAGATCGAAGAGAAAGACGTCATCAGCTTCTCCACAAGGGATTTAGAGCGCATTCAGATGCCGCACAATGATGCTTTAATGGTGACGCTCTGCGTCAAGGAATTCGATGTCAAGCGGATCTTGATCGATCAGGGAAGCTTGGTCGAGATCATGTATTATGACGCATTCAAACAGCTCAAGCTCCGGGATACAGACTTGGCTCCGGCAACTTCGCCATTGGTTGGTTTCAACTCGCAACCGGAGTGGCCTTTAGGAAAGATTATCCTGCCGGTCAAAGCGGGATCCGTGGTCAAGCAAGTGGAGTTCTAGGTGTTACAAGTGCCTTCTACTTATAACATGATCCTTGGAAGAGGATGGATTCATGCTATGCAAGCCATAGCGTCGACCTACCATCAGGTGATGAGATTTCCCTCGGCTATGGGGGTAATCGAGGAGATTTTGGGAGATTAAGTCATGTCAAAGCAATGCTTCATGGCAGTGAACGGGAGTCGAGCTGCCAAAGGCTTCGTTCAAATGATAGAAAGATCGGAAGACCAGGGAGTTCTTGATGATGTGGGCACTAGGGCAGAGGACAAAGCCGTTGAGGAATTGGTGGAGGTGCGAATTGATACAGAGAAACCGAACAAGTTCTTCTTGCTCGGCTCCAGCCTTACTGCTCAAGAAAGGACCGACATGGTTGAGTTTTTGATGGCCAACATCAAAGTCTTCGCATGGCCGCCTTACGACATGCCCGGCCTTGATCCAAGTTTTATCTGCCATCACCTCAATGTCTTCCCCAGAGCAAAGCCGGTCATTCAGTGAACAAGGAGATCAGCGCTACATCACGCCGAGGTAGTTGCGGAGGAAGTGAAAAACTTGCTTGAGACATGAGCAATTCAGGAAGTGCACTACCCTCGGTGGATTTCTAACACAGTAGTGGTGCCCAAGAAGAATGGGAAGTGGCGAGTTTGTGTCGATTACAAGACAGTCAACCGAGCTTGTCCGAAAGACAGCTTCCCTTTACCCAGAATTGACCAGCTTGTGGATTTGATAGCTAGGCATAACAGGCTTAGTTTCTTGGATGCCCACCGTGGCTACTGTAATAACCCGGAATCGTATATCATGATTATCAGTAATTCATTATGTGTTAGTATGATTTAATTGAAGATTATCTGTTGAACTTAGAAAATATCTGTTGAGATTACGACTTCGGGACAGAAATTGAAGACTATAATGGGTTCAGAAAATGAAATTGAATATATCTATATGATACTGGGAATTTTTAGAGCCTTTTGAGAAAATAAAATGAAGACTGAAATTTATCTGATTCGTTAAGTTTCGTTTGGCTTGTTAAGTTTTGGCAAATGTGTTTATATAATATAGAGATAAGGATGGATGATCTTTGACTCATTTGACTCAACAAAGAAAAGAAAAATCTAGAGAAAGAGAGAGAGAGAGAGAGAGAGAGAGAGAGAGAGAGAGAAGGAATTCGTGGGAGAGGGTGAGAGACCAAGAGAAGGGAAAGAAAAGAGAAATCAAGCTTAATGGAATGATCAAGGTAAGAATCTATCTCTAATTTCATGAAATTGAGTGTGAATCCTTGGCATCTAGCATGTTGAATTCAAGATTATGGCTTTAAATTTTATGATTGATGAGATTGAGAATAACCTCCATGGATATAGAGATATGAGTTTGTATGTATATGTTTATAGGTTTTTATCTTAAATCAAGATTGAGTTTCCATATGATGTTTTGAGTTTTGAATAAAGTTGTGATGGTTAATTCAGGTTGTTTTTCAAGGGTTTTGGGACTTGTATGTCATGTATTGGGAATGGATTTTGTAAAGGAAGAAGGAAGCCATGGATTTAAAGAAGAGAACCAGAGTTTCGGACTTTTGCATGGTCCGCCGGCGGAGGAATCCCGCCGGCGTAGATTTCCTCTCGGCGGTTTGGGGAAATTGTCTTGTCATCGCTCGGCGGACAAAGTAGAGCTCGCGGAAGGGCTTATTTGCGTAAAATCTTGGAAAGTTGAATTATGTGATCCTAACACGTTAATCGCATCATTTAGCATCTCATGAGCATGAATTAAAGGAAAGAAAGATAAGAATGCTCATGATAGAATGTAAAAGAATAAAGGAAATGCCATGAATTATGTGAGTTAATGATGATATGTATTGAGAAATATGTTATATTGTTAATGTTTGCGTGTCAAGAAGTGAAGACCGTGCCATTGGTATTGAAACCCAATCGTAAGTAACATTTCAGAAGAGATATGTTATTATAAATTATATTTCAAAAGTGTTATAATATGATATGATAATGTTGATAAGCAATATACTTGAAATATTATACGAATGCTATATATTATGATATGTTTGAAATGATAATGTTTTCTGTGAAAAATGTGTTTAATCGGTGTACAGACCGGTTATTCTAGTCGTTAATCGGCGTTATGAAAATGTGTTTAATCGGTACGGACCGGTTATTCTAGTCGTTAATCGACGTTATGAAAATGTGTTTAATCGATTATGCGGACCGGTTACTCTAGTCGTTAGTCGACGTTATGGAAATGTTATGTTTTACCACCGACGGTCTCGAGCGGGTGGCTATGTGTATGAAAAGGGTTTACCACCGACGGTCTCGAGCGGGTGGCTATGTGTATGAAAAGGGTTACCACCGACGGTCTCGAGCGGGTGGCTATGTGTATGAAAAGGTTATAAAAGGGTTATGAAAAGGTTATGGAAAGGTTATGAAAAGTTATGAAATGATGACTGATGTCTGATTATGTTCTTATATGATGACTGATGACTGATTATGTTATGACTGTGTTATTGCGATTATATGAAATGTTGGACTTCGTTCAATAATATGTTAATGTTACTTGCTGAGCTTTAGCTCATTATTTGTCTTTATGAATTTATAGGTGAGCATTCAGGAAGTCAAGCCCAGGCGGAGTCTTGACGGAGCCGCCAGTTTGAAGCCTAACCAGAGTTGTGTGCCTCCGAGCTGGGGCTAGGCCTGGAAGGCCGCTGTGAGTTTTGTTTCAGTTGTATGAGAGGCATGTACCTATGTTAGTATATGGTCTTTTAATGCATGTTATGTAATGTGGTGGGTAATTAACTCATTTTTGGCATTTAAATGTATGTTCATATGTATGCACAGCTCTCTGGACTATTAGTTTCTTTTTTTCGCTTCCGCGAGCCCCGTTTTATTTATGTTTTGTACAGTAAGGCCTGTGGTAATTTAGGATTACTGGCCGGTCTCGTTACCGAACTTCTAGGGGCGGGTTCGGGGCGTGACAGCTACCATCAGATTGCCATACATGGGCCCGACCGAGAGACCACCTCCTTCACGACTCCAAGGAGACTCTTCTGTTATCGAGTCATGCCTTTTGGTTTAAAGAACGCCGAGGCAACTTTTCAGAGGATGGTGACCAAGATGTTTGCTCCTTTGCTGGGTCAAACATTGGAGGCTTATATTGATGATATGGTGGTTAAAAGCCGGCATCAAGAAGACCACTTGTCCGACTTAGCCGAGATGTTCGCCATTCTCAAGAAGCACAAGTTACGCCTGAATGCGTCTAAGTGTGCCTTTGGCGTGGGATCTAGAAAATTTTTGGGATTCCTAGTCACGAACCGAGGTATCGAAGCAGACCCCACACAGATCAGAGCCGTGCAAGAGTTGAAACGGCCTAGCTCGGCTAAGGACATGCAGCATCTGGCTGGAATGGCCGCTGCACTTAATCGATTTATAAGTCGGTCATCAGATCGCTGCCGCCCTTTCTTTCAAGCATTGAAATCAAAGTTCTTGCGGGATGAAGAGTATGACCGGGCTTTGGCCGAGATCAAGGAGTATCTGTCTTTGGCGCCACTATTGGTAACACCGAAGCCCAGTGAGGAACTCTACCTTTACCTGGCCGTTTCACAGCATGCAGTCAATGCGGTGCTTGTCCGCGCTGAAGGAATCAAGTACCTCTCAATCTTCTACGTCAGTAAAACCTTGCTACCGGCCGAGTCGAGATACTTGCCGTTGGAAAAGCTTGCGTTGGCATTGATGATGGCTTCAAGGAAGTTGGCGCACTATTTCCACGCCCATACCATCATCGTTCTGACCGAGTTTCCCCTTAAGGCTTTGTTCGAACGGGCGGACTTTTCTAGTCGAATTCTCAAGTGGGCGGTCGAATTGGGACAATTTGATGTAAAGTTCCAGCCGCGCACTGCTATAAAAAGCCCAGACCTTGGCCGATTTCATTGCTAAATTCTCGCCTGGAACTCATCCGATATGCTCGGTCGATATTGCCGTGGCAGATGAGGAGGTGAATGCAAGCCTAACCGAGATACAACTACTTGGTGGAGTTAATGACGCGGAATTTGCACGCCCCACTGAAGCACCTTCAGTTAGTATGACTCCACCGCCCGGTGATGCGATGACGGAGATGGGTATCACCGACCGACCAGCTCTGTCCGGTACCGCATCACCGAGGGGGGAAGACATTGAACTACTCAGCGCTGAGCCTACGGCCGGCATAATATCGCAACCGGGTGATTCGCCTACGGACTTAGGCATTATAGATCAACTTGCTGAGTCCGGTGCCGAATCACCAAGGGAGGGCTGAAGTGGAACCAATCAGCACGAAACTTTAAGCCGAACAGCCGAGAAACCGTGATCCCATCAACCTTTGAGCCTCTCAGAATCCCTCAGAATGTTGGAAGCTCTTTTTGGGGGAGATGTGGAAACTTTTCGTTGATGGAGCATCAAACTGCCACGATATCGGGCTAGGTATAGTTCTGATCTCGCCGGATGGCCTGGCTATTGAACATTCTATCACCCTTGGCTTTCCAGCATTCAACAATGAGGCCGAGTATGAGGCGCTTTTGGTCGGGCTCAAGAGCATGCTTCAGATGCAAGCATCCGAGCTAATTGTTTACAGTGACTCCCAGCTTGTGGTTAACCAAGTCTTTGGGGTTTACGAGGCAAAGAATGACAGAATGGCGAAATACCAAGCCCTGGTTAGGGACCACATCAAGCGATTTCAGGCGATCAGGGTCCAACAGATTGGCCGAGAAGAAAATGGCCGAGCAGATGAGTTGGCAGGCCTTGCCTCCATGATCGATAGCACATCTCCCAACCCTCTTTTGATTGAATTCCTTTCGAGACCCAGCATTGAGGAAACCGGGTAGACAGAAGTACTCTGCGCCGAGCTAGGCCCCTCTTAGATGGACCCTATCATCCTGTTTCTCAGAGAACGGACTCTCCCAGCCGACAAGAAGGAAGCATATAAAGTGCGGGTGAAGTCAGAGCGATTTTGGCTCTCTCCATCCGTCGTATTATACAAGAAGTCTTTCACCGGTCCCTACCTAAAATGTGTGCACCCGAGCAGCGTGGAGGCCTTCTTGTATGAAATTCACGAAGGCATCCTGTGGCGATATAGAGGCGAGTCCTTGGCTTGAGCTATTTCAAGAAGGCTACTGGTGGCCGTGTATGCAAGCCGACGCACAGAAGTATGTTCACAAGTGTGAGAAGTGCCAGAAGTTTGCCCACCAGATCCACCAGCCTGCCAGGGAACTTCTTCCCCTCACCAGTCCTTGGCCCTTTGTGATGTGGGGGCTAGATATAGTGGGGCCGCTCCTGACTGCACCAGGCAACCGGAAGTTCTTTATCGCGACCACAAACTACTTCACCAAATGGGTTGAAGCACTTTGTCTGGCAGAATGTGGTCACGCGGTTTGGCGTCCCCAAAATTCTGATCTCTGATAACGGCACCCAGTTTGACGGTCGCCTCTTCAGAGGGTTTTGTGAAGATTTAAAGATTGAATTCTACAACTTTACTCCGCCTTACCCGCAATCCAACAGTCAAGCCGAGGCATCAAACAAGACCATACTTGATGGTTTGAAGAAGCAGCTGGAGAAGGCAAAGGGAAAGTGGGCTGAGGAACTCCCCAGCGTCCTTTGGGCATACCGAACAACCCCTCGGCGGTCTACCGGGGAAACTCCATTTGCTTTGGCTTATGGCATGGAGGCGGTCATACATTTGGAAGTTGGCATGTCCACACTCAGAAGCGAAAGTTTTGAGCCCGAGCTGAACGCCGAGGCCATTGCCCTAGAACTGGATCTAGTGGAAGAGCGTCGGGAAAAGGCTCTCATCCACGTGGCCGCCTATCAACAAGAACTTTCAAGGAAATGCAACAAAACGGTGCACCCCAGACCGTTCAAAGTAGGTGATTAGGTCTTAAGGAAGGTCATGGACAATACCCTTGTCACGACCCAAACCCACCCCTATGGGTTTAGCAGAATCGCCGATAATCCAAGATTACCAAGGCCTACTTAATGATGAAACAAAAAAGCAGTACAGGGCATGACGGAAGCCAAAATAGTAAATAAACAATGTCCAATGAGCTGTGACAGTCTGTATGCAAAAAGATTTTTCATACATTATGCAGTCGGTGACAAAACAGTATGTACATATATACAATCATTCAAAACAGGGACTTAATCCCTATTAAACAGTGCAGTAACAGTCTATACAGATACAATACGGTTACAGAGACAGACGGGGGAGATTAAAACACCCCTAAGCCATAGCTTGAACAGGCTTGGAACCTCGCAGTGAGGCACAGTGGTTGGCTTGACAAAACTAGAGTTTACCCCGATGCTTCTAGCATTGGTCTGGTGCCTGTACACTTACATATATATATGAGCAGTGAGCTAAAGCCTAGTGAATAACATAATGCGTAAAGGGGTTTAGAATGAATGTCCTTACAGTAATGAAAACGGTTCATTTCAATCAGTATATCAGTTGTTCAGTACAGTAAACAGTCATATGTGGTACATCCATTAGCATAACAGTAAACAGTAGGTCTTAAAAGACCGAACAGTAAATGATGGCCATCAATCAAGATGTGCATGAGTGGTTCCAACAAGGAAACCGACAGAGATCTATAATAAGATAACGATAAGATGAGTTGCTAAGGATGCCTGTCTGATTGAGAATATAGGACATACATTCATTCAGTTAACAATATCAATTCAAAAAGCAGTACAGTTCAGTTTTTCAGAAGATAATCATTTTGAACATATCTTTACATAGTTGTTACTCACAGAGTTCTGGGCTACGGTAAGCTAGAGCGTCCTCTTGGAAAGCCAACCCTACACAGTTTACAGATTGAACACACACTAAGCTACACAGTTAGGAAAGTGATAACTTAATCCCAAAATTGCCTCGGTGTGGTTCTACATCTATATTCTCATTAAGATGCCTTAAACTAGGTCTAAAAATGCCTAGGATGGGATGAGGATGCAAAGATGCACTTAGAAAACATTTTCAGAATTTTTTAGAAAATAAGAGTCTCGCTCAAACGTGGCTTTCTTCACTCGAGCGAGCTTGTCAAAACAGTGGGGTCACTCGAGCGTGGACTTCCTCGCTCGAGTGGTCTGTCAAAATGAAAATAGTGCTGGATATTGGAAATTTTCGCTCGACGCTCGCTCGAGCGTAAGACATAGACCTCGCTCGAGTGTAGGTTCTCTTGCTCGAGCGTACATCTGCGTGCACTAAGATTCTAAGAGCTTGAAATTTACGCTCAAGCCACCATTTCTTCGCTCGAGCGGAGCTCAGAATAAATGATGGTCGCTCGAGCGTGGAATCCTTCGCTCGAGTGAAGAAGCCAAATTCTGGAATTTCCAGATTTGCCTTCCAAGCTCAAACCAAGCATTCTACAACTCAAAACTCGACCTCTAGGGCCCAATTTCTGGAAAACACATCAAAACTCAATATACAACAAGTTTCAAAGCTTAATTTGAGAAATCAAAGCCCAAGGGTGAGTTAATTAAATCCAATTTCAAACCCATTTTCATGAACAAGATGAACATGCAAACATGCATGAATTAAACTCAATTCAAAGCTTCAATCTCATGCTCTAGTGAGCCAAAACTTTCAAAAACATGGTGAAATCATGGTCCATTGTAAGAATATGAACATGCATGTACAATTTCATGAAGAACAACATTAAAACTCAATGATGTAAACATGCATACATGAATTAAGCTATAATTCAACACTTTAGGACCAATTCAAGCCTTAGCTCTACAATGAGGCATGAATCATGCAAGGACCACTTAAAGACACAATTAAGAGGTTGAATTCCTTACCTAAGGTCCTTAATTCCAAGTATAGAAGCTCAAGAACAAGTCAATCTCTCATTCCAAGTATGGAAGCTCAAGAACAAGTCAATCTCTCACTCTCCCTCTCTCTTGATCGGTTTTGCTCTCAAAAGTGGCTGATGGAAAAGTTGTAACAATGCAATACAAGGCTTAAACAAAAGGCTAGCAAAGTCCACTAAGTGGCAAAGTTGTAGATAAATCTAACTTATGTAATTTAGCTTATTTTAATCTAATTTAATCATACCAAATCACTTTTCAGATAAATACACCATTAAATCACATAAATTCTACTGATCATGAAACACTAATCAATTTCTGGTTCGGCCGACGATAAGGCCTTCAATTCACAGTTTAAATATAAAAACATGAATAGATAACTAAACAGGAAACAGATAGAAATGCTATTCAGACAGACTGATCAATCAATCGGTTCAGATTTGATCGGTCGATTCGATGATTTCAATCAATTCAATTATCAGTCATAATCGGTCTTAGTTTAGCAGTAATCAGTATTAATTAGTGATCAGTGATGAGGGTTGTTACAACCCTGGTGCCAGGAGAAGGCAAACTAGGGGAAAATTGGGAAGGACCCTACAAGATAACCGGTCTGGCGGGCAAGGGGGCATATCACTTGGAGGACTTGGATGGTAGAGGAATACCCCGGCCATGGAATGCAGCCAACCTCAAGCTATATTATTTCTAGCTTTTGCTTTCTTTTTTGTGCAAAGAAAATTTTTGCCTTACACTTCATGTAATATTCATTTTTTGTCAATATATAGAAGTGACTCATCTTTGCCTCAGCATTTTTTGTTGCTTTGAGTTTTGGGTATTCTCAACCGAAATGATTTACTCCGGTTGAAGGAGTTGATGTTTTGTTCAACTCAGGCATTCTCAATCCAGATGATTTACTCTGGTTGAAGGAGTTGATATTTTGTTCAACTCAGGCATTCTCAACCGAGATGATTTACTCCAGTTGAAGGAGTTGATGTTCTCAGGCATTCTCAACCGAGATGATTTATTCCGGTTGAAGGAGTTGATGTTTTGTTCAACTCAGTCATTTTCAACTGAGATGATTTACTCCGGTTGAAGGAGTTGATGTTTTGTTCAACTTAGTCATTCTCAACCGAGATGATTTACTCCAGTTGAAGGAGTTGATGTTTTGTTCAACTCAGGCATTCTCAACCGAGATGATTTACTCCGGTTGAAGGAATTGATGTTTTGTTCAACTTAGTCATTCTCAATCGAGATGATTTATTCCGGTTGAAGGAGTTGATGTTTTGCTCAACTTAGGCACTCTCAATTGAGATGATTTATTCCGGTTGAAAAAGTTGATGTTTTGTTTAACTTAGTTATTCTCAACCGAGCTGCTGGCAAGCAGACTTCCAACCGGCTTTGAAATAAATGTCTTGAGTAGCGAAAACCTACTTCTTGTAGCTGTCCTCGGCTTCCTTAAAGCCGGCGTTGTTGGAGTCCTCCCAATCCTTCTCCCTCGACTTTTTAAGTGCATCCAGCTCGGCCTGGAGCTCATCCCTCTTCTTCTCGGTTTCGTTAAGCTAGCCGAGCAACCTGCTGTTGTCAGCATTAGCGATTTGAAGTGAAGATTTTGCTCGGTCGAGCTTGGTTTGCAGGCTTTGGACTTGGCTGGCGGTGTCATTCGCCTTTTGCCGCAGTCGATGGATGCGCTCCATGACCAAGTGCTGCTTTTGGATGGCCTGCAAGAAGAAAATTTTATCAAACAAGAAACCGTGCAAACACTTGGTAAAAATTTCAGTAAAAGATTGAGACTTACCCTGGCCATGGACTTAACTGACGACTTCACCAACCAAGTGTCAGGAACGTGGTTGCTGCCGACCACGTCGCTCGGTAGGAGAAGGGCTTTGGAAAGATCGTAGGCGAGCAGGTGTTCTTTGTCGCCCTTGATGGAAGCTGTTGCCGGGATGACTTTGCCCCGATGCTTTAGCTATGGTCTCCAAGGTGGAGTTGGGTCGGCTGTCTCGGCGGGTTGCTCGGTGGTTAGCTCGGCAACTTGACTTGGCGAGATGGATCTGCTGAGGTCTTTACGGACCGTGAAGTTTCTGTCTGGATTGCCGGTATTTGGAGTTGCCAAGGCTACCACTTTCTTTGGATTAACCCGGAAGCGGGTAATGATGCTCGGTATCTCGGCCGAAGTTGCTGTGAGCAAGTTTTTTATGCGACTTCTTTTTGCCATCTCTTCGGCTTAAGTTAATCGGATTAGCGGAACGTCAGGCAGAGTTGGGTCTGGAGGAGGTGATGGAGCACGGAGGAAGTCTGTTACTTTGCTCCAACGTGGAGCTGAATATCTGTAAGTTGGGGTATAGCCGAACAGCTCGTTACAATCCCGGTAGTTGTAGCGGAGCACGGTCCGGATAGCTTCAATGTTGGGATATTGGTAGTTAGCTTGCAAGGCTTGAATCGCTGTGAAGGAAACAGGAAAAATGGTTAAGTACAAAATATTGAAGAAAGGCAAATAACCGAGCAAGTTAGCGCGGCTTACATGTGGAACCAAAGTTCTTGCTAATTGCCTAGCCCGGTACATCGGCTATTTCATAGTTACCAGACACCCAGAAAAAGTCATCGTCGTGTAAGTCTTTATCTGGGGTGCCGGTCACTATTTTTTCTTTGCCCGATCGGATTTTTAAATAATAAGCGAGGCCATCGCCGGTGTGCCCAAGTGTGTATTGCCTCAATATCTCGGCTAAACCTAAGTTGGTGCCTAGCCGGATGTTAAGCTCGTGGACGCCGTTGATAATTCGGTAAGTGTTTGTTGATACTTGTGTGGGTGCAAGCTTAGTCCGGCGTAGAAATTCAGTCATCAATGGGTTGACCGGGAAGCAGAGGCCTCTTTCGATGATTGACAGAATGGTGAAGGGGCACTGTTCTAATCTGCCCCAAGGCGTTGTTTCAATTTCTGCGAGCTCAAGGTGAACGTCGGCCGGGATATCGTACTCCTCCCTGAACGCAGCCAGCGCAGCCGGAGTATCGACGAGGAAGCGGAATTTCCCCATGTGAAACCGGCTAAGTTAGCTCGGCTGTGGAGGTTTGGCACTGTCTGGTGTATTGATGGCTGCTCGGTTTTTGAGAGCCTCAATATTTAGGCAATGGTCCCCTTGGACTCTGCAGGAAAATGATGGCAATGAATTATAAGTGTGAGCGCGGTCGCGCAAAATGAGCTTGACTTTGGCTCGGTCATAGAGGGTGCCAAACCACCTCAGTCGTGAAAACTAGCCAAGAAGCTCGGTCGCCCAAGCGGACCAGATGTTAGCCCCGTCGAGCGGCCAAGTTCTTTAGCTATCCCGACTTCAACTAGGGTTGGGACAAACTGGTTATTTGCTCAGTCAGATTGACTTTTTGGATCAAATAAAGACCTGGAGCCCGGTCCGCCCCAGATCTTCATTGTTCTTTAGGGAAAATGAAGAACAGCTTGAAGAACTTCCAAGGAAATAGGGTCAAGTGAAGGTTTTGGGAGGGGCATGTCCTAAAACCTATGGATTATGCACCCTAGAGTGAAGAAATAGAAAATGAAGACAGCAAAAGAGGAGTTGGGAGACATACCTTCGAAGGGCAGTAGCTGCTTCTTCGAACACAGGCAGAGGAATAGCAAGGGAGGAATGGCACAAGCTTTGGATCATCGAAGAGAAATGAGAAGCAAGGAGGACGAAATGAGGGAAGCTGGGCATGCTTATAATGAAGAAAAACTGCCAAAAATTTGAATGCCAACAGACGGCTGGGTTGGCCGCTTGAGGGCCAATGGGAGATTGACACGTGTCCCCATTAATGGCAGCGTCAGAGTTGAAGAGACAGAAAGGTCAGATGAGGCGTCGACTGGGCAAGTCAAGATACAGGAAGGTCAGATGAGGCGGTAACCGAGCAAGACGAGGAAGTCCGAAAGTGCTTGATTGGTCTCTTGCAAGTTGTGGACCGAGGAAGAGATTATCCCGGTCGGAATGAATAATCCCAGTCACACTTACGCGGACGGAATTAAGGGGCAATTGAGAGGGAGATTTATGAGCTAGAAATGGGCTGAGGTAAAGGCTGAGCAAGTTGGAGGCCCAAGGGTGTGTTAGGCCGGGATAACTTTGGATTTGCCTAGAGTTGGGGCCTGCTCGGACCTGGACCGAGCTATTTGAACTTGCGTTGGTTGACCAGTATGACCTGGGCAGAGAAGCTTGTGCCAGAAGCCTGGTTAAAAGGCCTTTGGTTGACTAGTATAACTGATCTCAGGCTCGGCTTCGCCGGAATGTAGCCGAACACGGCAGGAAAGGAGCTCGGTTCTGGGAGCACTTGGGTATGAAACACAGTACGGCTGTTGACAGTAGAGATGGTCTTCCTACCGCCGAGCTCTCGATAGAGTGGGCGGTTGGGTTAGGTGGTGCTCAGCAAGATTTGTGCTGACAGATGGGATAGCAATGCCACGTGTCGAGAGATCGCTGGGAGTAGATTTGGAGCGCAGAAAGTATATAAGCATGTCTGCGCCCCCTATGCGCAGGGGGAACGAACATTTTTGTAAGAAATACTTACACTCAAACACTCTCTCCTCTCTCTCTCTCTATCCCAAAGTATGTGCTAACTTGATTGTCGGAGGGGTTTTCCGGCCGCACACCGTCGGGTAGCTCACCGTCGTTGTGCTTGCAGGTGATCGGACAGAAACGGAGCTTGGAAAAATGGAGTACGGGCTTGCCGGAATATTTGCTCCCCGTACAGAATTGATGCAGGTCTAACAATTTTTTAAAAAATGGGATGCATCATCAAGTCCCCTAAGTATTTGCATAAATCAAAAGGTTTCACAAGTGTTAGCGATTTTTTTTTTGGTATCAAGTCTCCTAAGTATTTGTATAGATAAAAAAGTCTTACAAATGTTAGTGATTTTTTTTGTGATAATTTTTTAAATCTGTAACCAAAAACTAACAATTAGTGATTTTTTCTGTGACAAATTTTTCAATTGTCACAAAAACTAACCATTACTGATATATATATATATATATATTATTTATGAAAACATAGCTAAAAAAAATAAAAAAATAAAAATTTGTGATAATAATTAAAAATGAATAAGACTTTTTGATACACCAAAAAAATCAAAAAGACTTATTGATGTATCTATTTTTTTAATAAGACTTTTCAATCATTTCTCCAAAAAAAAATTGAGTTTTGATCAGTTAACGAATATATAAATTTGAATTGACAAAACATGACTTGCATGAAATTAGAAATTCTTCATAAATATTGGTTTCAAAGGATGCTTTTCACTTTTGGAAAGCAGAACCTTCACTCCTCATCATTGCGAAGCTAAAAGAAATTAGAATTTTTTTTTTTAGTAAAATAGGATTTGTTCAATTTGTTCAATTTTTAATTTTTTTTTTTAAATTAAGATTTATTGAACCCGTCAACCCGACCTGTACCCATCTGTCAATTTATCCAACCCTTATCGAAATCATGAATGACTTTTTATAGATGAAATTTTCTCAATCGTAATCCCATTTAGTCAGATAACTAATGACATACAGTCCATCCGACCCAACCCGTGAGTACTCCTACCATCTAGTATGGATGATCTCACACCATACCTATTAGTAAGTGAAGTTTGACAAATATTTTTGAATAATACTTTTTAGTGTTTTTACTATTTTATAAAGGCTAAAAAAAAAAATATTTCTTTAACAATAGAAAAGTTATTATTATTATTATTATTATTATTTTCCAGCTAACAAGCTGCTGCTAAATGGATAGATATATAAGTGCGTCTCCAGTGATTTGTCATTGAAATTGTCATATCTATAATATAATGGCAGTGGTGTTCCAATATTCACCAACTTAATCAAAACCAAAGATTTTCCTCCCTAACTTTTTCTCTCCCTCCAAGCAAAATAGATAAATTTTTTCAAAGTTGCCATTTTTGCAGAACCAAATATAGAAACTGGTGTGTTCAAGACAATCGGTAGGTTTGGTTCTGCCAAAATGGCATTTGACTATTAGAACACCATTACTATAATTCTATCATTTGCTATTACTTATTGTCAAATTATAACAATGGTAATACTATTATAGCATTTGCCATTGAAGATACTCCAAGTTATGGTCAAAATTAGTTTAACAAAGTGTTTATTCATGGGTTTATGCATTAGAAGTCACAAATGATCACTACAAGAAAAAGCAGAATTGGCGACTAAAAATACAATTTTTGTCGTTAAAAGTAGCAGAATTGGCGACTAAAATGGAATTAGTAGCCAAAAGTGAAGACTTTTGGCGACTAAAACAGTTTAGTAGCCAAATATATAGTTATTGGCGACTAAAAATCAATTTAGTCGCTGATTATATGGGTTTTAGGGACTAAAAACATTTTAGTAGCCAAAAGTGAAGGTTTTTGGCGACTAAAAAAATTTAGTAGCCAAAAGTATAGGTTTTAGCGACTAAAAAATAGTTTGGTCGGCGATTATACGTGTTTTACCGACAAAATTAAATTTTGTAGCCAAAAGTGAAGCTTTTTGGCTACTAAAAAAAATTTAGTAGCTAAAAGTCTACAATTGAATTTTAGTCGCCAAAAGTGGAGGTTTTTGGCGACGAAAATTCAGTTTAGTCGCCAAAAGTGAAGATTTTAGGCGGGAATTAATTCTTTTAGCGACTAAAAAAATAATTAGTAGCCAAAAGTATAGAATTGGCGACTAAAAAATAGATTCAGTCGCCAAAAGTGGTCTCCTATTTTTTTTAGTAAATAATTTATTTTTTACATAAATTATATTGAATAAAAATAATTATGTTTATATATATAGTTTTATATTAATACGGGTTAACATATTATATAAATAATATATGTTACATATATAATCATGTGGTGTTGTAGAGGTATAATGGAGAGAGTGTGTTCTTTAAGGTTTAGAATGTGGGAGGTTGGTGGTTCGAATCTCAGCGGAAGAAAAGTTTTTTTTTTTTTTTTTTTTTTTTTCACGAAATGAGCTTTGGCGACTAAAATTATTGGTCGCTAAAAGTGTTTCTTTTGGCGACTAAAAGGTTTGGTCGGCGATTCATTGACTATTGGCGACTAAAAGATTAGTCGGTAAATGTATAATTTTAAAAAGTGTAATTGACTATTGGCGACCAAAACTTTGGTCACTAAAGACCTATTTTTTGCTGACTAAAACTTTTTTAGTCGCCAATACCTCCGGCGACCATGTGTTCGCGACAAAATCGGCGACTAAAAAATTTAGTCAGGACAACTAAAAAGTCGACTTTTGGTGACTAAAAATAGACTTTTGGTGACTAAAAATTTAGTCGCCAAAGGTGCTTTTTCTTGTAGTGGATTCACACAATTTATTAATGGTTAATTATTCATTAATTTGATGACACTATATGATATAAGAAATAAAAAAAATAACTCATTTAATATGAATTGTAACTCTCATTTACTAAGAATATTACATAGACAATATCACATACTGTGTGGGTGAAAATCTGACCATACTGCCAACTTAGTATTCAGGTTGGAAACCGGCGAATAGATGACACTGTCTAACACCCTTGAAGAGAAGATTCCAGCGGTGGTTCGTCCACCCGGGGGCACTTCGACGATCAAGTCAGTATATCTATCACAGATAATCAACAGTGCAAACTCACTTATTTAGAATATAAATTGCGTACCTTAGATCCACGGGGGTGCCTCTCTTTTATAGTTAACTCAATCCTAGTCCCTATAGAAGCCTGACTTCTATGGACTCCCATTCAGTGCTTACTTTGGACTCCTCAAGAGATAAGGATAGACTCCCTAAGAATATTATCCTTATCCATCTTGAAGTCTTTCCTCATTCTAGGACTCTTGTCCTTTTTCCGCTTATCTCGGATTCCGATATCTTCGGAGGTAACCTAGACCTCGCCGAGATAACCTCGGCGTCATGACCAGGACACGTAACATCTCGACTGACACGTCGGCGTTACCTTGCCACGTGTTGGTACTCAGAAAATATATCCCCACAACTGCCCCCTAGATTCTATTACCTCGGCATTCTAAGGTGATAGAACCTATATCGGTACTTCCTACCAGTACATCGGCTTACAGCCGAGATCATCATCATAGGCCGACATGTCTTCTTAAAGATCTAGAACTCCAAGAGCTCCTTTACGCGTATGAGCTGTTTATTCATAACAACTCAACCGTTTCCAGGCACGCGTCTTTTTCTTACTGGATCGTACCTGACACGCGTTTGTAAATCAAATTATTCTCACGTACTCCGTCTGACGCATACGTTCTTCTAGGTTTCATTAATGATTTCTTTGCTGTCGTTTCAAGTTTTAACAAAAAACTTTTCCCTCTGCTTTCATTTCTTCACTTTTCATTCGATACTCTTGCTTTTTCTCTTGAATCCGCCATTGTCCCAGACTTCAAGCTCTGCAACTGCCTTCATTCCTCCCTCTTGGTGAAGCTTTCGCCGTTCTGTTACTTCTGCAACCGTCGCCTGACTTCGGTGATCTTCATATCGGCTTCACTTTTTCTGGTAAGCCACTGTTCCTTTCGTTTTCAATTCTCTGATGCTCTTTGCTACTTGTTACCATTACTGCTTTATTTAAACATTCGATTTGTGAATCTCATATCTGAGTGTGTTTATTCCACGATTTTGCCCTTGCCCATGTCTTGAATACACACATTGTTCACCATTTTCTTACACTTTTGCCACTGGTCTTGACCTTGTACCCCTTGTACTCACTATGTTCTTGATAGTCCATCTTTGTTCTTGATTCTAAAACTTGTTCTTGTTTTCTGTTTTTTGTTTCTTTTCCAGATTTGTGCCTTCAATCTTCGTTTCCATAAACTTGGGTTTGGGATTTGTCTGTAGAACCCACAATTTAGGAAAAAACTGAAACCTACATTTACCTAAGTGTTTGTCGAGGTCCCAATAACCCTTTCAAAAACATCTTCTGACATCCAACCTATTCGATTAAGCCGATATCATGGATATGTGGAAACATAGGGTAAACACTCCATCCAAACTAGAATTCTTTAGACAAGAGTTAGAAATCCCAGTCGACGTCCATCTGAGGTTGGCTGGGAATGATGACTCCATCATGCCTACTGATGACTCCATGCGTTTCCCTGTGGTAGCCTTCATTGAGTGTGGACTTCGGCTCCCACTCAACATCCTTTTTCGTAAAATACTTCATTATTACAAGTTGAACCCAATGCAACTTTCCATCAATTCCTTTCAAACCATCAATGGTATCATAGCCTTAGCCAAACAAGAAAACGTTAGGATCACTTTAGCCGACATCCAATATTGCTACACTATGTGTGGCCTCAAAAAAGACAACGGCTACGTTTACTACCTTAAGCCGAGGTCCACTGAATACAAAATCGTTGCTGACCTCCCTAACTCCAACAAGGGAGCTGGGGATGATTATTTCATTACTTCGGGGAACTGGGAGTTCGCCCCAGATGAAGACCTCCATCTCTTCCCTCTTCCTCGATCAGTCTTTGTAGAGGGCAATGGTAAGAGCCCTGGATTCATACCTACTTGTTTTTTCTATAAAGTCTTTCATACTTTATTTATTTCTTAATGTCTGCTTTTCTTGCAGCTATTCCTAAGCCACCAAAAAACTTTCGCCAATCCTTCATTCCCAACAAAGATTTGAAGAAACTTTTGGACTTGCCCGTCCATAAACAGAAGGCGCCTCTACTTCTCAATTTTATTCCAACATACAAGTCAGCTGTGAGAACCCGAATATAAAAATTAAATAAATAATTAAATAATAATAATATTACAATCTCAAACATTTTGATGGTAAAACCTAAAATGCAAACTAAATATTTGGTGGGTCTTTTAATTAATTTTAAACCTAAATAAATTTATGGTGAAAGTCTTTAATTTGGAGGCAAGATTTATTATAAAAAAATAAAATAAAATAAAATAGAGAAGTTGGTGTGACTTGAACTCTAGACCACAAGATTAATAAATAAGGCTCTTACCATTGAGTTGTATATAACTTATATATATGTTTTGTATATTTATATATTTATTTGACCTATGTGTGCCCAACACTAGTATAAAATAAAATATATACAAAACCTACAAAACCCTAACTCTCTTATTACTTTACAAAACAACAACAGCCCTTTAGGGTTCCTAGCACGAGGCGTGAGATTTAGTGAGAGAGGCAACGGTCATTGAGCGAATGAAGGGAGAAAGAGGAATTTAGCATTCAGCTCTGGGTAATCAATATTGTGGGTAAGTAGACTGTTTAATTGCACTTCTATTATTATTATTATTATTATTTTTATCTTCCATAGTTGAGTTCGTGAAACCGCAAGGATTATTCATTGAGGTATCTAGTAATTTATGGGCTTGTGTGAAGGACATTCTAGTATATCAAACCTGGGTCATGGGAAATAATGATGGAAGAACAGGTGTTGTGTGGTTGCGTGAGCCTCATTGTGGAAGAGATGTGGCATTGTCTTTTGTGTGTTTTGTTGGCAGTGGACTGGTGCCCTTGTTTGGTAGAGGTCTAGATATAATGTTTAAGGTTCAAGCATTCATGTGTAAAACATTAATTTTGTGCAGAACCATAGAGTTTAAAAATCAAGAAACCATATCAAACGGATGAATTTTAAACTGAAATTTTTACAGTAGATTAATTACATATTGAATTTAATATCTGAATTTTCTCATAATTTTTGGGAGCCAAAATCCATATAAATTGAGGTATTCAAATCTGTCCAGGAAACCAGTCCGAAATAGTAAATTCGGGAATGTTGTTCTCTTTGGGTATAAATCCAAAAATTATCAAATTAGTGTCATTAGAACCGGTTACGAGTCTAGTTTTGTACGTTTTTGGCCTTGCATTGATTGCTTGTGTATATTAAGAGAACCGTGAATTTCTTTAAAGTGCTGCAGAAAACAACCTGTTTGGATATAATAAATTGTAGATAATTATTTTGATAAGCAAATTAAGTGAAACCAATTGGGTTTGAAACTTATGATATATTAGATCATATCTGAAGGTTATTGGAATTTTTCGAATAGCGTGGAGTGGGTTTTGTAATTTTCAAAGTTAGCAAATAGGTTGGGAAGGCTTGTTTGAAATTCTGTTTTATTAAAGTCACAATTAATTAAGTTTTGACCGGAACCCATGTCTTGGGTGATTTTAAACCTTGAAGAACATGAACTTAGGTAATATTTAAGAGTAACAGTGAGTTGGGTTGGGCCGGGTTAATGCGCTTTAGTTGAGGTTACTTAGTTCCTATTTTTTTTTTAGTATTTTTAAATTAGTTGTGACGTGTAGTTTTTATACTTGGTTCAGGGCACTAGTTGGACTTTTACACTCTATTCGATTCAAGGATTATATTATTTCGTTTCAGGTGAGTAGTTCCATGCTACGTATTTTTATAAATGTTCCCCCACCCTGAACTGTTGGAAAATTAAATTATTGTTTTAAGACTAAACTGTTTTGATAAATTATTTATATTATCAATGGAATCAAATTATTTCTGAAACATGTGTGAACTTGGCATATTGTAAACTATTTGTTTTGGTCTCATGTTTATAATGATGAACTACTATGTTTTGCGAAACTGATGTGTATTGATTATTGGGACCATGTGTGTATTTAGTCCAGGAAAATTATTCCACTTTGTGTGGTGACTCTGGCCACTAGGGAACAGATCCGGGTTGGGCTGTGATGACTCTAGTGCTCAACGATTGTAAGAAAAAGACCTTTAAAAACAACTAGGTGATCTTCAATCGGATCGTCTTTGAGAAAAGGCCCAGGTGCCACCTTGAGGATGACTTTTAGTTTGGTATTAGATCCAACGGGGCTTATAGCCTTGAGAACTGTGTGGCATATTATTTGTTTTTCTTGGTACCCAGAAAATTATTGGTGTTCATGTTATAATCTGTTTTAAGTGGAAAATGTTGTTTATCATGTTCTTGCGAGACATGAGTATTTTAAGTGTTGAACTGTGGAACCTTCTTTTGAAACAGATTGTATTTACCAGACTGTATGCCAATCTAGTTTCTGTGATATATATCTTATTTTGGAATTTATCCCTGTTTTCAAAACTGTATTTACTATCCATGTTGCTACTCACTGAGCTATCAGCTGACTTAGTTGTTTACCATTTTCAGGTGTTAGAAGGACTTAGAGTGGACTCATGGCGTAGCGGGGACTCTATTTCATGGACCTCTAGGGCATTTATTTAATTTGTTTTAGGTTGCTAGTCGAGTTTGTGCATATTTATATTTATTTTTTATTGAAATTCATTTAGGATTATTTTTGATATGTGGGTTGTTTATATCCCATAAGTTTGGATGGGTTTGATTACGGTTGATTTTGTTGTTTACAATTGTGGCATGTCTGGATTGAGTTTTGGTTATTTATTATTGGACTATTGTTTAGTTGTTCAATGTGATTATGGATTCGTGTTTTAGGCTTACGTATGCCTTGGGCTAAGGTCCTGTGGGCCACGGCCGGTCATACCCGAGTTTGGGGTGTGACATCAGCTCTGCCCGACGTCCCAAAAAAGAAGAAGAAAAGCCTTTCTCCTCCTTCCGCCATAACTCCACAAGTTGCGTCCACATCTCGAACAGACCAGGGATCAACCTCTGATCCAGCTGAGTAGCCGTCAACCTCGGCTCCATACTTGATTCCAATATCCCAACGCCACCGTCGATGCCGAACAGTTTCTTCTGCCGAGATGGGTCGCCCAAAACCAGTCGCCAAAGATCTCCTGGCCAGCATTCCTTCTGATGTTGATGCACAACCAACACAAACCTAGCTTCCACCAAAGCAAAAATGAATTAAAAAAGCTCAGCCCAAGGCAAAGGTGACTCAGATCGATTCTGAGGATACTTTGCCAATTTCCAAACTGGCTCCGAATGAGAAGACTACCTCTGTCCCCGCGAAGAGGTCCGCTGAAACACTTCCATCCGAATCTACCAAATCCAAAAGGTCGAGGTCATCTTCTGCAACGACTTCGGGGTCTAAAAAGCCTGATGCCCCCTGGGCCCCTGAGATTACCCTGGAAGATAAGCCTGTTATGGCTAGTGATAGCGCCGATGATATCAATGTCGGCGTTGCCCTCAGTTCTGCTCTGTTTCTTCCAGGCGATCTGGAGCGAAACACCGAGTTCAGTGAGTATGAGAACTACGCTCTGATACTTTAACGCTCTGTTCAGGTAAGTGTTTTTGCTTGGTACTTTTTCTTTCTTTCTCTTCATTTCATACTTAGAATATTTTCTAATACTTCTGTTTTCTTTCAGGCCATCCAGCATGCCCACTCTTTCTTAATACAATCTTTTGAGAACCGTGAGAAACTAGCCAAAAAGAAGAGGGAGATCTCCAATCTTCAAAAAATTAATAAAAATTTGTAGTCAAAGATGAAGACCCTAGAGGATCAGGCCAATGTCACTATCAAAGAGAAGGACGATGCCGAGGAAAAGGTCGGTGCCGCTGAAGCAATAAACAAAATTCTTTAAGCCCAGTTGAAAGAGGCCGAGAACAAAGTGGCCCAGGCCCAGAAGGAGCTTCAAGACGCCTTGGCCACCAAAGAGGCCAAAATCAAAGATGCCGACGAGAAGGCGTATACTTAGGGCATGGTCGATGTTACGGAGGCCTACGAAAAGCAAGTCAAGCAAGCATGCAACAAGGGTTTCACCTTTGGTTGGATGACCTTGCTGAAAAAACTTGATGTCCCCGACGACTCCTCTTTTAAGAATGCCGATGCCATTTCCTTGCCATTTCCTCCAACTCCACCTCAATCTGATGACGACTCTGAATCTGAGGAGGAGGTTCTGGTGAGGAAGCCCAAGGAAGCTGTTGGGGCCAAGTCTTCTTCTCAGAATGAGCAAGTCCTGGACTTGACTCAAGATGAGGAGGTTCCTAAGGATGCTGCTCCAGAGGAGGCATCAGCCGACGTGCTTCTTGCTGACAAGAGCCTTGACCAGACCCTTCAAGAGATTGATGCTGAGCTCGCGGCGGATAAGGCTGCTGAGATGTCTTCCCAACAATCGTCTGATCTTCAAACTCAACCAACTGCTACTGCTGAGAAGTCTTAGCCTTATGTTTTTTCCTTCCTTACTTTGTACTTTTGCTTTTCTTCTTTTTGGGAACAAGTGTAAGTTTTTGGCTGACGTGCCTTTTAATGAATACAACTTCCTTCTTTCTTTCTCTGTTTGTATGTTTGCCTTCTCCGTATTACTCTTGTATGATTCAATAATTAGAATATATCTTCAGTATACACTTCAATCTTTGTACAATCTTCTCAGGGTGACACACCTCGGTTATACAACTGATGATTTTAACTCGGCAAATACCCAAATATCTTTCTCGGCGTAAGCTTGGTTTCACCTTGTAAATTTTTCATAAAATTTCAACAAGTGCTTAACCTTAGTCTTCAATCTTGTAAATTGTCCACAAATTTCAACAAGTGTTGAACAATAATTTTGGTTTAACTTCAACTTGTAAATTGTCCACAAATTTCAACAAGTGTTAAACAATGATATCGGTTTAACTTCAACTTGTAAATAGTCCACAAATTTCAACAAGTGTTAAACAATGATCTCGGTTTAATTTCAACTTGTAAATTGTCCACAAATTCAACAAGTGTTAAACAATGATTTCGGTTTAACTTCAACTTGTAAATTGTCCACAAATTTCAACAAGTGTTAAACAATGATTTCGGTTTAACTTCAACTTGTAAATTGTCTACAAATTTCAACAAGTGTTAAACATATTTTTCTTCTCTCTGCCCCCTAATGTAAACCTGAGTTCCACTTGGGTTCTCATTATGCATGTATTTTAGAGATAATGTCAAGTAACTTGAAAAGAGAACCAATTGAATCTTTATTTATTTACTTCGGCAAATGGCAAAGGAACAAAGAAATTCTAATGATAGAAAAATTTCAAATTACAAGTATTCCAAGGCCTTAGCAACTCTTTGCCCTCATTATCTTCAAGCTGATATGCCCCATTGCCCAGCACCGAGATGATTCTGTAGGGTCCTTCCCAATTTGGGCCAAGCTTGCCCTCTCTAGAATCCTTCTTGTTGCCAACGACTTTTCTTAAGACAAGGTCACCAATCTGAAATTCCCTTGGGTGAACCTTCTTGTTGTAAGCTCTGGCAAGTTGTTGTTGGTATGCTGCGAGCTGAATTGCAGCTTTCTCCTTTCGTTCTTCTAGAAGATCTAGATCTCGGGCTAAGAGTACATGATTAGTCCTGTTTTCTACCCCCTGGGTCTAATCCCAGGGATGCCGACTTCTAGCGGAATGACTGCTTCTGTGCCATAAGCCATGGCAAAGGGGGATTCCCTTGTTGATCTTCTCGGCGTAGTCCGATATGCCCAGAGTACATTGGGTAATTCGTCTACCCACTTTCCTTTTGCTGCCTACAGCCACTTCTGTATCCCATCCAGAATTACTTTGTTGGATGCTTCTGCTTGTCCATTACTTTGTGGAAAACTTGGGATTGAAAAGTAGTTCTTGATCTCGAACTTTGCACAGAAGTTCTTGATTAGCTTACTGTCCAATTGAGTTCCATTGTCTGCAACAATTGCTCTTGGAATTCCAAACCTGGTGATAATGTTCTTCCAAATGAAGTTCTTCACATCCATATCTCGGATCCTGGCAAGAGGTTCGGCTTCTATCCATTTAGTGAAGTAATCTGTTGCTACCAGTAAGTACTTCCTTTGTCCAGTTGCTTGGGGCAATTGCCCGACGAGATCCATGCCCCATTGGGCAAATGGTCAAGGACTGGATACAGGGTTTAGGTCTGCTGCTGGCTGGTGTATTAGAGGTGCAAACCTTTGGCACTGTTCACACTTCTTTACATAGGCTTCTGCATCTTTCTGCATGTAAGGCCACCAATACCCCTGGGTGATGGCCCTATAGGCGAGTGATCTACCCCCAGCGTGGCTTCCACAAATTCCTTCATGTATTTCATATAAAAAATCTTCAACTTGTAAATGGTGTACGCATCTTAAAAGGGGTCCAGTGAATGACCTTCTGTAGAGATGTCCTTTTGCTGTCAGATTGAATCTTGCCGACTTCAATCTGATCTTGTGTGCCTCCTTGCGGTCATCTGGCAGCTTTCCTTCTTTTAGGAACGCAACAATTGCGTCCATCCAGTTTGGTCCCATGTCTACGCACATTGCTTTACGCTCTGTGGTTACTGGTTCAATGCTCGGGCTGGACAAGTAGTCAATCATTATTGTCCTTGCTTTTCCAGGTTGTACTGCACTAGCTAGGTTGGCCAACGCATCGGCGTGGTTGTTATCATCTCAGTTTACCTAGAGTAGTCGGTAGTTCTGGAATAAGGTCGCCAACCTGATGACCTCTTTTGCATATGCCGACATTCTTTCATCTCGGGCTGCATATTCTCCTGTTGCCTAATTGACTATCAGTTGTGAATCACAAAAAACTATTACCTCATCTGCTTGTACTGCGGCTGCCAGTTTTAGTCCTACAATGAGTGCTTCATATTCTGCTTCATTGTTTGAGGCCTTGAACCCTAAACGAATCGATTGTTCTAGTACCTGCCCATCTGGGGATATCAGTACTACTCCTGCCTCCGCTCCTTGTTGGTTTGAACTCCTATTAACAAACAATCAAAAGGAGTCGCCGATGTAAATGCTGCAGGGTCTGAGTTTGTCCTCTTTCCTTTGTTCTTTTGTCTTTGGCTGGGCTTCTCCTTGCTTTTCGGCAATATCTTTGCCAGTGATTTTCGAAGCAGGCAGTCATCCTTCAAGCCGCTTTTAAACGACACGACCGCCACCTCTTAGTTTCATCCTAGTATTCGGTTGAATACGTCATAATACCTTTTGGCATAGGCCCTAAGGCTTTCATCCTCGCCGATCTTCAGGGCCATTAAGGCATCCACCCTCAATGGTTATAGCTTGTTTGTCATGAACCTGGCCACAAACATCTCGACCAGGCCTTCCTAGGTTTTTACAATTCCTTTCGGCAACTTATGAAACCAATCCGATGCAATTTCTCCGAAGGATGAGGGGAACACCTTGCAGAGCAACGGCTCGTTCTCGGTGTACAATGCCATCGAGTTCAGGTATAAGCCGACGTGAAAGTTTGGATTCGACTTACCATCGTATATCTGGAACCTTGGCATACTGAACCTTTTCGGGGCCTCAAATTTGTCCAATTCTATGGAGAACGGTGTCCTCGGCTTGACAGGTGAGGTCACCTCGGCATCTTGTCGCTTTCTCTGGAGGTAATCCCTCAGATCTTCCGTGGTTCGTCCAGGAGCTCGGCTATCTCCGGATTTTAGCCTCTTTGGTGCACTACTTCCTGTGTCATTGTGAGTCCTTTTTGACCTCCCTCCATTGGTCGCGTCGAAACAGAGTTCCTTCCCCTGAACATGCCGATGTTCTTTGGAGTCAGCTTCCTTGGTGCGATGTGTCCTCTGTGAATGTCCCCTTCTGGATTCTCCTCGTCTGACCTCCCTTGAAGGCCGGTGAGAATGTTCCTTGGTCCTATCGTGTTGAGGAGTCGTAGGAGTTGTCTTCTGCCCCCCTGCCTAGGCATCTTTCTTGGCTACTGGAGTCGGCGTATCTTGTGACGGAAACGGTGGCTGCATGACGATGTTTTGTATCATGAAATTGACAACCGTTTGCAAGTCCGCTAATTTGTTTGCCATTCCCTTTATCTCGTCGTCCCTTCGTAAGCATCTTTCTTTCCATACCTGGAGGTCGTCCTCGTTATAATACTCGCTTCGGTCTGATTTCTTCAGCACGTCGCCCTCCTAGCCGACGTCGTCTTCTCCGTGATTCTTATCACGAGTTTTTTTTGTTGTAGTTGTCTTCTTCGACGCCAAGGTCAATATGTTTCTCACTCTCAGTAGGGGTGTCGTTCCCAACCTTCTCTTTCTGTCCATCGTTGTTGGAGAGCACTGACAGAATAGATGACACCTGTCTACCCTACAATAGAAAGAGAAGATTCCGACGGTGGTTCGTCGACCCGGGGGCACTCCGACGATCAAGTCAGTATATCTCTCATAGATAATCAATAGTGCAAACTCACTTATTCAGAATATAAATTGCGTACCTTAGACCCACGGGGGTGCCTCTCTTTTATAGTTAATTCAATCCTAGTCCCTATAGAAGCCTGACTTCTATGGACTCTCATTCAGTGCTTACTTTAGACTCCTCAAGAGATAAGGATAGACTCCCTAAGAACATTATCCTTACCCATCTTGAAGTCTTTCCTCATTCTAGGACTCTTGTCCCTTATCCGCTTATCTCGGATTCCGATATCTTCGGAGGTAACCTCGACCTCGCCGAAATAACTTCGGCGTCATGACCAGGACACGTGACATCTCGGCTGACACGTCAGCGTTACCTTGCCACGTGCTGATACTCAGAAAATATATCCCTACACATACCATGTAGAGAATATTATGTAGATTATGTTACTTGGTACTCCTAAAGTAACGCTGCAAGTTAGGTCACTTAAGTTGTCTCTTAAGATTCCCTAAATTAAAATATAAAAATAAAAGTTATTATTATTATTCAATGACATAGTTAGATAAGACTTGACGTTAATATTAAAGTCTTGTTTGGAAAGACTAAATAAGTGCACTTTTTGTCTTTTTAGACAAAAAAATTGAGATTGAAAATATGGATGTTTGGGTTAATTTTTTGACTTTTTATGAAAAAATGTGTAATAAAAAATTGTGAAAATTGATTTTTAGAGAAAAATTTGAATTGAGAGTTGTGCAGCCGTAATTGTTGACTTTTGATGAATAGTGTTAACTTTTTAACTTTTTGAATAACTTTTTTACTTTTTAGATTATTTGGGAGTACCCAAACTTGACCTAAGTCTGAGAGTTTCGAAAACTATATGGCTAAGAAGTTGGACGAGTAAAAGTAACAGATAAGTGTGTGGTTTTCTTCAACTAGGATCGCTGTTTGCGTAAAGCGCGAAAAGTTATTGGGTAGCCTTATCGAGAGTTTGTGTCAAATTGATTAATGTAAGTTTTGATTAGAGCTTATTATATGTGAGTGTTAGAGCGATTTTTGTGACCTTGATATCAATTAAAAAATTTAAAAACTCCCCAAGATATTAATGTGAGATTGATATTTATTATTTAAAATTGAATCATAATCACAAATTAATATTTTAGAGGTTTTTAAAATTTTCAAGTCCCATTGTAATTTGATCTAATGAAACAAACATGAATTTATAATATTACTCCACATTGATTAGTAATTGTCACATCGTATATGTTTATGTGAATGTCAACACAAAAACAATGAACTCCACTGTTTGAGATATTCACGTTATAAATGAGTCTGTTTGGTATAATTTCTCCTAAATTAAAAGTTGATAGTCAGAAAAATAGAAATCAAAAGCCACCCCTCTAACTTCTAAATAATCCTCTATTTTTTTTCAACTATTTAAATTATTTCTAACTAAAGGTAGTGCTCATATATAGATCAATCGTTCAAACGCAACATCAACCACTCTAGTGGTAAAACACGTTTCCCAAAAGTCAAAATACAAGGAGATACTAGATGAATTACTATACTAGTCAAACTCACAAAAGACTGCTCAAGCGGTAACTTAGTCAACGAAGTGGAAATTAAAAAATGCTCAAAACAAAATACGAAATATTAGCACAAACTTCTCTATTCATGCACAACTCGAGATGAATTCACATCTAAACTTTGATAACTACTAATAGTGCTAAGTTTATCATGGATTAGAAGAAATGTTTCTTTGGAATCTACAAAGTGTAATGATCGTATTTTGATAATTTCTGATATTGGAAATTATCATGTCTTCTAAGAATTTCATGTTGATGGTATACCCAACTAATAGCAGGGTCTAACAGTTACATGAACCTTAAAAAAAAAAAAAAGAAAGAAAAAAAAAGGGGTGAAGGAATGACAATACACTATTAGATGGACACATACAGATTAGGGAGTTGAAAACCTCAAAGTGAGATTAGGAATCGCTTATTCCCTAATGCTGGTTTTGGTTGGGAGATTTGAGGAGGGATTTGGAAAGGAAAATAAAAAAGGTAGGTGAAATGTGAATAAAACATACCTATATTTCACCTAATTTCACACTTTTTCCCTTTTCCTTTCTAAATCCCTCCCAAAATCTCCCAACCAAATACAGCATAAAACTACCTAATGACATTCAATATTTGTACTATCAAAAGGTCTACTATTCATTGGTCTAATCTACCATAAAAACAAATATGAGGTTAATATTTAATTTGTATAGACTACGTTTGGCTATCTCAATTAGGACTAAAAAAGTATAAAAGAAAAAATAAACTAAATAAGTTAATAAAATAAAATGTTATATTTAATTCATAATCATTTTAATTTTTCTCTTATAAAAGTCAAAAAAATTTTGCCAAAAGGAATTTTTTAGTACCAAATTAAAAAAAGTCTCGAATTCAAAAACCCAACTAATATTTTTTTTTACCAAACAACGACATAATATAAGGTTAATGTTTAGATGAATCTGAATTATATATTAATTTTTAAAATAAAATATACTATTATTGTTTGTACCATTGACATTGAGAAGGAAATGTGTGTGTATTTTTGGAATTCCATGGACACATCATTACCACGTGTGGCGATTGCCACCGATGAAGGGAATTTGGGTCTATTGGACAGTGGAATGCCCTAAGGCATATGAGCTTTCTCTTCTGCTCATAATCTGAGTAAGATTAAGATGGTATTGTTTAAACTCATGAAATTTGTTTTATTTTAATAATTTAAATTATTTATTTTGATACGATATTTTGTGTGTATCATTCACACAAAAATTAAAATAATCTGATAATCGCAATCTATTTAATTTACAACATTTGATTCCAAAAAAAATAGACGACTATTGTTTTTTTAATTATAAAATAGATCATCCATTATTTTTGGTAACAAATGTGATACAATAAAGAGTTTACGATTATGAGATCGACATAATTTTTTGAATGGTACTGCACCTAATATCATTTCTTACCTCATTGTCTTAGTCCAAGACACAAAGTAATAGAGCCCATATCAATAAAGGCATACGAGACTCATGCAATGTATACATATGAGACTTATGCACTTGTGTCTAGGAACGAAAAAATGATGTAAAAAAATAAGATTATATGTAAAAAATTTCTAATTTTTTTCATACATGATATAAATAAAAGGCCCTATAAAATAAATGATTTGAGTTATCAAAACAAAATTTATGATGAATTCCATGGTCCGAAGCAACATCCTACAATTGAAAGTCAAATCTAGACAGGAGGGAGGGCTATGCCTTTAGGAAATTGAGTGTTGGTCATGGGGAGCATTGCTTCTCTTTTTGATAACCAGCTATCCGGATTAGTTTACGTGCACCTCGATTAATCTCGAGACTCACGTAAAGCACTCTCTCCACATGGATCAGACAAATCTCAGGCAGAGCCCGCGAGTATGGCTCCAAAGAGTTGATAGCATTTATTGAGAGTTGAACTTGAAACTTTGGAGAGAGCACACCCCCAACCCCCAAGCTACAACCATTAAGCCAACCCCTTGAAGTTAGGAGCATTGCTTCTCTTCAATTAAATTAAGAAAAAGATGTACTCATTTTTTGACTCACTGATATAAAAAAAATAGGGTTTGGCTTTGGTCCAGTCCTTAATCGGACTGGACGGTGCTGTTGGGCACGTGGGGGCCCACCACGGGTCCCGTTTTAAAAATCTGAACCGTTTAATGTGTAAAACTCGTCAAGTACTATATGCCCGTGAAAAATCACGTTGATCGGATATCGATAGCTATGTGATCAAATCAGTTTTTTATCAACCGTTAATTTATTCACCGTCCATTTTTTTTATACAAAACTGATTTGATCACATAGCTATCGATATCCGATCAACGTGATTTTTCACAGGCATATAGTACTCGACGAGTTCTACACATTGAACGGTTCAGATTTTCAAAACGGGACCCGTGGTCAATAGCACCGCCCAAATTCGACATGATCGACCAAAGCCAAACCCAAAAAATAACTAACCAATGATTAAAGAAGATAAGAGAGAGAGAGAGAGATGCCTTAGATATTTCAATATTTTGCAATATCAGTGGGTTTAAAAAGTGAGTTTCACTTTTGGGTTACATAGCACTACCGATAAATTAAAATCTCTTTCATTTTAGGTGATAAAGCCGATAGTTTAATGTTTAACTTTTTATCATACCTATTTTCAAGACACTTCTCACAATTTCGATATTAAACATCACTTTAGGAACCCTCATTAGCATTAACCAATAAATAAACACAAAACAAATAATCAATAAAAAAGGTTGAGCTTTAAAATTTTCTCCTTTTTGGTGTCTTCTCACAATTTTGATATTAAACATTACTTTAGGAACACTCATTAGCATTATCCAATAAATAAACACAAAACAAATAATCAATAAAAAAAGGTTGAGCGTTAAAATTTTCTCCTTTTTGGTTTTTCACGACTCTAAAGTTTGACAAATGTTAACGAGTGTTTCTAGGGTATCATTTGAGGGTAACTTACTAGTAAGTCCTAATAGTTGGACTTAATTTTCATTAAGTTCTGTTAATTCATTGTTATATATGAGTGTATGACCATTAACTTTCAAAAAATGTTAGGGACCATGAAATTTTTAAAAAATTTCTCCACATTTTTATAGATTCATCTAAGTTAGGTGCATCTAAAATAACAGGCTAAAGTATGAAAAAAACAAAATTCACTAAAAAATAAAAAAATAAAATAAAAAAACAATCTCAAAAACTAGAAAAATGTATTTAAAAATTCAAAACCAAACATAATGGGATTTTTTTATAACACTAGCGGTTGGGCATGTGCTTTTCACATGATATGTGATTTTTCATCAACTATTAGTATTATAATTATATGTGTCTCTTAAATTGCTATGTGATATATGTATATATACAAAGTATCCAGACTTGTATGGGTAGATTGATATGTATCCAAAATACAACTAAGTAAGAAATAAATACATATTCAACTGAAGAATTTAAATGATAACTGTAAAATTTTACAAATGTAAACATTAATTTATAGTTAAATTGTTGATATCACAATTTTATCTTAAATAATAAACAATAAACAGTTCTTATATATATATATATATATAGTATTACACACATATTTTTCTATCAATTTTCCACTTCAATTTTTCATAATCTACACCTGTAATATAATTGAAGGTATGAAATTAATTGCACAATTATCACGTAATACAAATTTATTGAACTCACTATTATATATTATTTGTATACTATTAGTGTAATATCAATATGCAATATATTTTTATACATCAAGAGTTGTTGAGTCTCATTTCCTGTGCCATGAATATCTTGCATGATGAAAAATATAATATTAGTTATTAGTATATTTTTATTTATGCAAAAAATGTGAAATAGTTTTTTTAAGAAAATAGAATAATATAGATTAATATTTCAATCGATATAGAAATTTCATAATTGTTTTCACGATATTTATAAATTCATACTTATAAGTGTTTGCAAGATTACTTTCATGAAACTATCAAGTTACATTATTTATTATGTCATCTCTAAGTAATCAGCATGTGACAAAATTGATCGAAGCTTTTTATTTGATATACTTATTTTTTGTATCATTGAGTTATTGCGATAATATTTGGCCATCATTTGATTTTTTTTCCTTATAATTTGACTAAAATATGTACATGAAGTACATTATTTTTCTTAAACTTCACAACAGATAAGACAAATCCTACTTATTTCGTCTAACCTTGCTTGGAGAGTATATTGTAATAGATCTTCTATAGCTTTTGTTTCACTATCTTCTTATTTTTCTTTTTATTTACCATTATAACTCATTGTAATAAAAATATTTTAATAAGAGTTCGAGCTGATTTCATATTGTTATAAATTTCAAATTTTATTTTCTCTCAATAATGTTATTTTTCTGTGAGGGAAAAAAAAGTACAATTATTGTCGTGATGAAGGTATTTTGCAAAGTCTTATTTTGTTATTGAAAGTGTTTGTTGTGGACACTAGTTTGTATGACATATAAGTATATACGTAGTAAACATAAGTTGATAAGAGAATAATACTCAATTTCGCAGTTTTTTCCTAAAAAAAATATAACTATATTACTAAAGTGATAAATGTTAGAAAATTAAAATATCCAATGGTAATATAGCATTACAGATTGACAATGTATAAATACAGTTGCAGCTCGACTTTTTCGCACCCTCTTTCGGAAGTTTGAAAGAAGCCCTACAGTTCGGACTCCTGTGGTTCTAAATCTAATCTCACAAGTGTAATGTGAAATTGATAAATACCAAAGAGTCCAAATCCGACAAACCTTTTAGAAAATCAATTTTGAATAACAAATGCCAAAATTGGACTGCTTTGCCAGGTACAGAATCGCTACCTAAATATTTTATTTTGGAAAAATTTAAAAAACCCATGACTCGTGTCAAAGGCCATGTGTCTGTCATCACCAAAGTTGCCTCGGTTCGGGAAGTTGGGTACAAGAGGGGAAGGTCGTGAATTGACCACCCCCGCTCACCCGATCAAAGATCGACTTTTACTAATCATGATATGATTTTTATGTACATTATATGCTCTTGTTCCGGTTTATTAAGCTTGCATTACTATGTGATGAGTGCACACCAGGTATAGACTAATTTGCCTGAATTGGAACAATTCAATTTCATTTTTGTTTTTTGAAAAGGGTTTGATTTTGTCACTTAAAGTGGGCTTAAAGTTTGCGAATTTGCCACTTGACAAAGTGAGCTTAAAACGTATATTCATTGAATTATTCCAATTCAAGCAACAAGCCTTCATCCACAAGCACTCAAACAGTTTATCAAGTAAGCACTTAGCCTTATGGCAAACATGCTAGTCATGGAAACATCAACATTTTATGCAAGATGCTAAAGCACTAAAAACTCACCTAGTACTCCAAGCTGAGATAAAATAAACGAGTTAGAAAAAATGCATGATCTCTAACTATGCCAAATGTCTAATGCAAGACATGCGACATGCAACTAAAATAGGCTACTTAACATGTTATTTTTAATAATTTCATAGTATGCATTTAAACACGCATTCAAAGAGGTAATAAACACTAATGCAAGTTTGAATGATGAACCGAGTCTCGGTGCATGTAATACGAATAGATGCAAACATGCGATATGCTAATTAAAACGTGATGCCCCTAAACTAACCATCAAAAGCGGATAAATAAAGGAGAGAAAGACGTGGAGTTGGAAGACATACATATTATTACATTATACTCTCACGAAGGAGAGTCCGAATGAATAAACTAAGCTAACTAGCAACTAATTAAGTTAAAGCTAATTAAGCTAACTATTACAACAAAATGATAACTAGCTAAACTACTTAACTAATTATTACAGCACTTAAACTAATTAACTAGTTAACTAACTAATTAAATAATTACAACACAAGTGTAATTAAAATAAGTAATTAAACTAAGCAACTAACTACTCCGCCTCGGGAAACAAGGGATATGCATGCGCATGCTTGGATTCCACCCGAAAAGACTATCGTTTTGCTTTCGAATGCCTCTGCTTGCACAGTTGAACATTTCCAGAACAACTTTGCTCCATCTTACCAACACTCTGTTGAAATTTGCATCAGTGGCCTGCCGGCCAAAGATGAAGGTTGCCGGCCACTAGCCGGCTATAGAAGTGGTCTGCCGACCACTAATGCACAGGTTCATCTTACTACAACAAAGGACAAATAGAGCATATACAAGGTATTTTTAAGGATTGTCTGCAGAACTCACTCCTCCTTTTCATGAACAAATCCAAAGAGTTATGAACTTAAGCCACAAACCACCAATTGAAGCAATTTCATTGCATGATGGCTTGTCAACCCAAGTGTGCAAGTTCAATAAATGCAAGGAAAAAGGACACAAACCTCCTCCCTTTCATAAATGATTAAGGGAAGTGGTTGACCTTAGAAACTTGAATCATTTCATCACTAGTAAGTATGAAATAGTTCAAGCTTCCATGTATTCAATTAACGTCCGATTGAACACAACTAAATTATTATCTTTCACCATTTTTAGCCTTAATTTTAATTACTCAATTTTAAATTACTAACTATTCTTTAATTCATTGAGTCCAATGGTGAAGTTAAGTCCTCTAATGGAGTGAAGCACCAAACCAAGAGTTAAGTTAAGACATGAAAGAGATGTCATGTCGTTGATAATGAACCCTTAAAAGGGATTAAACCATTAAGCATGACAACCTCAATCTCATGCTTAAAAGAACAAAAGGCTTGAAACAACCCTCAAAGCAAAACAAAAGCCAAGAAATAAGGAAGGTTGCAGAGATTATTAATGCTGAAAATAAGTAAGAAAAACATAAATAAATATTATCAACTCAAAGGAGATGGTGTCTAAGCCCTAGAGAATACCAAACTCATGAGGACTATTACACTATAAACATGCAAAACAAATCTCAAACACAACAAACACTTGAAAATAGTCTTAAAATTGGTCTGAAACAGCCCTAAAACATGATGGAATTAAGTTAACAAAAGCTAGAAAAATAAGCTAAAACATGGAGCATGTTAAGTTAGTAAACAAAACATAAAGAGAAAAGGTTACCCCTCAATTTTTGGACTTCAAAACATGATTTTAGCCACTGAAATAACTCTGAAATTCAGTGTTTAAAAGCTCAAGAAAAGATAGTAAAAGGATGGGAAACACAAGGGTAAATGCCTTGAAAGTAAGGTGTAAAGAAGTGTGAACCACCCCTTAACCTTTATTGGCCTTAAACCACAAGTTTCAGCAAAAAAAAAAACAGAGTTTTCACAGCCCAAAAAAGTAAAAAAAGATAGAAAATAAGTGGTGTAGAGATGGTGCAAAAGCAAGAGAAGGTATACCTCTTGAAGATGAATGAACCCTTAAGTCATAAACCACCAATTTCACACTCTCAAGTGTTTTAAGAGCTCAAATTCAAGCTCAAATAACCTCAACAAGAAGCTCTCTAGGTTTGGTTTAGAGTGTTTGGGCAAAGTCTATGCAAGGTACAAAAAAGAGACAGAATTGTAGAGAGAGAAAATTATAGAGAGAGGATATTTTTTTGCTCCCAAAGTTTTTCTAACCTTGAAAAATGAGAGATAGGTCATGTATATATAGAAAACATGAGCCTTAGGTCAAAAATATCTATTCAGAAATAGCTGGAGCAGTGTGGAAATAGTTGGAGGAAAATATCTACAAAAAATCTGCTTTTGGTCACCAATGGCCGACTTGTGGCCGGCTGGGACACTAGTGGCCAACAGGTGGCTGGCGGGGCAGAAGTGGTGGCCGGCTGTCCACAAATGGTGATTGCTGGCTACCTGCCGGCCACAAGAAAAATCTGCTTCCAGGCCCAATTTCAAATGGGCATAGCTCCTTCATCCAGACTCCTTTTTCAGGTCTTTCTTGAGTCTAAATTGATGCCCCAGAAGTCTATTTTCCAATGGTGGAAGCCTTACATCTAAATTCTAAGTGTGCAAAGGGATATGCCTATTTTAGTGAAGGTTGCTCAATTTTGGTCTTAATCGGATTGATATATAACTTCAAACAGCCATATCTCCCTTATCTGAATTTGGTTTTAAGAGATTCTTGGGTCTAAAATGAAGCCTCAGAAGTCCATTTTCCAATGGTGGTGGCCTCACAACTAAAGTCTAAGGCTAAGTTTGGGATGTGCAAAATAATCTAAAAAGTCAAAAAGTTACTCAAAAAGTCAAAAAGTTAACACTATTCACAAAAAGTCAACAATTACGGCTGCACAACTCCCAATTCAAATTTTTCTCTAAAAACCAATTTTTACAATTTTTTATTATACATTTTTTCATAAAAAGTCAAAAAGTTAACCCAGACATCCATATTTTTAACCTCAATTTTTTAGTCCAAAAAGACAAAAAGTACACTTATTTAGTCTTCCTGTCACGACCCAAACCCGGCCCTATGGGTTTAGCACCGTAACTGGCCAGTAATCCGAGATTACCAAAGGCTCTTGAAACGATATCTGATTAAACAGAGTACAGGGCCTGGCGGAAGCCAATACAGTAAGTAACTAGTGTCCATTGAGCTGTGAAAATCTGTATGCCAAAAACATTTTTCATGCATTCATACAATTCAGAACAGTACAGTCTATACAATCATTTACAGTCAGTCAGTACAGGGATCAAATCCCTAGATAACAGTGCAGTAAACAGTCTATACAAAAGTACAATACAGTAAGGAGACCGATAGGGGACACAAAAACACCCCAAGCCATAACATGGCAACTCGGAACCTCGCAGTGAGGCGCATAGGCTGGCTTGACAAAACTGGGGACCAATCCCACGCTCCTAGCTCGATGCAGTTCTTTGAGAACCTACATATATATATATAAGCAGTGAGCTAAAGCCCGATGAATAACATACGGTAAAGAGGTTATGAATGAATGTCCCTTACAATAATGAAATCAATTCATTATACAATATTTCAATCTTTCGAGATTTACCAATCAATATTTTAATCAATCACCATATGTGGTACATCCATTAGCCTATAAACAGAGGGTCGAGAAGGACCTGCCTTACGAACCCAACAATAATGATGGCCATCAATCAAGAAATGATATGGTTCCACAAGGAAACCGACAGAGCTCAGAATACCAATAACAAGGTGCTAAGGATGCCTACTGATTCAAATACAGACATACATTCATTCAATAAACAATATCAGTTCAATAAGCAGTTGATTCGAAGATTCAAAATATAACCATTCGAACATATCTTTACACAATGCTACTCACAGAGATTGGGCTAATAGCGACTAGCGCGTCCCCGAGAGCCAACCCTAAACAGTTAACAAATAGAACACACACTAAGTTCACAGTCGGAAGGATATAATTTAAATCCCTAAATTTCCTCGGTGTGGTTCTACGTCTAAATCCTTATTAAGATGCCTTAAACTAGGCCTAAGAATGCCTAGGATGGGATGAGGATGCAAAAATGTGCAATCGGTTTGAAATTTTGAGCAGGGCCTCGCTCAGCGCCGCGTTTCCCGCTTTCGGCGGACATGCCAACAAAGGGTCCCGCCGAAGGCCAACTTCGGCCGTGACGATGAACAATGCAAAATACTGGATGTACGATTTTCCCGCTCGAGCGTGAAAAACTCCGCTCGAGCGGACTGTAAAACATGCTAAGAAAATCCGAGAGCATGAATTCCCGCTCAGCGGCACTTCCTTTCGGCCGAATGACGGCCAAAATCTGGAAAATCCATATTCAACCTCCAAGTTCCAAATCAAGTTTTGATGCTCCAAATTCGATCCTCTTGGGCCCATTTTCTGGAAAACTCTTTCAAACACATAGAATAACAAGTTTCAAAGCTCAATTTAAGAAATCAAGGCCCAAGGGTGTTTCAATTAAACTCAATCTTTAAACCAATTTCAAGAACACTTTCAAAACATGTCATGCATGATCTTTAAACAATTTCAAGCTTCCAAATTAGCTCAAATGAGCTCCAATCTTTCAAAACAAAGTGAAAACATGGACTAATATATAAACATGAGCATGCATGTGACAATTAGCCAAGAATTCAACTTCAAAATCACCAATTCAAACATGCATGCAACCATGGAGGTCCAATTCAACAAATATGAACAATTTCATAACTTAGCTTTACCATGATGCATGAAACATGCAAGATTTAGCTCAATGATACAATTAGGGAGATGAATGATCTACCTCAATACTCTCCTTCTCACTCTAATTCTCCTCTTGGTCGGTTGGGACTAAGGGAAATGGCTGATCAAGATGTTGTTCACATGCATTAAGGCTCAAAAATATTAAACAAATGGGTCCACTAAGGTGGCAAGATCGTAATTAAATCAAACTCTTCAATTAGTCAATATTTAATCTAATTTAATCCTTCCTAATCAATGTTCGATAAATATATCATAAAATCGAAATATTCCAATTGAGTCTAAAACATCAAAGCGGTTTCTAAATCGTAGATAAGGCCTTTAATTAGCAATTTAAACATAAAATGCAAACAGATACTCAATCAATCAAGCAGATAGAAATGCAATTCAATAGATAAACTTATTCAATTTCACTTTCGCCCATTCACTATTCGATAGTTCATCCATTCACTTATCGGTCATTATCGATTCGGTTTAGCGATGTCGAGAGATAATTGATGGTTTAACGATGTCGGTTCGAGGTTATTCTGATCTCCTCCTTATAAGGAGTTTAGTCCTCTAAACTCAAGTTACCTTCACCGAAGAAAACAGGTTCATGAAACAAATCAGGATATCGCCTAGCCATGTCATCTTCCCTTTCCCAAGTGGCATACACACCACCATGGTTTTGCCAATCAACTTTCACTAGCGGGATCTCTTTATTTCTCAGTTTCTTGATCCGTCGGTTCACAATCTGTATAGGCCGTTCCTCGTAAGTGTAGTCATCACTAAGCACTATCCGAGTAGGCTCAATCACATGAAACGGATCCCGGAGGTAGTCTCTCAACATCGAAATGTGGAAGACGTTATGCATATGCTCCATTTCAGGAGGAAGCGCAACTTGATACGCCACTAGATTGATTTTCTCAATGATCTGATATGGTCCGACATACCGCGGCGCTAACTTGCCTTTGACTCCAAAGCGAGTCTGGCCTTTCATCGGTGTCACTTTCACAAACACGTGATCACCCACTTCATACTCTCTGTCTCGTCTTCTAATATCTGCATAACTCTTCTGTCTACTCTGTGCAGTTTTCAGTCTCTGCTGTATCAGTTTTATCTTTTCAGTTGTTTCATACACAATCTCGGGCCCAAGCAAAGGCCCATCTCCAACTTCTGCCCAGCAGATTGGAGATCTACACTTTCTGCCATACAATGCCTCGAAAGGCGCCATACCGATACTCGAGTGGTAGCTGTTGTTGTAGGCGAATTCAGCCAACGGTAAATGACTTTCCCAATTTCCCTGAAAGTCCAGTACACACATTCTCAGTAGGTCCTCTAGAGTCTGGATGGTCCTTTCTGACTGTCCATCTGTCTGAGGATGATAGGCACTACTACCTCAATTCAAGACTAATGTCTGTAGGCTCTGCTGTAACCTCGATGTAAACTTGAATCCTGTCAGAAACAATAGATACAGGCACTCCATGCAATCTCACAATTTCGTCAATATAGATAACAGCCAATTTGTCTGCATTATAAATTGTCTTGACAGGTAGGAAGTGTGCAGATTTAGTCAATCTATCAACAATAACCCAAATAGAGTCCATACCTTTTCTGGAGCGAGGTAAACCAACGATAAAATCCATCGTGATATGCTCCCATTTCCACTCTGGTATGGGTAAGGGTTGCAGTAATCCAGCAGGTCGTTGATGTTCCGCTTTGACTTGCTGGCAATGAAGACATTTGGACACAAAGTCGGCAATTTCCTTCTTCATTCCTGGCCACCAGAAATTCTGTTTCAGATCTTAGTACATTTTCGTATTCCCTGGGTGAATCGAAAACTTCGAACTGTGGCCTTGTTGCAGAACTCTTCTCTTCAATTCAGTGTCATTTGGTACACACAGTCTTTCTTGAAATTTCAGAACATTGTTCTCAAATTTGAACCCCGGTCTCGGTTTTGAATCCCTTTCTTCAATAACCTTTTTCAAGAAATCATCCAGTTGTTGTTTTTCTTTAATTTCCTCAATCAAGGCTGGTTGAGCAGTAATGGCGGCTATTGTTCCGCCCTGTTCTCTTAAAACAATTTCAATCTCAGACTTTTCCAGATCAAGAAGCAACTCTTTCTGTCCAGTTAGCAAACAGGCTAAGTTCCCAATCGATTTTCGGCTCAAAGCATCGGCAACGGTATTGGCCTTTCCCGGATGGTACAGAATCTGTAGGTCATAATCTTTGATCAGTTCTAGCCATCTCCGCTGTCTCATATTCAGTTCTTTCTGGGTGAAAAAGTACTTTAGGCTCTTGTGGTCAGTATACACTTCACATGTTGCTCCATACAAATAGTGACGCCAAAATTTCAGTGCAAAAACTACTGCAGCAAGTTCTAAGTCATGGGTCGGGTAGTTCTTTTCATGTGGTCTCAACTGTCGGGAAGCATAAGCAATAACTCTCCCATTCTGCATTAAAACACATCCCAAACCCTTATGAGAAGCGTCACTAAATACAGTATAACCATCCGTACCTGAAGGTAGAGTCAAAATCGATGCAGTTACAAGTCTAGTTTTTAACTCCTGAAATGCTGATTCCTTTTGATCAGTCCAGTCAAATGATATCCCTTTCTGTGTCAACTGAGTCAGTGGTAGGGCAATTTTGGAGAAGTCTTTGACAAATCTCCTGTAATATCCAGTCAATCCCAAAAAGCTTCGGACTTCAGTCACATTGGTTGGTCTAGGCGATTTACTCTGACTTCAATTTTCTGTGGATCAACGGAAATTCCATCCTTGCTAACAACATGCCCCAAAAACATAACATGGTCAAGCCAAAATTCACATTTAGACAATTTAGCGTACAGTTTCTGTTCTCTTAAGGTTTGCAGGGCAAGTTTCAGATGGTGTTCATGTTCTTCAACAGTCTTAGAATAAATCAATATGTCATCTATGAATACCACAATAAAATCATCAAGGTATGGTTTAAAAATTCTGTTCATGAGGTCCATAAATGCAGCAGGGGCATTCGTAACTCCAAACGGCATAACTAAAAATTCAAAGTGGCCATACCTCGTTCTAAAAGCAATTTTATCAATGTCTTCCGGTTTGACTTTCAGTTGATGATACCCCGATCTAAGATCAATCTTGGAAAACACTTGTGCACCTCAGAATCGGTCAAATAAATCATCAATACGCGGTAATGGATATTTATTCTTTACAGTTACCTTGTTCAGTTCGCGGTAATCAATACACAGTCTCAGTGATCCATCTTTCTTCTTCACAAACAAAACAGGTGCACCCCACGGTGAGGTACTAGGTCTGATAAACTTCTTGTCTAACAGTTCCTGCAATTGTACTTTCAATTCCTTCAGTTCAGTCGGAGCCATTCTGTAAGGAGCTTTAGATATCGGCTGTGTACCCGGAACCACATCCACAATAAATTCAATTTCCCTGTCAATCAAATCCCCTGGCAAATCATCTGGAAATACATCTGGGAATTCTCCGACTATAGGAATGCAATTCACATCAGTTTTAACATTATCATTAGCAGGTACAGTCAATACAGAACACAGATACCCTTTACATCCCTTTCTAATCAGTTTAACAGCTTTCACAGAAGAGATTAGATACGGAGGAGGTACTACTCCACTCCCATTAAACACAAATTCAGGCAAACCCGGTGGACGGAAAACTACTTGTTTTGTTACACAGTCTATAGTGGCATGATATTTTTGTAGCCAATCCATCCCCAATATTACATCGAAATGATCTATGTTCAATGGTAGTAAATCAATAAACAGATGCATATCCCCAACAATAATCTCACAAGCAGGATACATATATGCACATGTCATGGATCCCCCAACAGGTGATAATCTGACTAGCGAGATAGTTCATGGGTTATAGGGGTCTATTCAATTTACGCGAAAAAGCATGCGACACATAAGAATGTGTAGACCCCGAATCAATCAATACATATGCATTTTGAGCACAGATAGAGAGGATACCTGACACAACAATCTCAGTATTTTGCACGTCTCCCGGTACTAGGGCGAACACTCGGCCCTGCCTCATAGGCTCTTTCCCGGTAGCTTTGGGGTTCGGTTTTGGTGTTGCGGTGATCTTCTTTGCGCTTGGTCTTGACTTACTACTAACCGGTGGAAGCAGAGGCGGTCTTTAATTCATGGCCCACCTTGCCACACAGAAACAAGCTCTCAATCTGTAGCAAACCCTTTATGCTTGTTGCCACATACGGAGGTGGAGTAAACCCACTCCTTGGTGGGGCTAGTAGTCGACCCGTATTACATTTCTTGTTTCTTGTTTGCTGGGTTATGCTTGCCTTTCTTAAATTTAAAACCCTGTCTTTTTCCTTGCCACTCAGTTGTTGGTGTTTCAGATTGTTTCACCGCTGCAATATTTGTCTCGGCCATCAATGCCCGGTCGAGAACACCCACATAAGTTGGCATTTTCAACACATTTATTCGGTCCTGGATTGCAACACTAAGGCCGCCGTCAAACCTCCTGGCCTTCTTATAATCGGTATCCACCATATGTGGTGCATACCTAGCAAGTTCAGTAAAATTTTTCTCATATTCTGCAACTGACACTTTGCCTTGTCGCAGCTGTTCAAACTCAGTCACTTTTACATCACGATGCCTGGGAAAATACTTTTCAAAGAAGGACTCCTTGAATTGAGCCCAAGTCACAATAGTATTTGCATCACGGGTCAACATCCACCACCTTCTTGCTTCTTCCTGAAGGGTGAAGGTTGCTAACAATACTTTGTTTGCTTCGGAGCACGGAAAAACCTCAAACAACTTTTTTCTCAAGAACCCGAACTTGACCTTTAGCAGTTCCAAGCCTCCCTGAAAGGACGGCGGTTTCATCTTGTTGAATTTATGAGTCAGTGCAATAATGTCCGCCTCATTAGCATTCACATTCTCAGACATTTTGTTCGGTTGCACCGGAGGAGAGAGGTGGAGGTGAAACATTGGTTCGGTTGTTGTTCGAGTCTTTCAATTATCAGTCCCATCATTTGTTCAAGTCTGGCCATTCTGGCCTCAGAGGATGATGACTCAGGTTCATTTGCATTATCCATTTTGCTATAAGCAGTTGTACAATTATCATTATAAGCAGTTGTACAATTAAACAGTTTAACACTTCAACATATAATCAGTCAGTCATAAGCACACACTTTTCAAATTCATGAGATGCCCTAAGTGCTTCTCTAGGACACCCTATAGCTCATTTGGACACGTGTGTGCGGTATAACTCGTGGTTAAGTATCGCTCTGATACCACTCTGTCACGACCCAAACCCGGCCCTATGGGTTTAGCATCAGAATCGCCAAGAATCCGAGATTACCAAAGGCCTGTGACGATATCTGATTAACAGTCTGAGGCTGGCGGAAGCCAATACAGTAAGTAACTAGTGTCCATTGAGCTGTGAAAATCTGTATGTCAAAAACATTTTTCATGCATTCATACAATTCAGAACAGTACAGTCTATACAATCATTTACAGTCAATCAGTACGGGGATTGAATCCCTCGATAACAGTGCAGTAAACAGTCTATACAAAAGTACAATACAGTAAGGAGACCGATAGGGGACACAAAAACACCCCAAGCTATAACATGGCAACTCGAAACCTCGCAGTGAGGCGCATAGGCTAGCTTGACAAAACTGGGGACCAATCCCACGCTCCTAGCTCCGGTCTGGTTGCTGAGAACCTACATATATATATAAACAGTGAGCTAAAGCCCAGTGAATAACATACAGTGTAAAGAGGTTATGAATGAATGTCCCTTACAGTAATGAAATTAATTCATTATCTGATATTTCAATCTTTCGATTTCATCAATCAAGATTTCAATCAATCACCATATGTGGTACATCCATTAGCCTATAAACATGAGGTCGAGAAGGACCGCCTTAACAGAACCCAACAATAATGATGGCCATCAATCGAAGAAATATGGTTCCACAAGGAAACCGACAGAGCTCTATAACGATCAATAACAGTGGGTGCTAAGGATGCCTGTCTGATTCGAAATATAGGACATACATTCATTCAATAAACAAAATCGGTTCAATAAGCAGTTGATTCGATTATTCAAAATATAACCATTCAACATATCTTTACACAATCTGTTACTCACGAGATTGGGCTAATAGCGACTAAATGGCGTCCCAGAGCCAACCCTAAGCAGTTAACAAATAGAACACACACTAAGTTCACGATCGGAAGGATATAATTTAAATCCTAAATTTTCGGTGTGGTTCTACGTCTAAATCCTCATTAAGATGCCTTAAACTACGCTTAAGAATGCCTAGGATGGGATGAGGATGCAAAAATGTGCCGCAATCAATTTCGAAATTTTTTAAACAGGGCCTCGCTCGGCGACGTTTCCGCTCGGCGGACATGCCAACAAAGGGTCCCGCTCGAGCGTCAACTTCCCCGCTCGAGCGGACTGATGAACAATGCAAAAATACTGGATGCACGATTTTTCCGCTCGAGCGTGAAAAACTCCGCTCAAGCGGACTGTAAAACATGCTAAGAAAATACTGAGAGCATGAATTCCCTGCTCGAGCGGCACTTCCCCCGCTCGAGCGGACGGCCAAAATCTGGAAAATCTAGATTCAACCTCCAAGTTCCAAATCAAGTTTTGATGCTCCAAATTCGATCCTCTTGGGCCCATTTTCTGGAAAACTCTTTCAAACACATAGAATAACAAGTTTCAAAGCTCAATTTAAGAAATCAAGGCCCAAGGGTGTTTCAATTAAACTCAATCTTTAAACCAATTTCAAGAACACTTTCAAAACATGTCATGCATGATCTTTAAACAATTTCAAGCTTCCAAATTAGCTCAAATGAGCTCCAATCTTTCAAAACAAAGTGAAAACATGGACTAATATATGAACATGAGCATGCATGTGACAATTAGCCAAGAATTCAACTTCAAAATCACCAATTCAAACATGCATGCAACCATGGAGGTCCAATTCAACAAATATGAACAATTTCATAACTTAGCTTTACCATGATGCATGAAACATGCAAGATTTAGCTCAATGATACAATTAGGGAGATGAATGATCTACCTCAATACTCTCCTTCTCACTCTAATTCTCCTCTTGGTCGGTTGGGACTAAGGGAAATGGCTGATCAAGATGTTGTTCACATGCATTAAGGCTCAAAAATATTAAACAAATGGGTCCACTAAGGTGGCAAGATCGTAATTAAATCAAACTCTTCAATTAGTCAATATTTAATCTAATTTAATCCTTCCTAATCAATGTTCAGATAAATATATCATAAAATTAGAAATATTCCACTGAGTCTAAAACATCAAACGGTTTCTAAATCAGCCGCCGATAAGGCCTTCAAGTAGCAATTTAAACATAAAATGCAAACAGATACTCAATCAATCAAACAGATAGAAATGCAATTCAATAGATAAACTTATTCAATTTCACTTTCAGTTCCATTCATGCATTGAGAGTTCATCCATTCACTTATCGGTCATTATCGATTCGGTTTAGCGATGTCAAGAGATAATTAGTGGTTTAACGATGTCATGCGAGGGTTGTTACACTTCCCAAACTTGGCCAAAGTGTACAAAAGGATAGGCTTGATTTAGTGAGGCTGTCCAATTCTCCCTTAATGGTTTTATACTCAACTTCTCCCCAACTAGTTTTGTTCACTCTCCTCCTATTTTCTTCAACCCCAAACCTATAAATAAGATATTTTTAAATATTTTTTAAAGAGTTCACCTCTTTTCTATTTATTTCCATTTTGTGCTTATTCGGTTTATCAAAAAATGCAATATTTAACGAAATGCAGGTCTCGGAACATTGTCAAAACATTTTCAAAAATATTTTAAAAGAGAGGGTTTTAACGTCTAAAATAGTTTTAGTCCAAAATGGGGTGTAAGGTTGGGATTTAGAAGCTCTTCTTGCTGAAGAAATGGAGCGATTGGACAGCATAACTTTCATCATCAAGTGATCAATCAGTGGCACCAAATTCTTAAGGGCGATCAAAAATAGGGTGTCTACAATTGCCTCTCTTTGACAGAGCTTGAAGTTGTGAAATGACGTGAGTGAATGTCAAAACCCAAAGACAACCCATTTTGACAAGGCCATAAGACTTGGACAAACAAATAAAATGCAAATGCAGTTGGTTGAACCCGAGGATTGCCTACGTATCCCGTTGCAAGGAATCAAACCAGCGTAGTTCAGGGGCAGGATGCGAAATGATACACAATGTAAAACAAATAGTGTAAATGATATACAATGTAACAAAATAGTCAAACCACAAGCAGTACATAACACACAAATATCATGAAAAGATGGAGATGCAAAATCGAACTACATTTTATATAGAAAAGAAGTGGGCACATCCAAACGACACCTAACACAGGCTAAGTGCTTACATCCTTAATACTGGCCTTAGCGCAGTATGGATGTTTACACACAACAGAACCATGTTTCAACGTGAAAGGGTGCGAGCACATGCAAAACTATGTTTTTCGTGGAAAGAGAAAGAGTACAAGTAATTGGATGTGATGATTTAAGTAAGGAATGATCTACTGGGGAAAGCTAATGATCCTAAATGTTGAATGCAATAAAACAAAGTACGATGCAATGGATGCAGTGAATAAGGCGTAGGCCAAACCACATTTTACCTGGAAAAGGCATGGGCACAAAATAGACCAGGTCTAACACAGAAAATGTGTTGGCACCCTCAATACTAGCCTCAACGCAGCATGGGTACTGACACATGACAAAACCATGCTTCAACGAGGGAAAGGTATGAGCACATGCCAAACTAAGCATAACATGGAAAGCATGTAGGTGATAAAATGGATAATGCAGTAGATGCATGCAAACTCTATATGCACTGCGATAGAAGTAATAGATTATAATGGATATGATGATGCAACTAGGAAGTGATGCTTTAGAAAGTACCTTACAGGGGCAATCGGTGATAACTCACCTCTTGCTGCTGGGGATCTTCCTCTTATGCATCTTGCGCTTCCAAACCACGGGTACTACTTTTCTCCCTGGCGATGTTTGCAACTTTCTCTATTCTCCAACAGGGTGACATACTAGGTTGGTTTAGTATCTAAAATTGAGGCGCACACAAGCTACCTCAACCTATGGGGGGCTGCCATACAAATTTCAAGCTGAGGATACACCCCTGGGTATTTAAACCAGACTTTAGTCTCAGAAATTCCAAACCTTTGCATTCTAGGCCTTAGCCATTCGAACTCTAGTTTCCAACGTCTCAGTTGATTTCCTAGGAACTCACTGCAAACACAGGCAGGTGGCTATACCAGACCACCGGAAGTCATTCGAGCATGATAAACACCAAAGGAATTGCACCTTTAGAGGATTTAAGGTCTCCTAGACCAAGTGAGTGCACAAGATAGTGTGGGGGGAAATGCACAAGACAGTGCCATATAGGTACACAAGATAGTGCGATGCTAGTTGCACAAGACAGTGCGATATGGGTGAATGCGCAGAATAGCGCAATGCAGGTGCACAAGACAGTGCGAGTGAGGGTGCACAAGATAGTGCGATATAAAAGCGAGACGATGCGATGCAAGGTGCACAAGATAGTGCGATATGGGTGAATACGAGGATAGTGCAATGCAGTGCACAAGACAATGCGAGTGAGGTGCACAAGATAATGCGATATAAGTGCACAAGGCAGGCGATGCAAGGTGCATAAGATAGTGCAATATGGGTGCACAAGACAATGCAATGCAAGGTGTACAAGATAGTGCAATATGGGTACAGAAGACAGTGCGATGCAAGGTGCACAAGATAGTGCGATATGGATGCACAAGACAGTGCGATGTAGGTGAAATACACTAGATAGTGCAATGTAAGTTAAAATGCACTAGACAGTGCGATATGAGTTGAAATGCAGTAGACAGTGTGATGTAGATGCACAAGTGAATGCACAAGACAATGCTATATAAAGTGAAATGCACAAGATAGTGCTATACAAGGTGAAATTCACAGGATAATGCGATGTAAAGTGAAATGCACAAGATAGTGCTATACAAGGTGAAATGCACAAGATAGTGCGATGTAAAATGAAATGCACAAGATAGTGATATAAAAGGTAGAATACACAAATTAATGCACGAAATTTATGCGAATGCACAAGACAGTGTGAGTGAGGTGCACAAAACAGTGCGAGTGGCACAAATAGTGTTATGCACAAGACAATGCAACGATGCACAAAATAGTGCGATACAAAGTGAATAGGATAGTGTGATATAAAGTGCACAAAATAGTGTGATGCAAAATGAAATGCACAAAATGGTGCGATACAGGTGAGCGATGCATGGTATGCAGAGGGAAATGAGCAGTATTCAGAGTAATACGTCATATACCTTACGAAATGAGTGTAGGGCAACTTGCCACAACTCATTGAAACGTAACACAAAGGGAGGCAACTCAATAAAACTCTGTTAAGTGCAAAACAAAGTTAAAAGCAAGAGCAACCAATCATGCAGCTCAACTCAACCATAGTGTATAAGCATGCAGGCATAATCCAAAGCACATGCATTAATCAAAGGGAAGATGGCAATCCCAAGAGAGTTTTGAAATGGTTGGAGACAACTTTCGAAAGCTGAATCATATCAGAATCAACATGAGGGTAAAATACCCTAATACAAGGAATAGTGCCCAACAAATGGCTTTGGCAGACTGAGAGATAGGTTGGGTTTATGCCCCTTCTTCAAATGATAACCCGATCAGATACACTGAAAATTGCCCCTAGTGTTCGGCCAGTGGCTACCGGTTGGGTTCATGCCCCTTGTTAGATGGATGGCCCGATCAGATGTATTAAAAATTGCCTCTAGTGTCCAGTCACTGGCCATTGTTTTCAACATTATGCAGGCACATGTAATGGGGATCATCAGATCCTAGAACAGTTGTCAACCAATCAGACTCATGCTTCTCTTCTAACATATTGAGAACTTATTCTAGTCCCCTCCGAAGCAGTGATAGATTCCTCATATACACTTTGCAATGATCATGAACTCGATGCCCCTTGTATGGGCACTCTCAGCTTGTTTATGAATTCCATACATGGACTTGTTTTCGAGCTTGGAACAAACACTCATGTATGGAATTTTGGCGATGCCACTCTGTTGAAATTTGAGCAACATACACGCTATGGTGACTCAATGAAGAGCATTTTTTAGCGACAGACACGTTATGGTGACTCGATGAAGAGCATAGACCGAGACAAACACCAAGCGCAACACAACTGAATTCACAACTGACCCAAAATCATAAAAAAGACTTAAGGTAACTGATCATTCATAGTGTCCCTAGTTTTGCTTATGTTCCCATTTAAACTCAATTTCGATTCCCTTTTTGATCAAGTTAGAGATTCTACTAATAAGTTCAAATATTGGAAATTGCTCCACTTGTTGAATGAAGCTAGTTCTTTCTTACCCAATGCAAGTATATGATATGCAAAGCAGTCTATGTAGCTCATGGATTGATGTGAAGCTGATGATGTGAATTGGGCAAGGTGATTGAGTTAAGACAAATGAGATAGATATGGTTAAGACCAAACTTTGGGATGAAGTTGCATACATATCCCAAGAATGGGAATCAGGTCAATGTAGTTCATGGCCAAGGTTCACTCGAGTATTGACACTCTCCTTTTACGCTCTAACTTTTGCCAAAGTCGCCCCTTCAGGGTTTTCAACTTGAGCTCTATTTGTTTGATTTCTCATTTTTCATACTCTAACTTTTGCCTAGGTCGCCCTTTCGGGTTTTCGGCCTAGCGAGCCCCTCAAGGATAGCGTTACAACACTTGTGGTAAATTTGACCAATAGTCATTCGTGCCCTAACACTAGAACTAGCTTTACCTTGATTTGAGTTTGGTTCTCCATTCTCTTATGTATGTCTTCTTCCTTTCTTTTCGCCCTATTTTCAAAGTTGGTTCTTCTCGCAATGTGGTTCTTCCTTGCATTGGCTTCCCCGAATTCAAATCGAAATTCCCTTCCTCACAGTTGATTGGATTTCATTCTAATGGATGCCCATGGCTTAATGGTTGACTTCTTTTATTTTTTCCTTTTTTCTTCCTTTCGTTTCTTTTCTCTTTTCTTCTTTTTTCCTTTTTTCTTTTTTCTTTTCTCTTTCTTTTTCTTCTTTTTTTCCTTCTTTACTTCCTTTATTTCTCTTTGAAATAATGAAAACACCAGGGGAGAGATTCTATGATTTGTGATGTCTGAAAGCCGCCTTGTACTTGTAGGTCTGAAAACCGCCTTATGCTTGCCAAAATGATTGCCTAACGGCGAAGAGAATTCCCAGGATAATGTAAAATACCACGCACAATTCTAAACCTATCTTTGCAAGTTTTGCAAAAGAAACAACTTAACATTTTTGAAATCATGAATGGCTTTGTGCCGATAAGTCAGAATTCACTCAAACTATTTGGGAGATCCTTCTCAACATTCGAGCTTATTAACAGAATCTCATTCAAAAAACAAATTCAAAAGCAAATTTAAAACCTTTTTCTATTTGCAAAAGGTCACACATGTATCACTATGGGCAAAATAAAATGATCAAAAACTAGACTCCCACTTTCTTATAAAGATGAAGACCTGAGGGTACACGAAAGCGACTCAAAGGAAAAGACTCAACTGACGCAACAATGCAAGAAAGACAGAAAATAAAACTCACAACAACTATTTACAGGACATAACTCAAAACAAAACAAGCATTTCTGACACAAAAGGGGTTTTCCTTTTCCAAGTCCATCTGTAGAATTTCAAAAACAACTTCGAGTAGCCTATGGAAAGGTCCAGACCTGCCTTCAATTCAGCAATACACATCCACACCTAGAAGGATTGATTTTAGACTTTCAAACCGAGTCTCCCAAATTGAACCTCACAATTATGTTGTCCTCACATATCTTCTTGAGGGAAACAATTGTTGTTTCATACCATGCCTTTAATTTAGAAGGTCCTTCCCAAGTACGTTCAATAATTACCCAAGCTGAGACTGAGATTCATCATTCCAACCACCAGTGCTAGCATCACTGCTTCATTAAGCTTGAACTCACCAAGATCGAGTAAACTTTCCATCTCTTCAAAGATTTTGTTCATTTTGCTCAGATCGGAATCAGAAGATTTAGGAATGAACACAATGGGTTTGAGTTCAGTGGCGGGTATGCTGTGTTAGCTAGGGTAATGGTTGGTTGGTGGCAAGCTATGTATTGGTTTTATGTTATGGAATAGCAATCTATTGCGGTCAGGGAGAGGGTTATTGACAATTTTGGGATTTTCAAGTGGGATAATGACCTTTTTGTCAATCAGGTCTTGAATTTCATGGCGAAGGCGAAAGCAACGGTCAGTGTGATGACTGTACTACTGATGGAATGTGCAATATTGGGTAGAGTCGTGTTTAGGTGGGAGAGGGTTAGAGAGGGGTTGAGGATTGAGCGGTTTGAGATACCCTTTCTCCATTAGTACCTTCAATGCACAGGTTAGGCTCATATGGAGTTGGGCAAAGGTTCGTTTTTTGGAGGAGGAAGCATTAAGTTTAGAAATATTGGCAAATGGAGTGGCGGGTGTTAGTCGGGTATTCATAAGCTTGGGCCTGGGATTAGGATAGGTGTTTCAAGTAAAGCATCCATTTTCATTGTTTGCCCCTTGATTTAAAATGCTCTCATCCTCAACGATAAAAGTGTTACTCACAGTCTTTGCAACAACTTCAAGCACTTACTGCTTGTTCAACCATTTAGCCTTCAAAGTCTTAATAGCCCACTAAAGTTGTGCACAGGGATCCATATTTGTCCCGACCTTGTTCTTGCCACTTGCTTCGGCTTGGCCAAGGGATTGGGTGGCTATATCGAAGCGAGGCCTATTTGTTGTTGATCTGTCATCACCCAAACTTGAGATAGTTTCGGGTTGGCCTTTTTCGACTGCAACTCACCCGAAGATTAGGGAGCTTTGTGACGGGATTGAAACCCCAAATGTTAAATCTTCCACAATTCCTTGAAGGTTTTCAATCATTCCTAACATCTCAGCAGTAGTAGGTTCACCCATTTGGTGCTCTTGGTGTACTTGAACCAGATTTGGTGCATCCATCATGCACAAATTGGTACTTTCTGGAATGAACACCTCAGGCTTGGGTAAATGGGCCAGGGTAATGTATATGCTGGGGTTAAAGGTAGATAAGAGTATATGGATTAGGTTAAGGTGGGCAGGAGATACTTGGTCATGGATGGGAAGTGGGTTGGTGGTAACATTGGGATCTTGAGGTGGAGCTATTATCTAGTTGTCGATGAGATTCTGAATCTTATGACGAAGGCAATAGCAACAATCGGTGCCATGACTGCGTTATGGATGACACCCGCAATATTTGGTGGGGTTATGTCTAGTAGGGAATGGGTCAGGAAGAGGTTGGAGATCAAAGGCTTTGATATACCATTTTTCCATCAGGACTTTTAGTGTGCTGGTTAAGCTCATATAGAGAAGGGTGAAAATTCTACCTTGAGCTTGAACTGGGCTAGCTGTTTGTGGGCTTGTATTGGCAAATAGGTCAACAATTTTAGGAGTGGCAACAACAGTATTGATTTCAGTGAGTTTGGGAATAGTGCTACTGGAAAACACCTTCCTTGTTAGTTCACTTGTTCTGGGGATAATCCCTCTGTTGAAAACACTCTCAATCTGAACCCCTAATTCATGCAAAGTTTTGAAAGTGAATAGTGGAGCAACTATTAACTTCTGCAACATATTAGGTTCAAGATTCTGTACCACTATCTGCACTTGATCCCTTTCAGAAGGGCGATCTATCATCTGTGCTGCCTTTGCTCTTCACCTTGCAACAAATTCCACAAAAGGTTCTATAGGATTTTGGTGGGTTACTTCAAGCTCTTGAGTGGTCATTTCAACTTGGGTATTGTAAGAATACTGATTAACAAATGTCTCAGCCAACTTTTCCCAGTTTTGCTTCATTTTATCCTCCAACTTGGCGTACCAAGTGGCTGTTATACCCGACAAGGTTCTTCCATATAGAGAGAGTTTCTAAGGCTTAGTCAAATCCATTATTTTCAAAACGTCCAAGAAAAGCCGAATATGTACCACAGGATCTCTAGACCCGTTAAAACGATTAATGTGTGGTGTTTTGAATCTGTTTGGGAGTCTTATGGAAGCCTCGGTGTACCCATCCTCAATGTTGGGAATGGAGTTAATTCTATATGCCTTTTTGAACTGTTTTTCAAGGTTAGTAATTTTTAACGAGATTGGGTTGAGATCATCAATGTGAAGGGGATAAAGCCCCTTATTAGGCTGCACCAAGGGTCTGAAAACTCAAGCTTGAGCCAAACCTTCTCAAGGATCTAGACCCTACAAATCTTCAACTAGCGGAGGTGGGTCAAAGTTCAGTTGGGGGCCCAAGACTGGATGTGTAGTAGATGCCCTAAATGGGTGTTGCATTTCAACATTGGTCTCATCCTGCATGGCAATTCCTTGGTTTAAGGCTGCTATCATGGCCACAACTTCTTCTGGACTCTGTGTGATCACGGGTTTGCTGAGTTGGCAATCGGGGAAATTGATGAGTGTAAGCTGAGAGCTGACTAGTAAGGATTTTGACCCAGTTATGCTTGATGGGATCAGATCTTTTCTGAGCTGGCTTTTTTGGGGGTTAGATGAACTGGGCCTTTTGTTGAGTGGGTTTTTTTTCTGGAATTAGATAGATTGTGATGGGTGAAGGCTGGTACTGCTTCTTCTCTAGTTTAGACAAACCTAGCATTAAAGAAACAAATGCCTCTCATCAGATCAGGATATCGGGTATACCAGTCAAAACAAAGCAAGATACAATTTTGGCCCCAGTTCTAGTTTTGTTGAAAATTCACCCATATCAAACACAAACCCCAAGATTTCGACCCAAATCTGATTCTGATATGACCCTCAAGTTTGAAAGGAATCGCCTCAATATTAAGACCCTCCGAAGATTGCATCATATATATTCCCAAAGAGTTCACATTTTGCACAAAAGCACTCAAAACACCCCTATGAGAAGTTAAGGTTACCATGTCTTAGTTTCATCAGGAACTCGGGTTCACTATTCAAACAACGTGATTTCACGTAACCTTGTATTCGGGTGAGTATCCTGTCCTAGTTTGGAACAATCTCTATGGCTTTACTATATGCAGCTAGGCCAAATGGTCAAAAGGATACCTCAGCAAGACTACCTAATATACCTCTCACACCTAACACCGAGAAGTGAAAGGAGGATTAACGGTACAGCGGTAATCCAGATTGAAGGGTTGTGTTCCCGTCGTGGCAGAGCCCGCGACCGATCAGCCTTTTGGCAAGCTTTTAGGCAAGCCTTTGGCAAACCGTCCAGGAATAGCAGATGGCAAACACAGTGACTTAGGCACGTTAATGCAAATGCAATGCAAAAAAACATATAAGTGTAGATAAAATTTCGTATCATGAAGTTCAAGTCAAGTTTTCTAATTTTCCTAACAGAGTCGCCAGAAACTATAGCTTGACTTTTTCGCACCCCCTTTCAGAAGTTTGAAAGAAGCCCTACAGTTCGGACTCCCGCAGTTCTGAATCTAATCTCACAAGTGGAATGTGAAATAGATAAACACCAAAGAGTCTAAATCTTTTGGAAAATCAATTTTGAATCAAAAATGTCAAAATTGGACTGCTTTGCCAGATACAAAGTTGCCACCAAAATATTTTATTTTGGAAAAAATTTAGAAAACCCATGACTCGTGCCAAAGGCCACGTGTCCGTCATCACCAAAGTTGTCTCAGTTTGAGAACTTGGGTACGAGAGGGGAAGGTCATGAATTGACCACCCCCGCTCACCTGATCAAAGATCGGCCTCTACTACTCATGATATGATTTTTGTCTACATTATATGCTCTTGTTCCGGTTTATTAGGCTTGCATTACTATGTGATGAGTGCACACCAGGTATAGACTAATTTGCCTGAATTGGAACAATTCAATTTCATTTTTGTTTTTTGAAAGGGTTTGATTTTGCTACTTAAAGTGGGTTTAAAGTTTGCGAATTTGCCACTTGACAAAGTGGGCTTAAAATGTACATTCATTTAATTATTTCAATTCAAGCAACAAGCATTCATCTACAAGCACTCAAATAGTTTATCAAGTAAGCACTTAGCCTTATGGCAAACATGCTAATCATGACAACATCAACATTTCATGCAAGATGCTAAAGCACTAAACACTTACCTAGTACTCCAAGCTAAGATAAAGAAAAAGAGTTAGGAAAAATGCATGATCTCTAACTATGCCAAATGTCTAATGCAATACATGCGATATGCAACTAAAATAGGCTTGGCTACTTAACATGTTATTTGCAATAATTTCATAGCATGCTTTTAAACACGTATTCAAAGAGGTAATAAATACTAATGCAAGTTTGAATGATGAACCGAGTCTCGGTGCATGTAATATGAATGGATGCAAGCATACGATGTGCTAATTAAAATGTGATGCCCCTAAACTAACCATCAAAAGGGGATAAATAAAAAGGAGAAAGACATGGGGTTAGAAGACATACACATTATTACATTATGCTCTCACGAAGGAGAGTCCAAATAAATAAATTAAGCTAACTAGCAACTAATTAAGCTAAAGCTAATTATGCTAACTATTACAACAAAATGATAACTAACTAAACTACTTAACTAATTATTACAACACTTGAACTAATTAACTAGTTAACTAACTAATTAAATAATTATAATACAGGTGTAATTAAAAGAAGTAATTAAACTAAGTAACTAACTACTCTGCCTCGGGAAACGAGGGATATGCATGCACATTCTTGGATTCCACCCGAAAAGACCACCGTTTGCCCTCAAATGCATCTGTTTGCACAGTTGAGCATTTCCAGAACAACTTTGCTCCATCTTACCAACACTCTGCTGAAATTTGCATCAGTGGCCAGCCGACCAAAGATGAAGGTTGCCGACCACCAGCCGGCTGTGGAGGTGGTCTGCCGGCCACCTACCGACAATGGAAAGTGGCCTGCCAGACACTGATGCATAGGTTCATCTTGCTGCAACAAAGGACAAACAGAGCATATACAGGGTGTTTTCAAGGATTGTCTGCACAACTCATCCCTTCTTTTCATGATCAAATCCAAGGAGTTGTGAACCTAAGCCACAAACCACTAATTCAAGCAATTTCATTGTATGATGGCTTGTGAACCCAAATGTGCAAGTTTAATAAATGTAAGGAAAAAGGACACAAACCTCCTCCCTTTCATAAATGATCAAGGGAAGTGGTTGACCTTAAAAACTTGAATCATTTCATCACTAGTAAGTATGAAATGGTTCAAGCTTCCACGTGTTCAATTAACGTCCGATTAAACACGACCAAATTATTATCTTTTACCATTTTTAGCCTCAATTTTAATTACTCAATTTTAAATTACTAACTATTCTTTAATTCATTGAGTCTAATGGTGAAGTTAAGTCCTCTAATAGAGTGAAGTACCAAACCAAGAGTTAAGTTAAGATATGAAAGAGATGTCATGCCGTTGATAATGAACCCCTAAAAGGGATTAAACCATTAAGCATGACAACCTCAATCTCATGCTTAAAAGAACAAGAGGCTTGAAACAACCCTCAAAGCAAAACAAAAGCCAATAAATGAGGGAGGCGACAGAGATTATTAATGCTGAAAATAAGTTAAAAAAAACATAAATAAATGCTATTAACTCAAAGGAGATGATGTCTAAGGCCTAGAACACCAAACTCATGAGGACTATTATACTCTAAACATGCAAAACAAATCTCAAACACAACAAACACTTGAAAATAGTCTTAAAATTGGTCTGAAATAGCCCTAAAACATGATGGAATTAAGCTAACAAGAGCTAGAAAAATAAGCTAAAACATGGAGCATGTTAAGCCAGTAAACAAAACACAAGGAAGGGAGGCTACCCCCTCCATTTTTGGACTTCAAAACATGATTTTGGCCATTGAAATAACTCTGAAATTCAGTGTTTAAATGCTCAAAAAGAGATAGTAAAAGAATGGGAAACACAAGAGTAAATGCCTTGAAAATAAGGTGTAAAGAAGTGTGAACCACCCCTCAACCTTTATTGGCCTTAAATCACAAGTTTCAGCCAAAAAATACAGAGTCTTCACAGCCAAAAAAACAGTAAGAAAAGATGGAAAATAAGTGGTGTAGAGATGGTGCAAAAGCAAGAGGAGGTATACCTCTTGAAGATGAATGAACCCTTAAGTCATAAACTACCAATTTCACACTCTCAAGTGTTTTAAGAGCTCAAATTCAAGCTCAAATAATCTCAGCAAGAAGCTCTCTAGGTTTGGTTTAGAGTGTTTGGGCAAAGTCTATGCAAGTTACAAAAGAGAGAGAGAATTGTAGAGAGGGGGTATTTTTTTGCCCCCATAGTATTTCTAACCTTGAAATATATTGAGATATGTCATGTATATATAGAAAACATGAGCCTTAGGTCGAAAATATCTATTCAAAAATAACTGGAGCAGTGTAGAGACAGCTGAAGGAAAATATCTACAAAAAATCTGCTTTTGGTCACCAGTGGCCGACTTGTGGCCAGCTGGGACACTAGTGGCCAATAGGTGGCCGGCAGGCCAGAAGTGGTGGCCGGCTATCCACAAATGGTGATTGCCAGCTACCTATCGGCCACAAGAAAAATCTGCTTCCAAACCCAACTTCAAATGGGCATAACTCCTTCATCCGAACTCCTTTTCAGGTCTTTCTTGAGTCTAAATTGATTCCCGGAAGTCTACTTTCCAATGGTGGAAGCCTCACATCTAAATTCTAAGTATACAAAGGGATATGCCTATTTTAGTGAAGGTTGCTCAATTTTGGTCTTAATCGGATTGATATCTAACTTCAAACAGCCATATCTCCCTCATTCGGACTCGGTTTTAGGAGATTCTTGGGTCTAAAATAAAGTCCCAGAAGTCCACTTTCAAACGGTGGTGGCCTCACAACTAAAATCCAAGTGTACAAAAGGATAAACCTGATTTAGTGAGGCTGCCCAATTCTTCCTTAACGGTTTCATGTTAAACTTCTCCTCAACTAGTTTTCTTTCATTTTCTACTATTTTCTTCAACTCCAAACCTATAAATAAGATATTTTTAAAGATTTTTCAGAGAGTTCACCTCTCTTTCATTTATTTTCACTTTATCTTTGCTTGGTTTACTGAAAAGTGCAACATTCAACGAAATACGTGCCTCGGAACATCGTAGAAATATTTTTAAAAATATTTTGAAAGAGAGTGTTTTAAGGTCTAAAATAGTTTTGATCAAAATAATTTTGGTCGAAAATGAGGTGTAAGGTTGGGATTTAGAAGCTCTTCTTACTAAAGAAATCGAGCGATTGAACAGCATAACTTTCATTATCGAGTGATCAACTAGTGATGCCCAAGTCTTAAGGACAATCAAAAATGGGGTGTCTATTACAATAATATATATAAATTTACATTTATATTTTATATATATATATATATATGTACACATTAACATATATAAGATATCACAAAAGTAATATGTAAAAAAAAATTCAACAATATAATACAGGTAACAATGAAAAGTTAATTATTTATAATTAAATAGTTGGTCATAATATAAATGTTTAGTGTTACATTTTTGTGTGTATGCACCATTTTTTAATTAGATTATTAAATTTACATAAAAATTAAAATGATTTTATGAATAATTTATGTAAAATTGGAGAATAATGAAGAAAGATTTTTAAAAAGAAAAGTTTATAGTGTTTGGTTTGATTTGTTTTTCAAACTTTCAGTTTGAATTTTTTGATTTTCATTTTTTTTTTTTTTTTTTTTTTTGTGGTCTTTGACACTATTTTTTGTAATAACCCTTTTTATTTTCTTTTAGATTCACTTAATTTAATACTTTTTTATTTTCTAATTTTACTTTTAGATTTAGATTCACTTAATCTAAATACACTTAGAAAATAATTTGTTGCATAATTTTTTTGAAAAAAAATTTAATAATAATAATAATAATAATAATAATAATAATAATAATAATAATAATATCAGTACATGCTTGAATTTATAAAAATAATAAATAAATAAATTGCCTATATTTTACTTTTTAATTATATTTAGGTTATTAAATATTAGATTTTCATGTAAAAGTATAATTTAAATATAAAATATAAAGAATTACATTATCTTAAATCACCAAAACTAAGAAAATATGAAAAATCAAAAACTCAAAAACAGATTTACAAAATAAAATCAACGAAAGTGATTCTTGTTTAGAATTTTGATATTATACCTTGATTATTAAAGTACCATAGAAAAAATTACAATTCAGAAAATATAATTTAAACAAAAAAAAATGTATGAAGATAATTTGCAAATTTTTGATACGTACCACAAACCTCTGTTTTTAAAAAGGCGTGTGTTTTCCTTTGTCTAGATTCAAATGAATACATACAACTTTAATATTCAATTAAAATTAGGGTAAACTACCAATAGATCCTACTTTGGAGACTTATTACCTAATAGGTCCTACTTTGGAGACTTATTACCCATTAAGTCCTATTGATAAATTTATTAAGTGATAAAGATAAATTTATCAGTCTTTTATTTTTATGAATAAATTTATAGTGATAAATTTATCACTTTGTTTTTATGAATAAATTTTTAGTGATAAATTTATCACTCTCTTATTTTTATAGTGTTAAATTTATTAGTTAGGACCTGTAGGTAAATAAGTCTAGTTAATAGGACTAATTGGTAAGTACCCCTTAAAATTATTCACGGTGATTTGATCCATAATGAACAATTGTAAATATTATGTATATCAAGATAAAAGGCATAAAAGAAATAAGAAAGAGTAATTGTTTTTTATTTTTCAATCATTATCAATGTAAAAAATAGGGAGACAGTTTTTTTTTTTTATGATAAGAAAAGGGACGGTTTGTTTATATTTGTATAGGATTTTTGGAAGCAGATATATCATTTTTGAGTGTTTAACTCCAAAAATAAAGAGACAGTTAATTTATATAAGGCTCTTCATGACTTTTAAAAAATATGATAGATTTAAGAGGGTAAAATTGAGATTTTAAAAAAGTAAAAAATATGATAAGCTCTTCATACTTCTATAATAGTAATTGATAAATGTAGCTCTCTATTTGATAATATCTAAAAATCACATTTTTTTTCTCTAAATTATTGTCTTTTGTGATTTTTTTTTTAAAATTTGTTTTAAAAATATTTATTTTTCAAATCCATAACATAAAAATAACAAATATTTGAATTCCCTAATGATGAAAAAAAAAAAAAAGATCAGCAAAAAACTTTATTAAAAAAGCAATTTTAGTCAAACCCAACTTTAATAGAGAAAACAATGAGAAATTCTCGTTATATAATTCATTGGCATTCTTCATGCAGCTAAAAATTAGATCGTGTAGTTGTTAGTATACAAAACATACAAGACATCTTTTTAACTCATTCCTATCTACATTGGACGTTATTTTAATGTCTACTCATCATAAATATTAACTAAAGTCATACTAAAAAAAAAAATTAATATTATTATATTAAAAATATAAGATTAATTATATATATATTTTAAATCTAAAAAAAGTGAGTGTAATTTACCCTTATTTTTACGGATTCAATCTTCATATCTAACTGTTATACCATCATGATGGTGAAGCAGAGGTGTTCGCAGTTCAGTTGTGGTCGAAAAACCTCCAATCTGTCATCTATCTATCAGATTGGCAAATTGAAAAAAATCAAGCCGCATCCGTCAGCCAGATTGACGGATGCGCATTGAGCGGATTGATGAATTAGCGGATGGATGCGACTCGATTTGGCGGTTTAAACTTTTACAAATTTTGAATATAATACAACTTGTCAACATTTGTTTTGGTTAACAATTCAACTCAACATAACCAAAAGATTATCAAATAAATTATCAAATATCAATAATAAATACATATAAAAAAAATTATACATTATCAAAACTATTTCATTACTTTTTTTATTCAAAAATTATTTAATTTGATTTTTTTTAAAATGACAAAATTAAACATTATATTTTTCACACAAAAATACCAAATATCAACACTTGCCATTTGATAAAAAGATTTTCAAATTGAAAACAAAATAGAATATTTAAACTATTTTTCAATTGAAAATACAAACAGAATATCTAAATAAATTGAAACACAAATTTTTACAAATTACTAAAGGTGCTCGCGATTTAGTGGTTCGGTTGCAGACAAATAAATCTCAAATTCGCCATTTGTCCAAAACTAGACGAATTGAAAAAAATCAATCCATAACCGTCTGTTCGTCATCATGTATTCGTCTAAAATATGACAGATCGGGCCGGATTTAATCAAGATATCCGCTGCACACCCCTAGATGAAGTGATAATGTCACTCACGTGTGAAAAGCATTAGACATCATGTTGTGTATTGTTTAAAGGGAAGCCTTTGGTACACCCCCATTATATATGTGTATCACATATACTTTTGTTACATATTTGTTTAGTATTTTAGGATAAAATTATATATTTTGTGATTTAAATTTATTTGATGAAAAAATATATAATATTATCACAAAAATGGATAACATTACCACAAAATATGTACCTTCACTTTTTAACAATAAATTGTTGTAACTTAATTAAAATAGTACATAACATTTTTTATAAAAATGCATAATAAAGTGTATATGGTACACACTTGTTAGCGTGTCAACTATAGGAATTGTCCCTATTATTAGTGTGATAAGTTTGTTAATTTTTTGAATGGGTTGACAAATTGGGTTTTAGTTATTCAGGCCAGGAGATTGTTAATTATTGGGTTGATGACCCATATTGTCACTTGATATGCCCAAATATGTTGGTTAAGTTGGATCCTACTATTAAAATTGGGCAAGTTACCTCTTTGGAAGCAAAAATTTTGATTCAATTGGATTGGGCCTCTAATTTATTTCCAATTTTCCACCTCCATTTAAGCTTCCACTTGTGAATACAGACCAACCTTTTTTCCTTCTTTCCAAACAATTAGAGCATGTTTGTTTTGAGGGATAAGAGGGTGAGATTGGACTATTAGTCTTATCGGACTAATAGTCCATTGTTTGTTTAAAAAATTTTACTCCGGACTATTAGTCCCACAAACATGGGACTATTCTATCCCATGGGGGGGTGTGGGATAAAAACCATGAGATTGGTATCCCATGGGATTATTTTGTGAAATGTCCACTTTACCTTCCATGCTATTACTTAGTAAACAATTAGAAAAGGGTAAAATAGTATTTTGAACATTTATAAATTATTTTTTTAGTGTTGTTAATTTAAAACTATATATTAAATAAAAAATTTAAATTATAAATTATAAATTATAAATTAAATTTAATTAAAAATAATAAATAATAAATTATGGCCTTATAAATTAAATTTTTTTAGTGTTGTTAAAAAATTAAATTTACATATTAAATAAATTTTTTTTTAGTATTGTTAATTTAAAATTATATTTTAAATAAAAATATATAAATTATAAATTAAATTTAATTAAAAATAATAAATTATAAATTATGGCCTTATAAATTAAATTTTTTTAGTGTTGTTAAAAAATTAAATTTACATATTAAATAATTTTTTTTAGTATTGTTAATTTAAAATTATATATTAAATAAAAAAATATAAATTATAAATTAAATTTAATTAAAAATAATAAATTATAAATTATGGCCTTATAAATTAAGTTTTTTTAGTGTTGTTGAAAATTTAATTTATATATTAAATAAAATTATTTTTTTATTGTCATTATTTAAAATTATATATTAAATAAAAATATAAATTATAAATTATAAATTTAATTTAATTGAAAATAATAAATTAAAAATTGTGGCCTCATAAATTAAATTTTTTTAGTGTTGTTAAATTATAAATTATAGATTATAAGGGTAAAATAGTCTTTTGAACATTTATCCTTATCCAGTCCGTCTAACCAAATATTGGATTTACTAAAAATAGTCCAATCCAGACATCTAATCCCATGATTAAACAAATATAGGATATAAATTCAATCCAACCAAATAGTCCCAGGACAATGTATCCCGGGACTAACAGTCCAATGGATTACAATCATCTTTTTCTAGTCCATCCAAACAAACACACCCATGAACAAATTGAATTCCTTCAAGCTTGATATCATTAATGATGACTTGGACAGGGATTTTCACAACCCAAGCAACTCAAACCAACTAAAAATCTATGAATAATACTATATGCAAGAATGTTAGAGGCTCCAAAAATTTTATTAAAAATTTTATCAAATGTCTCACATGGATGTGGGACCCACATGCCACACCCATGTGAGACATTTGGTAAAATTTTTGATAGAATATTTGGGATCTCTAGCATTACTCTACTATATGTACCAATTAATATACATACTAGTGTACTAACAGATGATGTGGTATCATTTGTATAGTTTGGGATATTTGTAACTTGTACAATAAATGTGATCAATAATAATATCATAACACTAATTGGTATACTAGTGTGTATACTAATTAGTACATGTAGCACTACCGAAAATCTATAATAGGAAAGCATATTAATAATGACTTGTAAATTGACTCGACTAACAAAAATTTCTGACTATCTTACTACCCAGCGATTCTGTGAGATTTAAAAAGCCTAATGAAATAAGTCCATGAAAGAGGACCATTTGGACCACTACAAAGTGAAGGGTTGCCCTCAATGAAAGATTGTTGGTTTTCCATGACCATGGACCATTAATACGGGCTATGGGCTATATAAGGTACCCCTAATAATGTGGCCAAATTTTTTGAAAGTCCCATTAGACCAACAATAGACCTAACCTTGTCCACTTGCTTTGATGGGTCACTAATGTACATGTGTAGTTTGTTTGTTACATGTAAAAAGTTGCTCCAAACTCTGACATCAACTGCGACTCATATTTGGGTGGTTATGCGTCGTGTTTAAGGCGTTAACGAACAAGTTACTCCAGCATGATATGCGTTCAATTTGTTAAAAATTTGTTCGAGATTAATTTTCATAAGTTAAATTTGATCAAAATTTTAAATTCGTTAAGTTTTTATGTTAAATTGAAACAACTTACTACTCAGCTTGATAAACTTATATGTTTTATAAAAAATCAAATTACTCAAACTTAACTCGTATTCAATTAGTTTAAAATCCACTCATTATATAAATAAATCACAGTTAAACATAATTTTAAACTCGTTAAGTTTTTAAACAAAGCTCAAATGTTTTATTACTTTGTTTGACTGAACTCATTTTCAACCCTAATTGGTTTGGTTTGGGCGAGACCTAAATCCATAATTGAGGCCTCGTTTGGAAATAGACTAATTTAGTAACTTTTTGGCTATTTGGCTAAAATATGAGTTAAAAAAAACTAGTATGTTTTGGGATGACTTTTTGACTTTTTACGAAAAGATGTGCAAAAAGTAGAGAGAAAAGAAAATTTTTGACTTTTTGGTATAGGTTGTTGGCTTTTTGGCTAATTTGCCTCGTTTGGGAACAGGCTAATTTAATAACTTTTTGGCTATTTGGCTAAAATATGAGCTAAAAAAAACTAGTATATTTGGGATGACTTTTTGACTTTTTACGAAAAGATGTGCAAAAAGTAGAGAGAAAAGAGAATCTTTGATTTTTTGGTATAGGTTGTTGGCTTCTTAACTAATTTAGTAACTTTTTGACTAAAATGTTCAATTGCCAAACGGAATCAACCATTCACTGAGTAAGTTTAGATTGATTTGGGCTGAAATCATGATTATCTTAATTTATAAAATTTTCATTTTAAACCAAACTTTTAATATAGTTGGTAGAAAAAAAAAATTATATGATATGATTGTCACAAAATTTACCAAAATAATTGTCACGAACAAAATATATATATATATATATATGGGGCCAATTCACAAGTTAGTTTTTGGCTAACTTTGTGAATTAAACCAAGGTGATTAAATTAATCATTTGTAGACCAAGAATCAAAGTATGCTCCTTCAAGAACCAAACCAATACACTATATATTTATCCACTTAATTAACAATATGTCCAAAATTAGAACACAAAATACGCACGTAAAATATAGTGTGACAGAGATTTATTTTTAAATTTGATCCACATTAGAATCAAGATTAATTTAAGCTACATGATGTATTTTTTTATACATATTATGTGTTTTAATTTGGCACACATAACTTTGCTTAGTTTATATGCAAGTGGGGATGTGCCAATGTGGTCCATTAGAATCACATTACATATTATGCCAACTTTGAGCAAAGTTTGTTCAGTTGGTAACTGATAATCACTGTCAATTTGTGTAGTTAACATCAAAATTTGAATGGAAAACCAAAAAGATAGAGACAATTTGTACAAAGATAACTTAAAATATGCCAAGAATTTCGACCCACTTTCAAAAGGGAATTTTGAAAAGGGGAAAAAAATATAAAAATATATATATATAAAAATCCCTTTATTTGTCAGCTCATTCGCTAACATTCTCACGTTCCCTTGTGATCTTGGTCTTGTTTTTCTTGCTTTTGAAAGCTAAAAGGGCCATTTGGACATTAAACAGCATATATTTCCAACCTTTCCTAGGGTTCTTTTTTTTCTTTCTTTCTTTTTTTTTTTTTTTTTTTTTTATAGCTTTTCTAGTCAAAAAATATCACAAAAATCAAAAAGTAGTTAAAAAATCACTTAAAAAAACAAAGGGTAATTACACTTACATCTCCCAAGGTTTGAAGAAAAAATTACAGTCAGCCTTATATTTTTTAACATAATTACACTAACCTTCCTTTTAATAAGTTTAAATGGAATGAAACTATTGTAAATAGTGAATAAATATTGAAATAAATAAAGATAAATATTCATTTTGGGGAAAAAAAAATGATCATATGATTAACTAATTATTGATAAAAAAAAAAAATGGTCTAACTGTTATGTGAATTAAAATATTAAGAGAGACTAGTATAATTATGTCAAAAATATGGAATTAACTATATTTTTTTTCAAATTTAAAAAAAAAATTAGTGTAATTTTCACAAAAACAAATCACACACTAGAGTCATCCACGTGTTTCCCTATAACTTAAAAAAAAAATATTTTAAAACGCATTAATTTTTTTCACCCATTAAAAAAATAAAACCTCAAACCAAACCTTAGTTAAATAATTTTTTTGAAGCGCCACTATTTCTCCCAAGTTCAGTCCTAAATGTTAATAATGATATTTGAACCAAAAATCTTTCTTGACTTGAGTTTTGATATTATGTTAAATTATTAATTATTCAAAAAAATTAAATATGCTAAAAAACGAGTTCAACAGCGTATGTCAAGTTATCTAATAATAATCATTACTAATCTCATTTGTTTTTATCCCTTCTAATCATATTTGTTTGAACAAACTAGATAATGAGATATTGCAATAAAACGGACTGTGATAAATAGTCCTCGAATTATTTGGCTAAAAATGATGTTTATTATATGTTTGTTTTATCATAAAATTAGATGTTTGGAAATGACTATTTTAGTGAATATTATGTTTAATTAGGAAATTATGAAGAATGTTCACCTTGTTTTGTTTTGGTTAATTTTCTTTTTCTTTTTTTTTGGGTATTTTTTTTTCTTTTAGTGAATTTTTTTTTTAATATTTTAAGTAATATTATTAGTTTCTAGATACACATAACTTAGATTCACCTAAAAATTAAAATATTTGTAAAAAATATTTTAAAAAATTCAATAAATACATAAAATTACAAAAATGTACTGATTTTTTTTTTTTGTATTTAATGAATTTTTTATTGATATTTTTTATAAATATTATACTTTTTAAGTGAATCTAGATTAGGTGCATCTAAAAATTTTTTTTTTTTAAAAAAAATTTCAAAGATAAAAGAAAATTGACTAAAAACAAAAAAACAAATCACAAAAAAAAATATAAATAAAAAAACTTAATTTTCTGAAAAGTGGGCTCAATTTTTTTACAATAATATTTAAAGTGTATTTAATTTTTTGAATCGTATTTAAACAAACAAAGTTAATTTCTCAAACGATTTTTTTTTTTTTTGAATTGTTTACAATGGCAATACTAAATTTAAATTGTATTTTATTTATTTTTTATTTGAAGTATATTTTATTTTATTTTTCTAAGACCACTTTTAATTTTATTTAAATACAATGTTAAAATTATATTTCTATTTATGATTTTACTAATATAAAAAATAAGAGAAAACTATTATATATCATGAGATTGAAAAAAATACAACATATTTTTAATTTACACATGTTTAAAAAAATCCAACATATTCTTAAAAAATATTATGAAGAAAAGAGATGTTATATATTATTTTTCTTTTGAATATTATAAGTATATTTCTTATTATTATTTTGCTAATACAAAAGAAGAAAAAAACAGAAAAAAAATAGAGAAGAATAATTTATATCACAAGATTAATTTATACATATTTAAAAAAACTAATATGTAAAAATATATATTAAAAGAATAAAAAAAAATTAATGTTATATATTTGAGGATGAATTATATCATTTAACTATCTAATCTAGAGATTGGCTCAATCCATTTATTTCTATCACACACCCTCATAAGATTGAATTATCCCACATATGAAGATATTAGACTTTTAATCCAACCAAACATTAAATTATTCATTTTGTTGAACAGGAAATCCAATCTAACGACTCAATTCCAAAAAACCAGGGTCCTGGGCATGGGCCAACTAGGCTATGGCCTAGGACTCCTTAAAATAGACCTAAAAAAGGAGTCTCCTCCTATTATGATTTAGTATAATATATTATGTATGTTTTAAGTTCAAAAAAAATTAAAGAAGACTTATGGCCTATTCAAAAAAATTAACATTGTTATCCATTGAAAATAGATCCAAAGAAAAGGTTCCCTCCTATTATAATTTATTATAATATATTAGGTATGTTTTAAATTCAAAAAAAAATTAAGGAAGGCCCAAGCTAACTTAAAATAAATTGATCTATTAAAAAATTGAAAGGCCTATTTAAAACAATTAGAATTGTTATCCAATGAAAATGATTTTGCAAAAAAACTAGATTATGTAAGTATAATTTATTTATTTGCTTCTAAAAATACAAGAAGAGCGAGGATCAAATGACATTTATTAGTTATTGTAATGTAATACTGAATATTTTTTGTGATTTTGATACAAATCTTTTGTCCTTTACTTTCATTTTGTCCATTTTTTTATTTAATGAAAAAAAATATGAAGATTCTCAAAAATTTATTAATTAATTATCAATTTTGAATTCCAAAAATCTCAAGACGAGACCTGCACAAAACAAACAACTCTTCTAAGTTTTGGACCACCCACCCGTCTATTGTACCAAACCATATGGTGAGGAAATTATGTGGTGCGTAGTCCCAACAATAATTCAATTCTTCTATTTATAAGATACCAATAAATAAATCGGATATAATTCTCTGAGGTGTGTGTGACTCATATTTCCACCTTTCTCCTTATAAGGATTGAAGATCCAAGACTTCTCTTTGGGAGAGAAGTTTGGTTGTCAAAGGATTAACTACTTAGTTATTTCATATAAAAGATTATGTCTAATTTTATAATTAACTTTTAGGGCTAGTTTGGCATAACTTAAATAAGTTAAAAAGTCAAAAAATCACTATCTTATTTAAGTCACATCATCTTATTTAAATCACATCACCTCTCTAACACATCACATCAAACCCAACCCAAACCAACTAATAAGTCAAAAAGTATACTTTTTTAGGATATCCCAAACCAACCCTTATATTCTTATATTATTTTAAAACATAATTTAACTTGTGACAAATGTTTTAACATCTTAAAGTTGAGTCAGTACTTGAAAGATTAACATGATTAGTAATCTTGTGTGATTTGATTACATCAACATGGGATGTTGATTATTGTACTTGAGTTTTATAAAAATAAGGGGGAGTTATGTGTATGTCTTGCTAAGTAAATTTATTATTTAAAAGGTCCTATGATAATAAATAATATATTTCATACATTATTAAAAAAAGTCGCTAATTATTAATTTTTAATAAAAGTTTAAAATTTGTCATAAAAAATGTCACTAATTATAAATTTTAGCGACAGTTTAAAACAATCTTCACAAAAAAGGGTCACTAATTTTTAACTTTTAATGACAATTTAAAAAATTTATCACAGAAAAACGTCACTAATTGTAAGTTTTAGCGATAATTTATTAAAACATGACAAAAAAAGTCACTAATTGTCAATTTTTAGCGACATATGTAAAAAAATCATCACAAAAAATTATTTTTAGTGACGATTGTAATATGGTTTATTTACAAGAGGACTTAATGGGAATTAAATCTAATTTTATAATCTATTGATAGTTTACCCTAAAAATAAATTTGGAAACATGGTTAAAAGTCAATTTTTAACTTTTAACTTATTTTAAGTAACATCACTTCTCTATTTTTTTATATATATTTTTCAAAAAAAAATAAAAAAATCAACTGTTAACCAACTATTCAAAACAATCGTAACTCACAATAATCCAATTACATTATATCATAATTATTGAAAATGCAAATAACACACAAGTGCAAACCAGTTAGGCCTCGTTTAACATTTATAATTTATAATTTTTAGTTTACAAAAAATAAGAAATAGATTGTCATTTATTTTTATAAAAAAACAAAAAATAAAAAACTTGTTTAGTGTATAAATTTTTTTAAAAATAGATAAATATATTTGATGAGTTGTCGGATTTGATAGCTAGAGATGAAGGGTGGACGGATGTGACGATTGGTAGTAATGAGTAGCCAAAGGTGTTTGCTAGAGTTAGTGATCGAATGTCGTCGCAAGACACCAAAACGTGACCGAAGATCTAACGGTGACTGCCCACCGATTGGAGAGTCACCGGACGTTGGCTGGAGCTCGCTACCCACAGATGACCTAGTTGGTGGTGGTGGAGTTGGCTAGTAGCCATGGTAGATGAGAGGAGAAAGTGAAAAATTATTTTTAAAACAAGTGAAAATAAATTTTAGTGTTTTTAAAAATTTTGAAATCAATTTTATTTTTTTAAAAACAAAAATAATATTCCAAATAAGTTTTAAGTTTTCAATTTCCAAAAAAAAATGAAAACAGACATAAAAAAATAAGAAATAAAAACGTTAACAAACAATTGTGACCCCATTCATTTATGTGATGTGAGCATGCATGTATAAACAAAAGTGTTTTGGCAGCTTCTAAATAAATCATTTTTTTATTGATTGTTTATGTGATATTTTTAAAATTATGTCAATTTTTTAAATTATTTTTTCAATTTTTGTGTTGACAAATCTAAAAAGTAAAAAAAAAAATCAAAATTTTCAAAAAAAATAAAAATAAAAATTTTGGCTTCTTCTTTTTATTTTATTTTTTGGGGTCTTTTCTGATTTTTTTTCAAATTTTTATAAAAAATTTAGTTACTCGGTCCATCTAATTGAGTAAAATCTAGGATTAATTATACTAATAGTCCCTATAGTTTGAGACTTGTGTCACTTTGGTCATTGACTTTTCAATTGTGACACATTTGACCCTGAATTTTGAATTTTGTTCCAAATAAGGACAATTGAGAATATCATTAGATTTTTCAAGGGTAAAATCGTCAATTTGATAAAATATAAACTAATTTGACAAAAATAAATGTCAAAAAAATATTTTTAATTTTTTAAAATTTATTTTTATCCACCAATGATAAAATTATGTACAATTAATAAAAATTATATGATTAATTTTTTAAAACTAATTTTATATGATCATCATCCAAATACATAATAAAAATTAATTTGGTAAAAAAAATAAATAAATGTTTAAAAGATTTATCAAGTTTACATAATTTTATTTTTAGTAGGTAGAAATAATTTTTTAAAATTTAAAAATATTTGTTTGACATTTATTTTTGTCAAATTAGTTTCTATTTTATCAAATTGATAATTTTACCCTTAAAAATCTAATTATATATTCAATTGTCTTTATTTGGAACAAGATTCAAAATTTATGGTCAAATGTGTTACAATTGAAAAGTCATGGATCAAAGTGACACAAGTCTCAAACTATAGGGATTATTTGTGTAATTTGCCCTAAAATCTAAATGTCATCTTTTTGAATTTTTTTTAAAAAAAAAATCACTTAATATGAAAAAAGCCAATAAAACTATGGAAAAACAAACCCCAAACACCCAGATTTTAAGAAATTCTTTATTTATACACCTATGCATCTTGTTACACATTCTTTTGATACATGATATGTTTTTTTATAATAAATATTATGTAATTTCTTTATAGAATATGTTATGTATTTTTTTATTGAAATATTTTTGAACTACAAAATGTGTAACATAATTACAAAAAAATGCATAGCGTTATAACAAATTTTAAATCATAAATTATCACAATTCTATTAAAAATTGTGTGATATTTGTTGTAAAATATACAACATATACCAAGAAAAATGTGTAATAAGGTTCATACTGTGAGGATGACCCCAACATAAGATGCAAAATTGTTTACAAATTCAACTTGCAAGGATACTGTGAGGATGACCCCAATAGTTAGCTGTCTTCACATCATAAGATTTGTGCAATGAATTTAGGGAAATTACTTTTAAGTGAAACAGTGGAGAAATAATTTTCTTTTTATGGTTAAAGAAAAAAAAGTCTTTGTATAAATAGTATAAGTTTTTTTCTATGTGTTAGGATTGCACAAAAAAATATACATTTATAATGCAATTACTTTATAACTATCCTGTTGATTTGCAACTTTCCCATAAATTTACATATGAATTATGAGGGTTACTGTACAATATTTCTAAAATGTTCAAAGCTTTAACAATAACTTGCAAAAAATGACAAGAGCAAATATGAGCCACACAATATGTTTGATCCAATTAGAAAATATAGAAAGTAGGAAATCAAAGTTGTAAAACAGGTGGCATTGATGGTGCCCCTCCTTGCACTTGAGTGTTTGAGTGTTACCCAAAAGGCATACATTCCACCGGTTAGCATTAAAGTAGAAAGAAACATATTGTAATAAAATATTTGAAAAGGAGAAGACAAGAAAAAAAAAAGAAAAAAAAAAGAAAGAAAAGAAATAAATACAAAAATACCCATGTTTGGTTTTACTTTTTAAATTTGCATTTTCATTTTTCATGTTTTTTATAATAGAAACTAGGAAAAAAAGTTGGGAATGGGAAACACCCTATTGTTTTTATATTTTTATTTTGTGCAAAAATAGGTTTTAAAAATTTAAAACTAGTTTAAAATTTTTTACTTAAAAATTGGTGTTTTCATAAACTAATTTTCTGAAATAGTTTGCCAACAAAGTCTTCTTATTAGTTATTTTATTTTATCTCTTAGAATTAAAAGAAATGAAAATAATACCAGCATGTTTATTTTTCTTGTGATGAAAAAAAAAGGAAAAATTGCATTTCAATTGAGCAGTGAGAAAAACATTTTGGTGATGGTGCAACTCTAAAGTATGCATAGTTGGTTAAGAGGTTGGATCTCAAAATCTGCGAATCAAGACTTAAGCGGAGCTTATCTTGGAAGGTCGGGGCAAGTTCCCACATTATAGTCTCCTTGCTCGGAACAGCTAACAGAACACCCTAGTGATCTCTGCAAGGGGTGCTGCATTTGACCTGCGGGAGGATAGGGAAGATTTTTCTATAACCAAAAAAAAAAGTATGCATAGTACAAATTGATTTGTGGTTTGTGCAACTCTTTTTGTGTGTCAGAATTGTACAAAAAAAAATAATTATAATGTAATCTTTTTTTTTTTTTTTAAGTGCTCTATATATTTGTAATTTCTCAAAAAAATAAAGCAAAATCCCAACATAAAATGTGAAAGAACTCTAGATCGATGCAATGCATATTTCACTTTATCTTGTATAACCCACTCACATTTTGTACTAGATAATTTCTGCCATGTGTAGGACTTTTATCATATTTGTGAGCGGAGTATGAAAAATAAATGGCATAATTATGTTAAATTTAAATTGATGTAGTTAAAAATTCTGTCCTTGAGCACATGTTGAAAGTGTTGGAATCCAAAATTTTCATAGTCGAGAAAAGTGGATGTCTCTGTTATCATCACTTCTAATAAGATCAATCGGTGCAAGTTATTTCAAATAATAATTAAAATAAAATAAAATAAAAAACCTACTTTAAAAGTGAAGATGAGAGCTATTATTTTCTTGTAGGATGAGTGGTAATGGATTGCCTCAAGTCTCTAGGGCCATGTTTGTTATCTCTTATGAGTGATAGAATTGAAATGATAGTGAAGTTAGACCTGTGAAAGTATGTTTGATTTGAGAAATTTATGAGTGGATTACTAGTCCAGTCAAACTGATAACCCCCTATACAACCGGATTAAAAAAGTTAGAGAAGGTATGAGATTGAAAAAATAGTGAGGGGATTAAGTGTTATTTTATTATTTATTAATTTATTATTATTATTATTATTTACTCAAGTGCAACATGTTATTTGTTAAAAATATATATATATATATATATATTTGTTTTAGAATTTTTTAATATAGAAATATATATTTTTTAATTTTATATAAAAATAATCTAACAATCTCATCACTAATCATCACTCTCACCATTATTAAAACAAACATATTTTTACTTAATTCTTTCACTAACAATCTCTACATTAATAATCTCTTTACTAACTATATATCCCTTTATTAACAATCTCCTCCAATCTAATTCGCCACAAAAACGTGGCATAAATGCCTTATTCCAAATTATGCCATCTTTGTGCATATTGTTGTAGTTGTCAAATTACAAATTAAATAAGATGGGTGTGGACCTGGCCCGTGCAGTTTTTCATCTCGATTAGAGAGTGTTGTCCGGACTCATGGGTTTTATTATAGATTTTGTTTCGATAATTTAAACTATTTATTTTATTAAATCATTCATGTATATCATTTATAAAATAAATTAGGTTGATCTAATATTTGTATTATAATCAATTTATGGTGTTTCTTAAAAATTGGATGATCAAAATGAATAGTTTGAATTATTAAAACGAGACTCGTGGTAGGTTTTATAGATCCAAACAATACCCTGGATTGGAGGCGATTCAGATAAGATTGGTTGTTATGGTCGAATTATCTATAGGACATGAGAGTTTTTTTTTTTAATTGTGTTTAAGGTTTGTTTGTTTGTTTGTTTGTTTTTAGTGAAGATTTAAAAAAAAAAATTAATTTTTTTTTAAGCTTTCAGATTTCACTTGACAAGATGAATCAAAAGAATAAATTTTTTTTTTTAAAAAAAAAAAAGCACAGAAAAGATAAAAATAAGTAAAAAATAGTCCTATCTAAAAAAAGTTAAAATAGTAGATTTCTTTTATTTATTTTGGCTTTTCTAATTTTTTTTTTTAGAATTTCTTTTTAAATTACTTTTTAGATTCGTCTGGATTGAAAAATAAAAAATTAACTTAATTTTGAAAAAAAAAATGTCACTAAAAACAAAAAACAAAAAATAAAAAAAATAGGCAAAAAAATGAATTATTCGGAAGTTTCCAAACAGATAAGTATATGAACCTAACAAATTTTATTAAATTTTAATCTTTCTAAAATATTGTATCAGTCCCAACAATTTTGAAAATTTCAGTCGGACCTCTGAACATTCAATAGAATTTCTCATGTTAGTTCCATCAAATTAAATGTTTAGAATATTTACTTAAAATCCATCCATTTTCTTTTCAATTGAACAAATACTTTTTTTGTGTGTGTGAATGAAATAAGAAAAACTTATCGCCATACTTTTGAAACTATTCTCTACGCAACCCCAATAAATCTGTGATATCCCAAGTCCTTTTAAAGCATATACATTCTAGTGTGTTTCGAGGTGCCATTTTGCATTTTTGGGTATTGGAGTGAAGCCAGAAATTTTGGGAATGCTTTAAGATTATTGTGTCTTACTTTTGAGTTGAAACTGCTCGAGCAATTATTTCGTCACTCGAGCGGCAACGACGACCTTCTAGTAGCTCGTTTTGTAGTTTGAACTTCTGAGAGTGTGTATGCTTCACTCGAGCGAAGGTTTTATTAGTTGAGCGGTTTTTTGCAAGAAGGAGAGAGATTCTGGGAGTTGACATTTTTCACTAGATCGCATTATTGTTCGCTTGAGCGGTCTTAGATTTGAATTGATCACTCGAGCGCAGTATTGTTTGCTCAAGCGGTTTGTCCGCATTCTGTTCTGAGAAATATGTCCAATCACTTAAAAGTTGAGCCTTTACACACTTTTATTTCACTTTTCACTTCACTCTCTCTTTCTGTACATTAACTCTCACTCTCTTTTCTCTCCACCCACATCATTTATTTCCTTGATCTTTCTATATTCATTGAGATTTTGACCCCAGTGACTTCTTTAATTTTAGTCAGTTCATCAAGGACTACGTTGTGTACGGTGGAAATCAAATTACGACGGCGATGATTTTGAAGTTTTTCCATCTTTTCTTCTCAAATCTTCATGTAGGGAGTTTATTTGAGTTATATATATATATATGATTCTGACATATCTTGTCCATCTTGCTATGATTTCAAGTTTGGGTTTTGAGTTTTGAAGTATTGAGTCTAGAAAATGTTAGAAATGATGTTCTTCTTATGATTTTGGTTCAAGATAAATTATTTGTGAACTATGAATCACTAAGAGGTACATGAAAGAAAAATATTTTGAAAATGAAGGAAAAACCCCTCTTCTGACCAAACTCTAGGTTTTGGGGCAATTTGGGAAAAAGTAAATTTGTGAAATACCATGAAATTATCTCTTGAGAAAATGAAGAAATCTTCCTCATGTTGTTGTGTTGTTAAGATACCCATAAAAAGGATGAGAGTTGTTATTGAGAAATTATAATAGCATGTTGTGCATATGTTTAGAATATGAAAATAAAAACGAATCTTGATTGTAATGCCCCAAGAAAATACACAATAAAAGTACACTAACAACCGCTCCTTACAGTAAACCAAAATAAAACTCCAACACTTGCATAGATAAGCATAAGAGATTTACAAAGTAGTTCCACATGCGAATATACATTCAACGACTTTAGTACATGAATCTATAGCATGTATGTTAGGTTTTTATTGTTGGCAACCCCGTTTGACAAAACTCCTTTGAGTTGTAATTTTATTCGCATGTTTATTTCAGTGAGGCTATGAGTTTTTTAGATGCGAATCCATCCAACCCGAATCGAGCTTTGCGGAGAAGTTTGTGATGTTAATGCTTTCAAGATTGCCACTTCGCTGATTATTACGGGGTCGAGTTGCCGGTCACCATGGCTCAAGCAAAATTCAAATTTGCATTCAAAATTGCATGTCAGCCGTTGCTCGCTCGAGCCAAGGAGTGCTCGCCCGAGCTAAGACTTTCTCGCTCGAGCCAAGGAATGCTCGCCGATCCAAGGATTGCGCCCATACAAAAACTGAAGAAAGTGATTGGTCGCCGAGCCAAGGATCCGTCGCCGGCGAAGGCACTAGTAGAAATCACGAAATTTACTCTCCTCGCCGAGCCAGAAAGCCTCGCTCGGCGAGCCTCGTAATCCGGATTTCTCAAGGAGTTTGATTTCTTCCCAATCTTGGATTACTTTTGGTTCTCTATAAATACTTGGTTTTCTCCCAAAACTAAGTAATTGATTGAAGTCCTCCGATCTTCTTTTTGGTTCTTAAAGGTTTATATCTCGGGGATATTTTTTTCTTTGATGTCTTATTGAGTATTCAACTCATGATCCAAAAGGCTACATCAAAGGTTTTGTTTGTTACACAAAAGAGAGAGTTGTTCTTGATTGTGGATTCTGAAGAATTCGGTCTGAAGCTTCGGTGGTGGAATCCGGAGTGGCTCATCAGAAAGACAATTCCGTGGTGAAGATGGGGTTGGAAGAGGCACATAGAGGTTGGTTCAATTAGGCGTTGTGAATTCGCTAGATAATTGAGAGTGATACCTGTGTAATTCCTTTATATCTTCTTAGTGGATTGTTACGGTGGTCAGTGGGGTGGTTTTTGATCACAATTGGAAGGTGTCCAATTGTGGTTTTTCCACGTAAAATCTTTGTGTCTCTTTCTCTTGATTGTTTGATTGGGATTTTTATATTCTGCTTAAAATTGATACATAATCACAAATCAACATCTAGGAGGTTTCTAGATTTTTCAATTGGTATCAGAGCGGGTCGTTCTATTTTTTTTTTTTTTTTAAAAAAATTTTTTTTTTAGAACGAGATCTTATTTGATTTGTGATAATGGATTCAATTCGTGAGGGAAATTCTATGGTTAGACCACCCCTACTTGACGGATCCAATTATTCTTTTTGGAAAGCCCGGATGAGATCTTTTTTAAAATCTATTGATGAAAAAGTTTGGCAATCCGTCATGAATGGGTGGACTGAACCAACAATTACTGTTGATGGAGTAACTTTCCCCAAACCAATTGATAAGTGGGACACAACTGATTACCAAAATAGTAGCTGGAATAGTAAAGCTATCAATTCTCTCTTTTGCGCTGTCACACCTGAAGAGTTTAGTCGTATCTGTAATTGTGAAGTCGCAAAAGAGGCTTGGGATATCTTACAAACTATTCATGAGGGCACTCCTTCTGTTAAACGTTCAAAACTTCAAAGGCTCACATCCAGTTTCGAAAACCTTTCAATGAAAGATAGTGAGACCTTTGATGAATTTTATGCGAAGTTGAGTGACATTGTAAATTCCAGCTTCAATTTAGGTGAAAAAATACCAGAATCCAAAGTTGTGGAAAAATTTTGAGATCCTTGTTCGATCGGTTCCAACCAAAGTTACGGCTATTGAGGAGGCTCAAGATGTTGACAACCTCAAGCTAGATCAGTTGGTTGAAATCTTCAAACTTATGAGGCACACAGAAATTTCAAAAAGAAACAAAAGATCTTGCTTTTAGTAGTGCTCATAAAGTGGTTGAGGATTCGATGAGAATTGTGAGATAGATTCCAAGATTATGGCGGCTTTTGTTAAACAATTTAAAAAATCTTTTTGAATAAAAATCCTAATCTTTTGGAATCTACTCATACTCATAAATCCAAAGGCAAAGATAAAGTCAAAATTAATTCTATAGCCAAGAAGGAGAAAGGAAAGATACAAGGAACTCGAAAGGCCCAATGCTATGAATGCCAAGGATTTGGCCACTTTGCTCAAGAATGCCCTACTCGTTTGAGGAAGAAGAAAGCCCTCGCCATCACTTGGGATGATGAGTCGAATCTAATGGAGATGAAAGTGACGATGAAGATCAAGGCGAAGAGGGACATAAGCAATTCCTTGCTTTCATGGTGGCTTCCAAAGCGAAGGACAAACAGAGTCTCCGAAAAGGTCTTGAGAATACTCATCGATGATGAATCTCGGAGAGTGATCATGAAGAACTTGAGCAAGCCTATGAAAAGTCAGTATAGTCTCTTAATTTATTCAAATTGAATGACAAACTCACAAAGAAACTCAAAGCATGTGAATGTGAGAATGTCAAACTTAAGGAGGAGATTTCCGAGGCTAGGATCAATGCCATCAAGATAGCTGATGATCAACAAGTTCTTTGTGCTAAACTGTTGACTTGTGAGACAGAGAGGAATGAGCTACAGGAAACTCATACCATGTATGAAGAAAAGATTGAATCTCTCGAGATATCTCAAGTTGCTTTGGAAGAACTGATGATCAAGAAAGAGGAAGAGCTCAAGGTTGCCATGGTTACCATTAGTCTTTGGAACAAAGGATCAAAGACTTTGGAGGATATCATTGGATCTCAACAAATCTGTTCAGACAAGAGTGGCATTGGCTTTGGTGGCAAGAAAGAGCAAAAACAGAGTGCTTCCACATCTCATGATACAAGAACTCAAGGAAAGGGAGGACAAAAGATTCAACAAGAAAAAAGACTTCTCAAACTCCCTAGAGTTGGTAAGGTAAAAGAAAAGAAGGTACATTCTGTTTTTATTTGTCATCATTGTGGTATGCATGGCCATATTCGCCCTTTTTGTTATAAGTTGCATGGGAGAATGTCTCAAAAGGGTAGAAATTCGAATACTTTTTGGGTTAGGAGACAACCTTACTTGTCTAGGCAGAATACTAAGATTCATGAGGGTGTTCACAACACCATGTCATTTACCAAGACCGCTAGACCTGATTTTGTTAAGACCAAAAAGATTTGGGTGAGAAAACTTGACTTGTGTTAATGTGTTTACTCTGTTTAGTTTTTTTTGGGTCTCTGTGTTTTTTTTAATAAAAAAAAAAAAAAAAAGCGTGCTTGTTGTGTTTTTTTTTGTCTTGCTTTATTGTTGAAAAAAAAAAAAAAAAAAAAAAAAAAACCAAAAAGATTTTTTTAGTATGGTTTTGCAAGTTTGAATTTTTGAGCTGTCCTTGGTGCATATTGGAATTGATGAGAATATCCATTACATGTTAATATGTGTGTGCTTTCTGTGGTAATTACTCATTTTGGAGTGTGTGTTCTTTGATTAGTATGTCTCATTCTGTACACACTCTTGGATTAGCAAATATTGGAGTCTTTTGCCTTAGTGGTTATTTTTTTGGACTTCAGGCATGATATCTTTTGCTTTTCTAGAGGAATTGACCTATACTAGCATATCATGGGTGATGTTGAGTCTCTTAACCACCTTTCATCTTTTTGCATCTCCACGGCTTTCCCCTCTGTTCTTTGTAGTCCAGCCATGAGGAAAAGGCTACCTCAGAGTCACCAACCAGGCCTTCCTTAATATATCCATGCTTCTCTGGTTCGGTTTCCATACTCTTGAGCGTGTCAGCCGCCAATGATTGTGCAAAATACAGAAAAAAAGTGCAAAAGAAAAAAAAAATATGCACAAGAAAGAAAAGAAAGAAAATATATATGCAAAAGAAAGAAAAGGAAAAAAAAAAAAATGTGAAAAAAAGAAAAAGAAAAAATAAAGGATTCATTGATTGAGGGGGAGCCTCCGCCTTTACTCACCAAATACCCCTTGATTCCTAGTGGTTTGACTTTCCTTAGTTGTGCTTAGATTCTCTTGTCGGAGGTCCAGCTTTCATATCACTACTAGAATTTGAATCTTGTGTTTGTCGAACTCCAAGAGTCACACACACACTTTTTCTCATGGGATCTATGCTTTTCACATAATGCATCACTTTCTTTTATGAGGAATCTTCTAGAGGTTGTGCACATTGTGTTTTCCTGTAATAGTACTTCTTGGATAATCTTGTGTGTTTTAAGGTACAAATTAGAAATTCCTTGCTTGCTCCACCATATTATGTTTTGTTTTTTTTTTCTTCTTGTTCACTGTTTTCAGTGTTTGTGGTTGCTTTTAGTGAGGGGGAGTCTGGTTCATCTTGATTTGGATTGGTAAGGGAGTGTGGTTTATCATTGCAAGAGTTTGTTAGCATGATCACTATGATTTGTTGTATTAGGGAGATTGGCTGTAGTTGTTTTGCATGTCTTGATATTTACATCATCATATCATGCTTGTGTGGTTTATGATCTTGCTTTTGTTGCCAAAAGGGGAGAAAGTTGTTTTTCATGTGTCTTAGGATTTCATGTTTTTATGCCATGTGTCGGGTTCAGGTTTTCATGCTACATGTTCTTAAAATCTCCAAAGTTGCATCTTCATGTTATTCATGTTTTTCATCTTATGTTTCAAGATAGTCTTATATTGTTCTTTTCATATACTCTTGTGGGACTAATATTTGTTTTGGAGATTGTGGCACTGATAGTTGTTTTGCAGATCTTGACCTTGAGAAAGAAATTTGTTTTTGTTGGATGTAATGGGTTGGGGTGATTAGGATTTTATTTGTTAGATGTGTTTTGTCACGGCATTGCCAAAGGGGGAGATTGTTAGGTTTTTATTGTTGGCAACCCCGTTTGACAAAACTCCTTTGAGTTGTAATTTTATTCGCATGTTTATTTCAGTGAGGCTATGAGTTTTTTAGATGCGAATCCATCCAACCCGAATCGAGCTTTGCGGAGAAGTTTGTGATGTTAATGCTTTCAAGATTGCCACTTCGCTGATTATTACGGGGGTCGAGCTGCCCGGTCAGCTCGCGGCCGAAGCAAAATTCAAATTTGCATTCAAAATTGCATGTCAGCCGTTGCTCGCTCGAGCCAAGGAGTGCTCGCTCGAGCTAAGACTTTCTCGCTCGAGCCAAGGAATGCTCGCTCGATCCAAGGATTGCGTCCATACAAAAACCTGAAGAAAGTGATTGGTCGCTCGAGCCAAGGATCCGTCGCTCGAGCGAAGGCACTAGTAGAAATCACGAAATTTACTCTCCTCGCTCGAGCCAGGAAAGCCTCGCTCGAGCGAGCCTCAGAATCCGGATTTCTCAAGGAGTTTGATTTCTTCCCAATCTTGGATTACTTTTGGTTCTCTATAAATACTTAGTTTTGGGATAAATACGTTAGTAAGTCCGAATAGGGGATGTAGATGAAAATGATTAAGTTGGTCTGAGTGTCCAGGGTGAAAGACCGAAAATACGCGCGGAGGAGGTACCACGTGCCTTCCGGTTAGCAACAGGTAAAGTGGGGTTTTGGTGGTGCTAGTTATGTCTACTTACAAACATCAACCTAGTTATGTCTCTTAATTGTTTGATTGGGATTTTTATATTCTGCTTAAAATTGATACATAATCACAAATCAACATCTAGGAGGTTTCTAGATTTTTCAATGTAAAACATCCAGTCCAACATAAATAAGTGCCCTCAAGGCTACAAAGTCCAAGGCTTAAGCCCAGTTACACAAAATGGTTGCTCGAACCCATACAAATATAGCCCTTGGCTTGCAAAAATATAATCACAACAAAAAAAGAGCCTTGTGCTCTCAACATACATATCCACGCCCTTAGTTTGGCGGAATCACCACATCTTTTCCTATACCAAATCCCATAGGGTAAGCATAAAGCCCGGTAGAAAATTCTTAATAAAGTATATACATTTTATACAAATCTCATAAGATGAAATGCATATACCATGCCTTACTTTTAAAAAGAAAGCCTTATCTTCATCTTTTAAAAACCATCATGCACAACGAAATCTTGAAATTTCAACAATTTAATAACTTTAAATCAAGTTCAAGGGGCAATAAATACAACTCATGTAATCCCTAGGTTGATGTTTGTAAGTAGACATAACTAGCACCACCAAAACCCCACTTTACCTGTTGCTAACCGGAAGGCACGTGGTACCTCCTCCGCGCGTATTTTCGGTCTTTCACCCTGGACACTCAGACCAACTTAATCATTTTCATCTACATCCCCTATTCGGACTTACTAACGTATTTATCCCAAAACACTTCAATGGAATCTCATTTCACAAACATTTCCCTTTTTCAATACAAAATTTTAAGTTCTCAATTCAAAACTCATAATAACCAAATGAATTGAAATGCCAATGCAACATATAACGATACATAGTAATATTCTTTCATTTTCAATTCTTCTACACAATTTTTTCCGTTGTGATCACAATTCCCATTTCTCTTTCTAATGAAATTTCACAAGATAAACATATATTCATCAATCTCTATCGAAGAGTAACAATGTTTCCACATTTCATGCATCTTCATCGACCTTATCATTTCATGACTATTTTAATATTCTGAACAACACATTTCAACACTAACCATTTCACACATTCCATGAAATTTTTCATTTTTATACAACAATAAGAATTCCCCAGTCATCTATTCATTTTAACACTTTATAAAACAAAAATTTTTAAGTTTTCAGTTTTATCAAAAATTCCCAAACTTCTAGGTTTTCATCGAACTAGACATTTCCTCATCTTTTTGAAAGAAATCTCTCCAAAGCATCTTTCCTCACAATGTAGTTCAAGATGTATTCCCACTTTTAAAATCATCAACACACATGAGCCAAAATCAAATTTTCTACACTACTCAAAAGAGTTCCAAATCAACAAAATCTTGCAAATATATATATATATATGTGTGTGTGTGTGTGTGTGTGTATAACTCTAAGAAAATCCCTACCTCAAGTTCTTGAAAGAAAAAGAGAAGAAAGTCCCAAAATCAACAGTGTTGAAACTCAATCTCCACCGTATCAATGTATCCCTCAAAGAGTTCTCCAACTTTGATAAAGGAACTAGGGTCAAAATGTTAATGGATTTGGAAAAATCAAGGATTTAATCTAGTTTGGTGTAGGAAATGTAGAGAAAAGAAAGAGAAAAGTACTTTAGAGAGAGAGAGAGATGTGTAAAAGTGATATACACACAGCCTAAGAAGGAGAAAATAAGGAGATTTTTAGACTCAGCAGACTCCTGCACATGCGTGCCTCTCTTCACACGTGCGGCACGCCTCTACCGTACATGTGGCCTCCACCCCCAAACGTAAGGCCCTCCCTTCCCCGCAACTACTGCTTCACGTGCAATTATTTCAGTGTTACACCATAACCACCCCTACTTTCTGCATGTTCTGCCCCTCTTCTGCAAGTGCGGCCCAAGCCCCTGCACTTGTGGCCCTGCCTCCCAATCAGAAATTTTCACTAGCTGAATTGAAAACTTCCGAATCCAACCTCATACCTCCCGAAACATGTGAAACTTGACACCAGAATAAATAAGAACAAGGATTTTGAGAAAGGTTTCCAAAAACAACAAACCCAAACAGTTGACAAGACTTCAAATTAAACCCAACACTCTAACAAGAGTAAACCCAACATAAATCAAAGAGGAATGAGGTGGTTTCACGTATCCGGTCATCACGACCTCACCACCATAGGAAATTTCACCCCCGAAATTAAATCAAACTACCCAAACAAAAGGGCCTTTAAGCGATCAAAACCACGCCATCATAATTTCAAATCGCAATATCAATTCTCAACCAAAATTCACCATTATGATCATGGTTTCCAAGTGCCTTAGTCACAATATTAACAACAATAGTTCGTGATACCACATAAGCATGAAACTTTCCAACAATAATAATGACAATTCTTAATAATCTCATGTTTAAAATAACAATACACATAACAACACGCGGTTAACAATTTAACACATTTCTCTCAAATGCAAGGAAACTTTACAAGTTAAGACAATTAAGCATTTTCAAACAAATCCAAATACTTGGAATGGACCTCTGTCTCCCGTTCCCAAGTTGCTTCCCCAACCCCATGGTATCTCCACAACACCTTCACTAGTGATATAGTCTTTTCCTTCAACACTTATTCTCGAATGTCTAAGATTTGAACCGGTCGCTCTTCGTATGAGGTATCCTCGTCTACCTCCAAATCAACCCAATCAAGTACATGAGAAGGGTCGGGTTTATACTTTCTAAGCATAGATACATGAAACATGTTGTGAACCCCCGAAAGTTGTGGCGGTAAAGCTAACTGGTATGCCACTTCCCCAATTCACTCCAATATCTTAAAAGGCTGAATGAACCTTGGAGACAATTTACTACTATTACCAAATCTCATCAAACCCCGTCTTGGTGAGATTTTAAAAAACACATAGTCACCAACTTCGAAAGATAAAGGTCATCTCCTCTTATCAGCATAACTCTTTTATCGACTTTGAGCCGCAGCTAACCTCTTCCGAATGAGAGAAACTTTCTCGGTTGTCTTTATAACAATCTCCGGACCCAACAACGATGCATCATCTACCTCGGCGCAGCAAACTGGCGATCTACAAGGTCGACCATACAAGGCCTTAAATGGTGTCATCTCAATATTAGCTTGATAACTATTGTTATAGGCGAATTCAATCAATAGTAGGTGTCTCTCCCAAGACTCTTTGAAATCAAGGACGCCAGCTCGAAGCAATACCTCCAAAATCTGAATGGTACGCTCTGACTGCTTATCAGTTTAAGGGTGGTAAGTGGTGCTAAAGGTCAATTTAGTTTCCAACACCTCTTGAAGGCTTTGCCACAACCGGGCGGTAAAACGAGGATCTTTATCCAACATAATGGTCACAAGGACCCCATAAAGTCGAACTGTTTCTCTAATGTACAACTCTGCCAAATGCTCAACTGAGTCGTCGGTGCACATTGGAATGAAATATGTAGACTTAGTCAACTTATCAACAATCACCCAAACGACATCAGTGCCCCGTTATGTCCTAGGAAGCCCAACTACAAAATCCATGGTAACATGCTCCCATTTCCATTCAGCTATCGGTAAGGGTTGGAGCAAACCCACTGGCCTTTAGTGTTCGGCCTTCACTTGTTGACAAGTAAGGCATTTCGATACAAATAAGGCGACATCCCGCTTCATACCCCTCCACCAAAATTGACAACTAAGATCATAATACATTTTGGTGCCTCCCGGATGTACGTTAAGGTGTGAGTGATGAAACTCTCGAAGTACCTTCCCTCTACAAGATTCCGGTACAAACAAACGGTCTAGATAACGTATGCTCAAATCCGAGTGAATGTTCAAACCTTTATCTTCCTTCCCATTGGAGATCTTATCACGGATTGATTCCACCTCATGGTTACCTTGTTGTGCCTCTATGACCTTACTAATTAAGGTAGCTTGAGTAATTAAAGTAAACAAGGTAGCACTCTCACTAGACTCACCCAAATGTAAATCAAACTTACAGACATCACCTAGCATATCCTATTCCCAAATGACTACACTTGCCAAACTACTCACAAATTTCTGACTCAAGGCATCGGCTACCACATTAGCCTTCTCCAGATGATAGTGTAACTCCAAATTGTAATCTTCCATAAATTTCATCCACCTCGCTTGGTGTAAATTCAAGTCTTTTTGGAAAAACAAGTACTTTAGGCTCTTATGATCAGAAAAGACCTCAAAATTCTCACCATACAAATAATGCCTCCAAATCTTCAAGGAAACAATTACCGCTGCTAATTCTAAATTATGGGTGGGGTAGTTTTTCTCATGAATTTTCAAGTGTCATGAGCCTAGGCCATAACCTTCCCCTCTTGTTCAAGACACAACCAAGCCCATCTCGGGACACATCACAATAGACGGTATAACCCAAACCTCTTTCCGGAATTATCAGAACTAGTGCGGTGGTCAATCTAGTCTTAAGTTCTTGGAATGACTTTTCACAATCTTCACTCCACACAAATTTGACACCCTTCCTTGTCAACCTAGTCAAATGTGTAGCTAGTCTAGAGAAGTCCCTTACAAAATGACGATAATACCCGGCTAATCCCAAGAAACTCTAGACCTCAAAAACATTTTTAGGTTGTTTACAATCCTATATGGCGTCTACCTTAGAAGAGTCTACGGTTACTCATTCTCTCAATACTACATGCCCCAAAAAATTCACCTCGGTTAACCAAAACTCGCATTTCTCAAATTTGGCATACAATTTGTGCTCCCTCGGTAATTCAAGCACTAACTGCAAGTGGTTCTCGTGTTTTCCCTCGGAGGTCGAATAAATCAAGATGTCGTCCACAAAGACAACCACGAAGCAGTCTAAGAATTCTCGAAAAATTTAGTTCATCAAATCCATGAAGGAAGCAGGCGCATTGGTCAAACCAAAAAGCATCACAAGGAATTCGTAGTGGCTATAATGCATGTAAAAGGTCGTTTTCTGGATGTCCTCCTCCCGGACTCTCAACTGATGGTACCCTGACCTCAAGTCTATCTTCGAGAAATAACGAGACTCTCTAAGTTGGTCAAATAAATCATCTATTCTGGGTTGGGGATATTTGTTCTTAATAGTAACTTGATTCAACTTGCGCTAATCAATTCATAAAAGCAACGACCCATCATTCTTCTTCACAAAAAGAGCCGGTGCTCCCCAAGGTGATGTACTAGGGCGAATAAAACCCTTGTCTAAAATCTCTTGGAGTTGAATCTTCAACTCATGCAATTCGACAGGTGCAAATCTATGCGGTGCCATGAAAATCGGTGCCGTGGCAAGCATTACATCAATGAAGAACTTGATCTCCTGGTGGGGTGGCAAACTAGTAAGATCCTCAGAAAAACCATCAGAGTATTCACAAACTACCCTTGGCAATTCAACACAAGCTCCATCACTCTCACTAACCAAGAGAGTCACAAGAAGACCACTAAGCTCGCTCCTACCACGAGGGTCAACAACTGGTGACAAAACCTTATCAACTTGCTCCTCTAGAAAATAAAAACAGTCACCACTCGAAGTGCACATCATAACCATTTGACAATAACAATTAATAATAGCGCTGTACGAAAATAACCAGTTCATGCCTAATATGACATCAAAACCTGACATATCTAGCAACACAAAAGCAAACGGAAGTCAGCGCCCGACAACCTCTATTTCACAACCGCAACATCCTCGGTCTAAGTCAACTGTACCCCCAACTGGTGACTCTACCCTAAGCGGAGACGCTAATCGTGCCACCTCTAACCCTAATGTAGAAGCAAATGCAGTAGATATAAATGAATGTGGCACACCCATATCTATCAACACATTAGCCAAAGAATTACACACAACAAAAATACCTCTCACAACTGAGGATCCTGGTAACTTCTCTGGCGTGATAACAGCATACACGCGTCCTTACGGCCTCTGATCAACCTGCTCATCTCTAGGAGCATAAGCCTGTTGCACTAACTAAGCCGAAATGGCTCCCTGATTAGCTCGTGAAGTTTGAACTGATTAAGCCTATTAATGGTTCTAAGTCTACCTCGACCCTGATGCGCCTCCCAATTGTGGGCAAGCTCTCCTCATATGCCCCGATTGACCACACTGAAAACAAATAAGTCATTGCCCTCTGTTCTGGGCTGACTCTAAGATCGGTTAGGTGGTGGTGGTGATAACATCTACTGCCCTCCTCCCTTTTGCGAGCAGGAAAAGACCTTGTGACCCGGTTGGCCACACTTGAAACACGAGAAACTACCCGGTGTATTCTTCCCTAGGCCCGCACTTGGCAAGGAAAAAGTAGATTTAGACTATTCTGACTGGGATTGGGATGAAAAAGTGTCCCTATTCTTCTTGCTCGGTCTATAATCACCCTGTGACTCTTGGCCCCTAGACCTTGAACCCTGAAGTCTCTCCTCCTCGGCCTGCATAGTAATCTCTACGTGTGCCGTTGCCTCCACAAGACGGTCATAGTTCCGAATCATATTTCTGGCAACCCTGAACAAAATTTTAGTTCTCAACCTCTTCTCAAATTCTATGCAACGGCGTTCTTCTGTTGCCACCAACTCCAGCGTAAACCGGGACAAACTAGTGAAGGCTGCCTCAAACTCAACCACGGATAGCTTAAGTTGCTTGAGGTCTTGAAACTCTTGCCTCAATCTTTCCCTAGCAGTAGGAGGTAGGTACTTGTCTTGGAAAACAACCACAAAGGCTTCCTATGTTGGCTCCACTCTACTCTTGGCGTACTTCCACCATTGGCCCCCATCCCCCTTGAGGTAGTAACTCGCTAGAATTACTCTTAGCTCACTATCTTCAATGTGAAGCATCTTAAATGTCTTCACCGTTTGCTCGAGCCAGTCATCCATTTTCTTGGGCTCGGGGCCACTATGGAACTTATCCGATTTGGTTTGCAAAAACTCTCTAGTGAGAAAACTCGCATTTGTCTCTACGGCGTTCTCTTGGGCTTGGTTCTCCGTCCTCAACAAATTCATCGATTCCATCAAAGCCCTGTAGACACCCCATTTTTGACCGACCTTAATACTCAGATGTCACCAACTAAGCGATCGGTGATGTTGCATATTGTGCTTGTTCTGAGGTTTCAGAGTCTTGACTGCGAGCCTTGCCTCCGGACTTCGAGGCTCTTTTTGTGCTTTGCCTCAGTTTGCGAACCAGGTCCTATTTTCTCTTCCCGAAGGGAGGGAGAGGTCTCGTAGACCATCTCTCAGTGACCGTAGGATACGTTTCGTGGTCATAGGCCACTTTTTCCGTTTGAAGGCCAGTTTCTGGTTTTCGAAGCCGTCAGCCGTGTGCCTCTGTTCGGGACCGCTTAACTACCTCTGTTTGCTCCAATTTTTGGCACACACCTTGTTTCCTCTCCTTAGAGGGACACTGTGGCCCAGGAGACCACCTTTGTGGTCGTACGCCACCTCCGATGCTTCACAGCCTGTTTTTGGGGCCCCGGGCCGCGCTTTTTCGCCCCCGAACCCTCGTTTTGCATCGGTTAGGGTTCATTTTTGGTATGGACCCTATTTTCATTGCTAGGAAGGTGGTACTATAGTGGGAGACCAGTAATTCTTTTGAAAACCATTTTCTCTCTCCTCCAACCGATTTTCTTGATAGAAAGCTGGTTTTCCTCACTTTTGGGCCATAATTTCTGGTTTTTCATACCACCATTGTGTTGTACTCATCTGCGAGGCCACCAATATGGGTAGGCCGACTAGTATTTCTTCTTGACCCTTTTAAACCTTGCTAGAAAGCTGATTTTCCTTTCTCTTGGGTCACTTTTTCTGGTTTTCCACCATACAGCTGTATTCTACTCATCTGGGAGGCCACCTTTCTGGGTAGGCTGACCACCTTTGGAGGTTGAACCTTTTGACCCCTGGTCGGCCGACCAGGGGGAGTGGCCAGCTGACCACCTTAACTAGTCGGCCAACTATCTGCTTTTTGCTCTCTCTGAATGCAATCCAACTGTGCCAGCTGGGAGGCATTTGGACCATCCTCTATACACGTGTATGGAGGATATTTGAAGCTTCCAAGAGAAGCTTTGGCCTCCCTTCTCTATAAGAGAGGCCCTCATCTTCCATTACAAAGGTTGAACCTTTTTGTTTAAGCTCCAAACCCTAATATTCTTGCACCATTTGCACTACACCTCATAGCCTACCACCTCCACCATCCATCCAAGCATCTTGGAGCTGATTTTTAGAGGTTGAAGAACTCCTTTCTTGGTCCAGAGCTTGCTGCCTTGCTGTGCTACAAGGGTAAGTCTCTATTTTTCCTTTTCTTGCATTATTTTGCTCCATTGTTTAGCCTTATTTGCAAGAATTTCTGGACTTCGACATAAACTGAAAAAAAAATTATTTTGAGCTCCTCTTGAAGATTGATTAGGGATACTTTTCTGTTTGGGGTCATCTACCTCCTTGTATGCTCCATCCCTCTTTGTAGGCTTATTTTGCTTCCTATCTTAGCCTTTCTTGCAAGCATTTTCGAGATTTTTCATAAACTGAAAAGAGTCTTATTTTGAGCTCCTCTTGAATTTTGATTAAGGACACTTTTCTGTTTGGGGTCATCTACTTGTTTGGCCTTCTAGCCATTAAAATCTAGTGGATTTTCAGTGGCTAGCATACTGTTTTGAGAACCAAAATCAGGGGGGGTGACCCCCTCTCTCCTTGTCTTGTTTGTTGGCCCTTTTGGCCTTCCAAAGGGGCTCCTATTTGCATGTTGTGAAATCACATTTTAAGCCCTATTTGGTGAGTTTTGAGGTCTACCTTGACTCTTTCTAGAGCCCTTTTGGCCATATTTTGTGTCTTTGATGCATGTGTAGAACAATCCCATTCAAGGCCTTTCAAAGAGGCTTTTATTTGCATGTTTCCTAAACCTATTTCAGGCTCTTTTTAGTGGGTTTTAAGACCCTCAGAACCTCTGTCCAGAGGTGGTTTTGCCATTGTGTGTGTCCATCATGCATGTGTAGAGTAACCTCTCTTGTGGCCTTTCAAAGGAGCCCATCATTCTTGCATGCATTGACTGAGTTTCAATAGTTATTTGGGCATATTTTGGCATGGCATACTTCTTTTTTTGGCTAGTTTGGTGAGCCCTCATGTGCTTCACATACTTGTAGTGTAAATCATGGTTCACTAGCATATTTCACATGCTTTGTTGACCCTTGATTTTAGCTCTTTTTGGCCTTGCCTTAAACTGATATTGTACTTATTTTGGACTTTCCTAGCTCTTTTTTTGGGTCCCATGCTTGAATGATGTTAGTTTTGCATGCTTGTAGTTCAATACCCATGCTTAACTTTGAGTTTTGAGGTTCATTCCATGCATATACTGAGGTGTGTTCATGTTTTGGGCTCATTATACATCATATTTCAGAGCTTTTTTGAATGCCATATTACCATGTTTTGTACTCTTTAAATGTGTCTGAGAGTCGGACTTGTATGCCTTGTTTTCGGACCATTGAATGAGCTCCATTTCGTTGCATTCTGAGCCATCATTTTAGGCCATTTCCCTACTGTTTCAGACCCTGCCTAGGGTCTATTTGGGGTTGGTTTTGCCTTTGGTGCATTGCTTTGGGTACCTTTAGTGTAATACACTTCACTAGTTTCGGTACCCGGGCCCCCTAGCTTGCATTGTGTGCCATATTCTCATGATTCGGGACCATTGTGCATCATATTTCAGAGCTGAAAATTGCATGTTTGTAGGCCATCTTTCATCCCTTGCCATGCTATGGTAGAGTGGCATTTAATGCCTTACGGTCGGTCCTTCGCATTCGTGCATGTTTGCATGTATTTCGGTTGTCTTATTTCCATCATATGGCCACTGATATGAGTATGGCTGAGGTCCACTCATATTGGTGTAAGTCCATCTTGCATTGTGTATGCCATTTTAGTCCATAGCATTGCGTCTGCTAGGTTGCATGTTAGTGCATTGTGCATGCCATGTTGTATCACGTGCATTGTGTATGTCATTTTAGTTCGTAGCATTGTGTATGCTAGGTTGCACATTAGTCGCATTGTGTATGCCATCTCATTGCATTGTGTTTAGGACAGGAGTTAGCCCAAACACGAAAAACGATGGACGTTTCATACTCCAAGTGACGGAACATGTCTCAATTCTCGGTCGCCGACACTTCGGATTAACCATGATAAAGTCTAGGCCTTGTTGTGTTTATATGTGCATTCATTTCACATCGAGTCATGCAATTTGACTCCTTGGCCATCATGCATCGAGATGCGTGATTGGTGGCACGAGGATCGAGGTGTGCATACATATGTGAAAATACTTTGCCATGCCCCTTTCTTGCTCTCTTGCAAGAAATCGTAAATCAATGACCTTCTAGAGCTTTGTGTACAAGATTCGAGTTTAATTGCAAACAGAGGCGAATCGGGGCATCGCAAGGAATTTCCTGACAAAGCGACTCGAGCACGCATGCATCTTCCATCATTCGGAACAAGAGCTGAGGCAGTCCATTTTATAGCTTGCATGCTAGTTTATTCGCTTTCCTAGTTAATTTGTTAATTAATTAGGGTTTTGTAATATTTAATTAGCTAGAGTAGTTAATTATTTATTCGGATTGTATTATTTATTCGGACCCTCCGAGAGAGGGCAATGTTGTAATAAGTATGCGTGTGTGTGATGCATGTCTTCCAACCCCACATTTTTTTCCCTTTTATTTACTAGCTTATGATGGTTAAATTAGGGCATGTTTCAATTAGCATATTTATACTCGCATGTTTGCATCTATCCATCTGTCTTGCATGCACCGGGCTCGACGCATCATACTAATTGCATTGTATTTCAATTCCGAGTTGAATACGTGTTATCTGTTGCATTTTATATGCCATATTTAAAATAGCCGAGCCTATTGTAGTTGCATTCTTGCATGTGTTGCATTAGGCATTTCAGCATAGTTAGGATCATGCATGGATTTCTAACATAGCTTCTGTTTTGGCTTGGAGTACTCGGTAAGCTCTTATGCTTTAGCATCCTTGCATGTGTGTGAGTGACTGCCATGATAGCATGCTTACCATGTGGCTATGTGCTTATGTGATATACCTGTCTGAATGCCTGTGGGTGAAGGTTAGGTTATTTGAATTGGAATAATTCACCAATTGAGAGTTTTAAGCCCACTTGAGAGTGGCAAAATCATGTTTTCTAAGCCCACCCAAGGGTGGCAAAATCCATGTCTTAGCCTACTTGCGAGTAACATCTTCAAACCACTTTCAAAAACAAACATGAGATGTTTTGTTCCAATTCAGGTGATCCAGTCTATACTTGTATACTGTGCGCATCACATAGTAAATCTAGGCTAATAACCAAAATAAGAACACATAATGTTTTCAAAACTTGATATCATGGTTAGTAGAGGTCGATCTTTGATCGGGCGAGCGAGAATGCTCACGAAGTGACCTTCTCCAATCATACCCAAGTTCTCGAGCCGAGGCAACTTTGGTGATGACGGACACGTGGCCTTAGGCAACGAGTCAGGGTTTCCTAAATTTCTCCAAAAATAAAATATTTAGGTGGCGACTCTATATCTGGCAAAGCAGTCCATATTTGGCACTTCTTTTAAAAAATCTGTTTTCAAAAACGATTTGCCGGATTTGGACTCTTTGATGATTCATCAGTCTTACATTGCACTCTGCGAAATTAGATACAGGACCGTGACCTTGAGTCCTGAACTGTAGTGAGCCCAATGAACAAAACAGGATTCCCTCCCGGGACGTTCGGGGACGTCTACAAGCCCCTGTCATTGCTTGGGCTGGGGCCCCTATTGAGGCATAACCTGCCTGCTCTAGAATCCTCACTTGCCCCATTTGCTCAGCCACATTAGCTTGGCCTGCTTGCTCGGCTGCATTAGCTTGGTCGAACCTTTCCTCTTGCATCGGAACCTCATGAACTGATACTTCATGTATACTTTGGCGAGGCCTACCATGCCTCCCGCCTTTGCTACCACAAGCTTAACCTCTTCCTGACATCCAAATAAGGAATAAGGTAAACAATTTAGCACACAAACCCAAATGTGCTCTATAGCAGTTCTAGTTTTGACCCATCACTTACTGTATTCCGGACTCGGGTTGGTATGGTTTAGAATGGTTATTCACGTCTTATTTTCCTTGTCTTCCGCTTATTGTGGTTATCGAGTTGTAGTTGTGCGTTTGGAACAGATTGGTTGTGCATTTTTCCAAACCTGTGATGCCTAGATTTTGGCTCTTCCGCTCAAGTGGGCTTCATAATTTTTTCTCCTCCACTCAAGCAGCCATTCTTGTGCTCGAGCGGGATTTATCAATTCTCAGTATTTTTGTAGGTCTGCAAATACTGAAAGAGTGCATTGGACGCTCGAGCGTCCAGTCTCACGCTCGAGCGCGGTCCTTCGTTTGTAAAACTTCTAGAAATGTATATTCCACGTTCGAGCTTCGCTTCTTGCGCTCGAACGGAACTTTGTGTCTTTTCCATGCTCGAGCGGATTGCGTATATAACAGTCCATGAAAACATCATTTTGAATCACTTTTTCACTTCTCTCTCTCTTTAAAACTTCTTCAAAACCTAGATCTACACATTCTTTCTCTAAAATACACCTTCTCTTTAAGATTTCATCTAGATCTGTTGGGATTTCCACCCTAGTGCCTTTGAGAAAAAAGTAGAGTGCTTCAAGATCTTCATTTTGATTCGAATAGAAGTGGGTTTCGGCGTTCTCGGTGTTTCACTCCTACTTGGCTTGTCTTCACTCTTTGAGGTAGTGATTTTATATACTCTCATATGGTTTTTAGCTTAATTATTTGCTATTGTGTAACAATGGTGGGATTTGGGAGTAGTTTGATCAAACCTACGGTTTGGAGGTGAAATGAAAAATAAGGGTTTTTGGTGAATATGAAATAGATGAGTTTGGGGACTGAAAATATGTTCATGCTGTGTCGAAATTGTGGATTTTGATACTTGGGTTGATATATGGGAAATGGGTTTTTGCCCTAATTGGATCAAATTTTTACTTTGTATAAATAATTAAAATTGTCATTGAAATTATGAAATTGGATGATCTTTGATATAAATGGTGGAATTGAATATATATTATTTTACACTTTTGGAAGTTTTGAATGAACTATCTGTTTGAGATTGAATATATGTTTAGAGATAACTGTATTGGGCTATCGGTGGAGGATAGCTTTGACTGTTGTAAAAATTGCATGTGCATTAGGTGAATTGAAACTAAGCTTTTGATAGTTGTCATGGAATGTGACCGTGTTTAAATACATTGTATATGTATGACTGTTTGAGAGGAGAAAGGGGATGGACTCCATTATAATTAAGTTGGTCGGAGTGTCCTAGGTAAAAGTCCCAAAATTATATATGGGTGCCTAGCTTGTGGACAAAATATCCGTAAAATGGCAATTGTAGTGCTTGTATAGCCTACGTTTACATAGGTCTCGTTTGACGGTTGCTCGTAGGCGAAATATCCGTGAAATGGAAGTTTGAAGGTTTACGTATATGTATTGCATGATTTGAAGACCATTGAGTTGTAGCCTCAGTTGGTTGTTGAGAAATAATGAAATTGACTCATGAATTGAGAAAGATAAGTGAACGGAATATGAATTGAAGGAAAATGAGTTAAGGTTTGAATTTGGTATCTTTCATATATATAAATTTGTGAATGTTTTATCCCAAGGCACTTGATATACACGTTGTACTTATATCTCTATTAAACCTCATATATTGTGTTAAATAATTCCTACTGGGCTGTGGCTCACTCTATTTGAAAAAAAACATTTTCAGGTAATGATGGAATACCTCCACCAAAGCAATAGCGTTAGAGAGATTTTCGAGAGCAAGAGCTTCTTATTTAATTATATATTTTTGTAAAGCCAAGGGCTTAAGATGTAACAAGGGAACCTCACTTTTTTGTAACCAAGTCAAGGCTTGGAAAAGTGTAAGCCAATAGGGCATTTACGTATGTTAAACTCTTTTGTATCATTAACTTCATGTAATGAAAGGATTATTTACTCTAATTTATGCGATTATTAATATATGGTTTAGGTTGTATCTATTATGTATTTTTAGGGGAGTTACATGCTCGCAACTTGCCTCACATGTTCGACCACAACAATTCTGTATATTTCCCTAACTCATAAACAACTTAGTTTCACTCCGCATAAGCACTTAGTCATATAAACATATACGGATCATTCCTTTGTGATGAAATTTGTCCCACCAAGAATTCTTAGTAGAACAAGTATTGATCAAGTACCCTTCTAATAAGACCTCAAGGAATTTAATAAGCGCAAACCACATCCCAAAAGTTCAACCCCATACCCATCTAGTGACATAAGCATGTTATCACATAACCACAAAAATATGGAACATCTCCTAATCAAGCGAAACAAACCCATTGTGGCAAGGCAATCACTTCCCATGAGCTCCAAGTATTTAAACCCGATAACTCTGATACCAAGTTATAACGCCCCAAGAAAACACATAATAAAAGTACACCAACCACCGCTCCTTATGGTAAACTGAAATAAATCTCTAACACTTGCATACATAAACATAAGAGATTTACAAAAAAGTTCCACATGCGAAAATACATTCAACGACTTTAGTACATGAATCTATAGCATGTAAAACATCCAGTCAAACATAAATAAGCGCCCTCAAGGGCTACAAAGTCCAAGACTTAAGCCCAGTTACACAAAATGATTGCTTGAACCCATACAAATATAGTCCTTGGCTTACAAAAATATAATCACAACAAAACAAGAGTCTTGTGCTGTCAACATACACATCCACACCCTTAGTTTGGCGGAATTACCACATCTTTTCCTATACCAAATCTCATAAGGTGAGCATAAAGCCCAATAGGAAATTCTTAATAAAGTATATACATTTTATATAAATCTCATAAGATGAAATGCATATGTCATGCCATGTTTTTAAAAAGAAAGCCTTATCTTCATCTTTTGAAAACCATCATGCACAATGAAATCTTGAAATTTCAACAATTCATAATTTTAAATCAAGTTCAAGGGGCGGTAAATACGGCTCAGGTAATCCCTAGGTTGAAGTCTGCAAGTAGACAGAACTAGCACTACCAAAACCCCACTTTACCGGTAGTTAACCAGAAGGCATGTGGTACCTCCTCCGCGTGTTTTCGATCTTTCATCCTAGACACTCAGACCAACTTAATCAATTTCATCTACATCTCCTATCCGAACTTACCAACATATTTACCCCAAAACACTTCAATGGAATCTCATTTCACAAACACTTTCCTTTTTCAATTCAAAATTTTAAGTTCTTGATTCAAAACTCGTAATAACCAAATAAATTGAAATACCAATACAACATATAATAATATATAGAAATATTCTTCTATTTTGCAATTCTTCCACACAATTTTTTCCATTGTGATCACAATTCCCATTTCTCTTTCCAATGAAATTTCACAAGATAAACATATATCTATCAATCTCTATTAAGGAGTAACAACGTTTCCACATTTCATGCATCTTCATCAACCTTATCATTTCATGACTATATTAACATTTTGAACAACACATTTCAACACTAACCATTTCACACATTCCATGGAATTTTTCATTTTTATACAATAACAGAAATTCCCCAATCATCCATTCATTTTAATACTTTATAAAGCCAAAATTTATAAGTTTTCAATTTCTATCAAAAACTCCCAAACTTCTAGGTTTTCATCAAACTAGACATTTCCTCATCTTTTTTAAAGAAATCTCTCCAAAGCATTTTTCCTCACAATGTAGTTCAAGCTTTCAAGAATCTTTTCTTTTTTTTAAAAAAAAAAAAAAAAAAAAAAAAAAAAGGTGTTAACCCACTTTTAAAATCATTAACACACATGAGCCAAAATCAAATTTTTTACACTACCCGAAAGAGTTCCAAATCAACATAATCTTGCAAATATATATATATAACTTTAAGAAAATCCCTACCTCAAGTTCTTGAAGGAAAAAGAGAAGAAAGCCCCAAAATCAATGGTGTCGAAACTCGATCTCCACTGTACACAATGTAGGCCTCGAAGAGTTCTCCAACTTTAACAAAGGAACTAGGGTCAAAATGTTAATGGATTTGGATAAATCAAGGATTTAATCTAGTTTGGTGTAAGAAATGTAGAGAGAAGGGAGAGAAAAGTGTTTTAGAGAGAGAGGTGTAAAAATGATATACACACAACCCAAGAAGGAGAAAATGAGGAAGTTTTCGGACTCAGCAGATTCCCGTACATGTGTGTCTCTCTTCGCACGTGTGACATGTCTTCACCGTACATGCGGCCTCCACCCCCGCACATGCAGCCCTCCCTTCCCCACACCTGTTGCTTCACATGCAATTATTTCAGTGTTGCACCCTGACCACCCCTGCTTGCCGCATGTGTAGCCCTTCTTCCGTACGTACGGCCCAAGCCCCCGCACGTGCGGCCCTGCCTCACAGTCAGAAATTTTTACCAGCTAAACTAAAAACTCCCAGATCCAACCTCATGCCTCTTGAAATATGTAAAACTTGACACCAGAATAAATAAGAACGAGGATTTTGAGAAAGGTTTCCAAAAACAACAAACCCAAACAGTTGACAAGACTTCAAGTTAAACCCAACACTCTAACAAGAGTAAACCTAACATAAATCAAAGAGGAACGAGGCGATTTTACGTACCCGGTCATCACATTGATTGTGAATATGAAAGAATGTCATGGATGTGGAATTGATATGAGTTTTTGGAGTATGAACATGTATAGATGTTGAATATCATATTTTTGTTCTGTGAGCAAATGTTGAGAATTGTAAAGGAATCGTGTATATCAAAACTAAATCATTGCATTTCAATTCATTCATTTTACATAGTTTTAAAATATGATTTAACTATGGCTATGCCTTGGAAAGGGTTATGTTGTTTGAGAAAAACAATTGTTGCAACTGAAATGTTTTTGTGGTAAGTACGGTGGGAAATCTGGTTAAGGGATGTAGTTGACTTAAGTGTCCTTGGTGTAAGATACGAAACACGTACATATAGGTGCATAAGCCCTCCGATTAGAAGTCAGTAAAGTAGGATTTGGTAGTACTTGATACGCCTACTTACAGACACTAGCCCTAGGGAGTTACCTAAGTCGTATTTACCACTTTATTGAGATGATTAAGTAATTCTTTAATGAATCACGGCATCTAAGGGTGGGCGCGGATCGGTTGCGGCCACGAAACCTCCAATCCGCCATTCGTCCGCCAAATTGACGGATTGAAGAAAATCAATCCGCATCCGTCCGCCAATCCGGCGGATGCGGATTTGGCGGATTGGCGGATGGATGCGAATCAGTTTGGCGGTTTGAAATTTTACAAATTTTCAACATACAAAAAAAAAAACTCTAGACAATGCAATATTTATTCATTTACATCTATTAATCAACTTGGACAGTGCAACCTGGGCAATGCAAAATTCATTACAATGGGCATAATTCAAACAGGTTGCATTACAATAGTCTACACTGAAATACATAATGGGCATAATTCAAACAGGTTGCATTACAATTACAAAGGAAAATGTTATGAATTTCAAACAGGTTGCATTATAATGTTACCTGTTTGTTGCATTACATAATACATATTGAATTATAAATTTCAATTCATACAGGTTGCATTATAATTACAATTACAATTACAGCAATATGTTTGAATTATGCCCTTTGTATTTTAATCCATAATTCAAACAGGTTGCATTACAATTCAAACAGGTTGTATCCAAACAGGTTGCATTACTGAGAAGAGTGAATTATATATTTTTGCATTATGTATTTCAGTGTATTTTAGTCAATCCATGGTCTACAGCATGGGCATAATTCTTTGAAAAGCTGTCACGACCCAAACCCGGCCCTATGGGTTTAGCATCAGAATCGCCAAGAATCCGAGATTACCAAGGCTTGAACAATAATACAACAAACAGTCTGAGGACTGGCGGAAGCCAATACAGTAAGTAACTAGTGTCCATTGAGCTGTGGAAATCTGTATGTCAAAAACATTTTTCATGCATTCATTCAATTGAGCGATGCAGATCTATAAACGGTCTATACAATCGATTACAAGCATCGATGACAGGATCACATCCTAGACAACAAGATCTGATATAACGGTAGACGGTCTATACAAATGTACAAAAGCGATTGAGAGACCGACGGGGACACAAAACACCCCAAGCCATAGCATGGCAACTCGGAACCTCGCAATGAGGCACATAGGTGGCTTGACAAAGCGGGGACCAATCCCACGCTCCTAGCTCCGGTTGCAGTTCGAGAACCTACATATATATAAACAAGTGAGCTAAAGCTCTGAATAACATATAAGCGTAAAGAGGTTATGAATGAATGTCCTACGAATGAAATCATCATTAAACAAGATTTCAATCTTTCGATTTCATCAATCACCATATGTGGTATATCCATTAGCCTATAAACAAGAGGGTCCACAAGGACCGGCCTTATGCACCAACAAAGAATGATGGCCATCGATCAAGAAAGATGGTTCCACAAGGGGACCGACAGAGCTCAGAATAAGAATAATCAATGCTAAGGATGCCACAATACGCCTGAATACAGACATACATTCATTCAAGAACAATATCGATTCAAGAAACAATTGGTTCAATATTCAAAAGATAACCATTTTGAACATATCTTTACACAATTGTTACTCACAGAGATTGGGCTAATAACAGTTAGAGCGCGTCCCCGAGAGCCAACCCTAAACAGTTAACAAATAGAACACACACTAAGTTTCACAGTCGGAAGGATGTTAATTACATCCCTAAATTCCTCGGTGTGGTTCTATGCCTAAATCCTCATTAAGATGCCTTAAACTAGGTCTAAGAATGCCTAGGATGGGATGAGGATGCAAAAATACAGTTGGAAGGCATTTTTCAAAAGTTGCTGAAAATAGGGGCCTCGCTCGAGCGAGCCTTCCTTCGCTCGAGCGAGGTTACAAAATCAAAGGCTTCGCTCGAGCGAACAATCCTTCGCTCGAGCAGTCTGATGAAACAGTAAAAGTACTGGATGCTCGCTTTTTACGCGCGATGCTCGCTCGATGCTCGCTCGAGCGAGCTTCCAAAAACAAAGGGTTCGCTCGAGCGAGCCTTCCTTCGCTCGAGCGGTCTGATGAAACAGTAAAAGTACTGGATGCTCAATTTTTACGCTCGAGCCACCAATCCTTCGCTCGAGCGTGGCTCAGAGGAAACGTTGGTCGCTCGAGCGAGGAATCCTTCGCTCGAGCGAAGAAGCCAAATCTGGAATTTCCAGATTTGCCTTCCAAGCTCAAACCAAGCATTCTCAACTCAATTTTCGACCTCTTGGGCCCAAATTCTGGAAAATACATCCCAAAACAATGTATAACAAGTTTCAAAAGCCAATTTATGAATTCAAGCCCCAAAGGTGAGTCAATTAAAACCATTTTCAAACCCATTTTCAAGAAAAATGTCAAAACATGCAATACATGATCTTTAAACCAAAATCAAGCTTCAATTCTTGTCCAAATGGACTCCTTTCTTCAAGAACATGATGAATACATGGATTTAAACATGAGTATGAGCATGCATGTACATTTTCACCATGGATTCAACTCAAACTCATCAATTCAAACATGCATGCATGGATTAAGCTATAATCCTACTCTTTTGAACTAATTTATGTCTTGACTCCACAATTCAACTTGACTCATGCAAGAACAACCTTAAATGCACCAATGAGAGATTCAATTACCTTGCCTAAGTCTTGTATTCAAGGTGTGGGAGCTAAATAAGCAATCTATACTTCAATTCTTCTCAAATCCCAAGCATGCAAGGTGAATTTCTCCAATCTCCTACTCTCTCTCTCTAATTCTTTTGGTTTGGTCGGTTGGAGTGTAGGGAGTAGCTGATCAAATGTTTTGATTAAGTGTAATAGGGCTCAATAATAGAATTAAACAAGGGTCCACTCAAAATGGCATAATTGGTAATTAGCTCAAACTTGACAATTAACTTATTTAATCTAATTTAATCATTCATAATCAATTTTCAGATAAATATATCATTAAATCAAAAATATTCTACTGATTATAAAACACTAAACGGTTTCTAAATCGGCCGCCGATAAGGCCTTCAATTAGCAATTTAAACATATGAATTCAAACAGATAATCAAATAATCAAACAGATGCAATATGCAATAATAGATAAACTTATTCAATTTCAGTTTCAATTTCAATCACCCATTCAAGATTTTTAGTTAATTAGATTATCGGTCATTATCGATTCATTTAGCAATAATCGAGATATAATTCGTGGTTATTCTAGATTCAAGACGAGGGTTGTTACAGTCTCCCCTCCTTATAAGGAGTTTAGTCCTCTAAACTCGAGTTACTTTCAGTTTGGAAGAAAACAGGATCCAGTGGAAACAAATCAGGATATCTTTTAGCCATGTCATCTTCCCTTTCCCACGTGGCTTACACACCACCATGGTTCTGCCAATCAACTTTCACTAGCGGGATCTCTTTGTTTCGCTTGATCCGCTTTTCACAATCTGTATAGGCCGTTCCTCGTAAGTGTAGTCATCACTAAGCACTATCCGAGTAGGCTCAATCACATGGAAAGGATCCCGAAGATAGTCTCTCAACATCGAAATGTGGAAGACGTTGTGCATATGCTCCATTTCAGGAGGAAGTGCAACTTGATACGCCACCGGATTGATTTTCAATAACTGCACGGTCCGACATATCATGGCGCTTAACTTGCCTTTGACTCCAAAGCGAAGTCCGCCTTTCATTGGTGTCCCTTTCACAAACACTTGATCACCCCCTTCCTACTCTCTGTCTTCGACATCCGCATAACTCTTACATCTCGCTCTGCAGGTTTTCTCTCTGCAGATCAATTTTATCTTTTCAGTCGTTTCATAAACAATTTCGGGCCCAAGCAAAGGCCCATCTCCAACTTCTGCCCAGCAGATTGGAGACCTACACTTTCTGCCATACAATGCCTCGAAAGGCGCCATTCCAATACTCGAATGGTAGCTGTTGTTGTAGGCGAACTCAGCCAACGGCAAATGACTTTCCCAATTTCCCTGAAAATCAAGGACACACATTCTCAGTAAATCCTCTAAAGTCTGGATGGTCCTTTCTGACTGTCCATCTGTCTGAGGATGATAGGCACTACTCAGCCTCAATTCAGTACCCAATGCAGTCTGTAGGCTCTGCCAGAACCTCGATGTAAACTTCGAATCCCTGTCAGAAACAATAGACACAGGCACTCCATGCAATCTCACAATCTCGTCAATATAACGTATAGCCAATTTGTCTGCATTATAAATTGTCTTGACAGTAGAAGTGTGCTTGATTTAGTCAGTCTATCAACAATAACCCAAATAGAGTCCATACCTTTCCTGGAGCGAGGTAATCCAACGATAAAATCCATCGTGATATGCTCCCATTTCCACTCTGGTATGGGTAAGGGTTGTAGTAAGCCTGCGGGTCGCTGATGTTCCGCTTTGACTTGTTGGCAATGAAGGCACTTAGACACAAAGTCGGCAATTTCCTTCTTCATTCCTGGCCACCAGAAATTCTGTTTCAGATCTTGGTACATTTTCGTATTCCCTGGGTGAATCGAAAACTTCGAACTGTGGCCTTCTTGCAGAACTCTTCTTTTCAATTCAGCGTCATTTGGTACACACAGTCTATCTTGAAATTTCAATACATTGTTGTCAAATTCGAACCCCGGTCTCGGCTTAGAATCTCTTTCTTCAATAACCTTTTTCAAGAAATCATCCAGTTGTTGTTTTTCTTTAATTTCCTCAATCAAGGCTGGTTGAGCAGTAATGGCAGCTATTGTTCCACCCTGTTCTCTCAAGACAATTTCAATTTCAGACTTCTCAAGGTCATAAAGCAACTCCTTCTGTCCAACAAGAAACAAGCTAAGTTCTAATCGATTTTCGGCTCAAGGCCAAGAACGGTGTTGGCTTTTCCTGATGGTACAAAATCAGAGATCATAATCTTTTATCGCCTTCAAGCCATCTCCATTGCCTCATATTCAGCTTCTTCTCGAGTGAAAAAGTACTTCAGTCTTGTGGTCAAGATACACTTCACATGTTGCTCCATACAAATAGTGACGCCAAATTTTCAAAGGCAAAAACTATCGCAAAGAAGTTCTAAGTCATGGGTAGGGTAGTTCTTTTCATGCGGTCTCAAGCCGGAAGCATAAGCAATAACTCTCCCATTCGCATTAAAACACACCCCAAACCTTTATGAGAAGCATCACTAAATACAAGATAACCATCCGCAAGGTAGAGTCGAATCCTGCGATCACAAGTCGGGTTTTCAATTCTTGGAATGCCGATTCCCTTTGGTCACCCAACAAATGATATCCTTTCGTGTCAACCGAGTCAAGTAAGGCAATTTTGGAGAAGTCTTTGACAAACCTTCAGAATACCCAAATCCCCAAAAAGCTTCAACTTGATTACATTCGTTGGTCTAGGCCAGTTCACTACCGCTTCAATTTTCTGCGGATCAACAGAGATTCCATCTTTGCTAATAACATGCCCCAAAAACATCACATGATCAAGCCAAAATTCACATTTAGACAGTTTAGCATACAGTTTCTGTTCTCTTAAGGTCTGCAGGGCCAGTCTTAGGTGATGTTCATGTTCTTCTACAGTCTTAGAATAGATCAATATGTCATCAATAAATACCACTATGAAATCATCAAGGTATGGTTTAAAAATTCTGTTCATAAGGTCCATAAATGCAGCAGGGGCATTCGTGACTCCGAACGGCATAACTAAAAATTCAAAGTGGCCATATCTCGTTCTGAAAGCAGTTTTATCGACATCTTCTGGTTTAACTTTCAGTTGGTGATACCCCGATCTAAGATCAATCTTGGAAAACACTTAGGCACTCAGAATCGTCAAATAAATCATCAATACGCGGTAATGGATATTTATTCTTTACGATTACCTTGTTCATTCTTAATCAATACACGCCTCGAGGAGCCATCTTTCTTCTTCACAAACAAAACAGGTGCGCCCCATGGTGAAGTACTAGACCTAATAAACTTCTTGTCTAACAGTTCCTGTAGTTGCACTTTCAATTCTTTTAGTTCAGTTGGAGCCATTCTATAAGGAGCTTTAGATATCGGTTGTAATTTAACTACATCAACGGTGAATTCAATCTCCCGTCAATCAAATCCTCGCAAATCATCCGAAATACATCCGAATTCTCTAACTATAGGAATGCAATTCACATCAGTTTTAACATTATCATTGGCAGATACAGTCAATACAGAACACAGATATCCTTTACACCCCTTCCTAATCAGTTTAATAGCTTTCACAGAAGAAATCAGATACGGGGGAGGTACTACTCCACTCCCACTAAACACAAATTCAGGCAAACCCGGTGGACGGAAAACAACTTGCTTGGTCACACAATCGATAGTAGCATGATATTTTTGTAACCAATCCATCCCCAATATTACGTCGAAATGATCTATGTTCAACGGTAGTAAATCAATAAACAGATGCATATCCCCAACAATAATTTCACAAGCAGGATACATATATGCACATGTCATGGATCCCCCAACAGGTGATGATACAGCTAGCAGATCGTTCATGGGTTCTAAGGGTCTATTCAATTTACGCGAAAAAGCATGCGACACATAAGAATGTGTAGACCTCGAATCAATCAATACATATGCATTTTGAGCACAGATAGAGAGGATACCTGACACAACAGCCTCTCGATGGTTTGTACATCTCCCTAAGATTAGGATCTAACACGGCCCTGCCTCATAGGCTCTTTCCCGGTAGCTTTGGGGTTCGGTTTTGGTGTTGCAGCTGATGCTGCTGCGCTTGGTGCAGCTTTACTACTGGATTGCGGGGCAGAGGGGCAGTCTTTGATTCTGTGGCCCACCTTGCCACACCTGAAACAAGCTCCAGAAATCTGGTAGCAAACCCCTTTGTGCTTGTTGCCACATATGGAGCAGGGTGGAGTAAACCCACTCCCTTGGCTGGGGCTAGTCGTCGACCCCGTATTCTGTTTCTTGGTTGCTGGGTTATGCTTGCCTTTCTTAAATTTGAAACCCTGCCTTTTTCCTTGCCACTCAGTTGTTGGTGTTTCAGATTGTTTCACCGCTGCAATATTCGTCTCGGCCATCAATGCCAGGTCGAGAACACCCACAAAAGTTGGCATTTTCAAAACATTTATTCGGTCCTGTATAGCAGCACTAAGGCCTCCTTCAAACCTTCTGGCCTTCTTATATTCGATGTCCACCATATGTGGTGCATACCTAGCAAATTCAGTGAATTTCTTCTCATACTCGGCAACAGACATTTTGCCTTGTCTCAGCTGTTCAAACTCAGTCACTTTTCTGTCTTTGATGCACTGGGGAAAATACTTTTCAAAGAAGGACTCCTTGAACTGAGTCCAAGTCACAATAGTATTCGCCTCACGGGTCAACATCCACCACCTTCTAGCTTCTTCCTGAAGGGTGAAGGTTGCTAACAATACTTTATTGGCTTCGGAGCACGGAAACATTTCAAACAACTTTTCTGTTTCAAGCACCCAAGCTTCAGCCTTTAGCGGTTCTAAGCCTCCCTGAAAGGACGGCGGTTTCATCTTGCTGAACTTATGGGTCAGTGCAATAATGTCCACCTCATTAGCATTCACATTCTGTACATTCTGTTCCGGTTGTACCGGAGGTGGAAGAGGTGGAGGCTGTTGGTTCGGTTGTTGATCCAATCTTTCAATTATCAGTCCCATCATTTGCTCAAGTCTAGCCATTCTGGCCTCAGAGGATGATGACTCAGGTTCATTTGCATTATCCATTTCACTATAAGCAGTTATAACAGTTATCATTATAAACAGTTGTACAATTACACAGTTTAACACTTTAACATATAATCAGTCAGTCACAAGCACACACTTTTCAAATTCGTGAGATGCCCTAATTGCTTTTCTAGGACACCCTATAGCTCATTTGGACACGTGTGTGCGGTATAACTCGTGGTAAGTATCGCTCTGATACCACTCTGTCACGACCCAAACCTGGCCCTATGGGTTTAGCATCAGAATTAGCCAAGAATCCGAGATTACCAAGGCTCCAACAAGAATACAACCAAACAGTATGTATGGCGGAAGCCAATACAAGAAGTAACTAGTATCCATTGAGCTGGAAATCAGATGTCAAAAACATTTTTCATGCATTCATTCAATTCGTAACAAGATACTATAAACGGTCTATACAATCGCCATAAATAACAAGACAGGATCACATCCCTAGACAACAAGATGAGATAACGGTAGACAGTCTATACAAATGTACAAAACAAAGGAGGAGACCGACGGGACACAAAAACACCCCAAGCCATAGCATGGCAACTCGAACCTCGCAGTGAGGCACATAGGTCGGCTTGACAAAACGGGGACCAATCCCACGCCCTAGCTCCGGCCCAAGTTGCCGAGAACCTACATATATATATAAACAAAGGAGCTAAAGCTCTGAATAACATATAGCGTAAAGAGGTTATGAATGAATGTCCTACAAGAATGAAATCACCATTAAACAAGATTTCAATCTTCAAGATTTCACCAATCACCATATGTGGTACATCCATTAGCCTATAAACAAGAGGGTCCACAAGGACCGTGCCTTAACAGACCCAACAAAGAATGATGGCCATCGATCAAGAAAAGATGGTTCCACAAGGGGACCGACAGAGCTCAGAATAAGAATAATCAATGCTAAGGATGCCACAATACAGCCTGTATCAGACATACATTCATTCAAGAACAATATCACCAAGAAACAATTGATTCCAAGATTCAAAAGATAACCATTTTGAACATATCTTTACACAATTGTTACTCACAGAGATTGGGCTAATAGCAGCTAGAGCGCGTCCCCGAGAGCCAACCCTAAACAGTTAACAAATAGAACACACACTAAGTTTCACAGTCGGAAGGATGTTAATTACATCCCTAAATTCCTCGGTGTGGTTCTATGCCTAAATCCTCATTAAGATGCCTTAAACTAGGCCTAAGAATGCCTAGGATGGGATGAGGATGCAAAAATACAGTTGGAAGGCATTTTTCAAAAGTTGCTGAAAATAAGGGCCTCGCTCGAGCGAGCCTTCCTTCGCTCGAGCGAGGTTACAAAATCAAAGGCTTCGCTCGAGCGAACAATCCTTCGCTCGAGCGGTCTAATGAAATAGTAAAAGTACTGGATGCTCGCTTTTTACGCGTGATGCTCGCTCGATGCTCGCTCGAGCGAGCTTCCAAAAACAAAGGGTTCGCTCGAGCGAGCCTTCCTTCGCTCGAGCGGTCTGATGAAACAGTAAAAGTAATCGATGCTCAATTTTACGCCGAGCCACCAATCCTTCGCCGGCGTGGCTCGGAGGAACGTTGGTCGCGGCGAGGAATCCTTCGCTGAAGCGAAGAAGCCAACTGAATTTCCAGTTGCCTTCCAAGCTCAAACCAAGCATTCTCAACTCAATTTTCGACCTCTTGGGCCCAAATTCTGGAAAATACATCCCAAAACAATGTATAACAAGTTTCAAAAGCCAATTTATGAATTCAAGCCCCAAAGGTGAGTCAATTAAAACCATTTTCAAACCCATTTTCAAGAAAAATGTCAAAACATGCAATGCATGATCTTTAAACCAAAATCAAGCTTCAATTCTTGTCCAAATGGACTCCTTTCTTCAAGAACATGATGAATACATGGATTTAAACATGAGTATGAGCATGCATGTACATTTTCACCATGGATTCAACTCAAACTCATCAATTCAAACATGCATGCATGGATTAAGCTATAATCCTACTCTTTTGAACTAATTTATGTCTTGACTCCACAATTCAACTTGACTCATGCAAGAACAACCTTAAATGCACCAATGAGAGATTCAATTACCTTGCCTAAGTCTTGTATTCAAGGTGTGGGAGCTAAATAAGCAATCTATACTTCAATTCTTCTCAAATCCCAAGCATGCAAGGTGAATTTCTCCAATCTCCTACTCTCTCTCTCTAATTCTTTTGGTTTGGTCGGTTGGAGTGTAGGGAGTAGCTGATCAAATGTTTTGATTAAGTGTAATAGGGCTCAACAATAGAATTAAACAAGGGTCCACTCAAAATGGCATAATTGGTAATTAGCTCAAACTTGACAATTAACTTATTTAATCTAATTTAATCATTCCTAATCAATTTTCAGATAAATATATCATTAAATCACAAATATTCTACTGATTATAAAACACTAAACGGTTTCTAAATCGGCCGCCGATAAGGCCTTCAATTAGCAGTTTAAACATATGAATTCAAACAGATAATCAAATAATCAAACAGATGCAATATGCAATAATAGATAAACTTATTCAATTTCAGTTTCAATTTCAATTAGTCCATTCAGTACTTTAGTTAATTCGATTATCAGTCATTATCAGTTCAGTTTAGCAATAATCAGTATATAATTCGGTGGTTATTCGGTATTCAGTATGAGGGTTGTTACAAAAGCACTCTCAAAATACATTACAATGGTCTACACCCATTCATATGAGGGACTACAACATGGTCTATTTCAGTCCATGGCCTACAATAGTAAGTAATACATGAAAAACTAATACAAATCAGATTTCAAAATAGAGAGAAAGGCTAATACATGAAGGACTAACGCATAAAAAAGATGATAAATATGAAAAAGTAACCAATGAACTATCCAAAACCCCGCTCACAAAGTTCTTTGTCCAAAAATTAATCTATTATTTTCATTTTGAATATCTCAAATGCCATCCTCTCTTAACTGTCCAAAAATTAATCTGTATGGAAGCACTGTAATAGTATTAAATCAATTCTTAAATCATTCATTTCCAAAGTAGTTCCTAAATCATTCATTTCCCAAGTAATTCCTAAAGCATTCATTTCCCAAGCAGTTCTAAATCAGTTTATAACATAAATTGCTCAAGTCATTAACATACCATAAATCAGTTTAAAAGGTAAATGAGAATGCATATACATTAACATACCATCACTGCCCATTAATAGATCCAGAGCAAAATATTCAACAAAAAATTGGATATTGTGTTTCATAGCTTGGCTATAAATTAAAGAGTATCCAAATTGATACATGCCCTAACCGTTTGTGTTTCAACTAGTTTGTAATCAACAATTTGTGTGGAGTATCAACCAATATACTAGATATGATTACAAAATTCATCAACCAATAAACATTACCCAATGAATACCAGAGAACAAGAGACAAACCAGAGTGTAGAGTGACATACCAGAGAAACATACCAGAGAACAGGAGAAGAGAATAAGGAGAAGAGAAAAAGAGGAGAGAAGAAGAGCAAACACAGATATAAAATCACAGGCAGACACAAATAGAAATCACATAGACACAGATATGAAATCACAAACACAGATATAAAATCAAAATCACAAACCTCTGGTTTTCGAACTCTCTGTAAACTTCGTCTCTCTGTAAGCTTCTCTCTCTGTGTGTGTGTAGAACCCTCACTCTAATCTCACCATCTCTTTGCTTTCAAAACTGTAACAAAACAAAAAAAAAATTAAAAAAATAAAAATAGTTAGAGATTCAGGAGAAGAAGACAAGAAGAGGAAAGATGAAGACAAAAACAGAACTCACCACCACCACCATGATCAACGATCCTCTTTCAGTCGAAGAAAGGGATAGGCCCTAACTGTTAGGGTTTTAATATGAGATTCTCAGAAAAATGAGTAAAAAAAAAAAGAAGCAGATCTTCGATCGCCGATGGAGAAAATCGTCGGATGATGAGAAAGTCGCCGTCGGTAGATGGGTACGGTATGGTTTTGAGGGGAGAGAGAGAGAGAGAGAGAGAGAGTACTGTCGAAGAAGAAAAAAGGGTTAGGTCTTTTGATGATGAGATTAGAAAAGAAGGGGGGAGGGGGCGTACAAAAAATATTTAAAAAATCTAAAAAATCTGGAGATAAACGGCGGGTCGGGTTACATAGATATAATGGCGGACCACCCGCCACCCGACCCGAATTCGCCAGAATGTAAAATCTTGGCCCGCACCCGTCCACCAGGTACCACTCATCCACCCATTTGGCGTCGGGTCGGGTCAGGCGGATTTGGCGGGTTGGTGGATCCGTTGCCCAGCCATATTACCACCAACATCATTTCAATTGTATCCACTAACTCAATTGCATTTGCGACTGCCGCCACTCCTTACTCAAAATCGTCATCACCATTTGCAACTACCATCTAAGATTTGAACCATTGCCGCCGTTTGCAGTCACTATTCAAACAACAATTGTTGTCATTTGTGTGTTTGTTATTTGGTAAACATTTTGTTTGTTATAGTGATGTAAAGACATTTAAATTTTATTAAATTTGAATGAAATTAGTTAATGAAATATCCTTAAAGTCAATGAAGTTTCAGTATAATTCAGTAAAAATTCAATTTACTTTCATTTCTAAAATTTTTAGCCATTAATTGGAAAAAAAAAAATTTGTTTTGAAAACATTGATTTTTCATTAATTTAAAGTAAAAGTCATTAAAATTTTAATCGAATTTCAATTTTGTAATTTTTAATCGTTAATTAATTAATTTTCTCATTTTTAAAACTCTAACATTTCATTGATTTAGCACAGTAAAAATTATTTCGCTGAAGTGTCGTTAAAAATGTTAACATATAATCGATGGTGATTATCATAAAATTGTCATCGGTGATTGGATTGGAGGTGGTGGGATAATGAAACTCCACTAAAGGTAATTTTGTTTATTTAAAAAAAAATAACTTCATATTTTAAGGTAATGAGGGCTGGTTTGGCTTATCCCATATAAGTTAAAAAGTTACTCCAAAATCCAAAAAGATATCAATATTCACCAAAAAAAAAAAATCATTTTTTTTCAAAAAAAGGACACACCGAATTGATTGGTGTGCAGCCGCTGTGTGCGACAGTGCCTCCAAAAGAAATGATTGGGTGTGATTTTTACACACACCGTTGTTCGTCCTATAGGGGCCATCATGGGTCTCGTTTTGATAATCTGAACCGTTTCAATGTGTAGAAATCGTCAAGTACTATATGTCTGCAAAAAATCACATTAATCGGATATCGATAACTATATGATCAAATCAGTTATGTATAACAAATGGATGGTGTTATAATTAATGATTGAAAAATAAATAAATCTGATCAGATAGCTATCGATATCCGATTAACGTTATTTTTTATAGGTATATAGTGTTCGACGAGTTACACACATTCAACGGTTCAGATTATTAAAATAGGACCCGTGATGACCCCCACGGGTCAAACAAAACTGTCCAATGCTTTGTACAAAAATTAGCCAATAATTTCCAACTCAAATTCACTCAGCCGGTTGTACAACCGGTTGTACGGCTGGGGCCCACTCCTCTCTAATCATCTCTTACACACCTTTTTTATACAATTTTTTAATACACATTTTTTCATAAAAAGTCAAAAAGTTAACCCAAACCTCCATATATATTTTTTTGTCTGTTTTAATCCAAAAAGACAAAAAAGTACACTTTTTTAGGACATCACAAACCAACCCTAAATATGTTTTAGTTATTCTTAAGCTAATAAAAAATATGGACTAGGGAGCTCAGGAAAGCACCTTTAATTTTTGAGTGATTCTATTTACACACCTTGAATTCTCTCATTACACATTATTACTTTGTTCACTTTAATAATATTGTCAACTTTTGATTTTTCATTCAACACATACCATAATATTACTCTTTTAGTATAACCCAAAACACAATATACACTCTAACACAAGATGATGTACACACCATCAAAATTGAAAAGACAATAAGGTCCAAAATACAAACCAAACCTTAAGTCCTATCAAATGGAATCGCTTATATAAATCCCTCTTCTGCACTCGACTCTATCAATAACCATTTGATTAGTTAAATTAAGAAAATCCATATTTCTATTTACTACATTAGCCTACGTCAATCTAGGTCTACCCTTTTCTCTAACACTTCTATCTACCGTTAATGTATCACATCTCTATTGCCTCTGTTGATTGTATGACCAAACCATCTCAATCTATTCACTTTCAACTTATCTTCTATCAGTACTACTCTTATCTATCCACGAATATATTCATTTCTAACTCTGACTTTTCTAATATTGTCACACATCCACCTTAGCATTCTTATCTCAGATAGGGGTGTGCGCGGCGCAGTTCGGGTGGTTTAAGAGCAAAATTAAAAATCAAATGACGGATTGGCAGATTAACGGATTAGCAAATCATGGTTCAGGCGGTTTTAGATTGAAGAATATTCTAACAAATTATCAAACATTTGCATAGTATATAACACTAATTTGCATAATATTATATATATATATAATACAAACTAATTTTACATAATATGTTTCATATATATAAGGATAAATTATGTAAATAGTCCTTGTAGTTTAAACGATGTGTCAATTTGGTCCATATAGTTTGAATTTGCTCGATTTTGCCCTTTAATTTAATGAATTGTGTCATTTTAGTCCAATAACGGTTGTTAAATTAATTTAACGGAAGGTTAAATAATGTGTCAATTTGGTCCCTGTACTTTACACGATGTGTCAATTTGGTCCCTCTAGTTTCAATTTTCTCGATTTTGACAGAGACTAAATTGGCACATTGTGAAAAATACAATGACCAAATTGACATATTGTTTGACTTTCCATTAAGTTAACTTAACAACCGTTATTTATTTGACTAAAATGACACAATCCATTAAATTAAGGGGCAAAATCGAGCAAATTGAAACTATAGGGACTAAATTGACACATCGTGTAAATTATAAGGACTATTTGCATAATTTTCCCTACATATAACTACTTATTTATAACAAATTTCACATCTTAAATCTCTTTCACATTTATTTTTTGTCACGACCCAAACCCGCCCCTAAAAGTTTGGCATCGGAACCGGCCAGTAATCCTAGATTGCCACAGGCCTTCCTGTACATATCATAAATAAAACGGGGCTCGCGGAAGCGAAAACAAACTACAATAGTCCAAAGAGCTGTGCATTTATATGAACATACATTACATGCCAAAAATGAGTTAATTACCCACATTCATTACATAACATGATCGTAAACATCACATACGACTCTGCCACAACTGTACAACAAAACTAAACAAGAGCTCACAAAACCGCCTTCCAGGCCTAGCCCCAGCTCGGAGGCATATAAAATTCTGGTGGCTTCAAAACGGTGGCTCGATGCATAACTCGGCCTAGGCTTGACTCCCTATAGGCTCACCTATAAATACATAAATACAAACAATGAGCTAAAGCTCAGCAAGTAACATTAACGTAAAGGGGTTAGTGAACGAACTCCAACATTTCATAGAAATCCGTAAAACATGGCATTCATAACATGATCATAATCATCTCATAAGAACATACATAATGGCATACTCCATAGAACATAACATGTGTCGACTAACGACTAGAGTAACTGGTCCCGGACATCGATTAAACACATACCGAGATCTCGTAAACTGGTCATGGGTTTTTCCTTCCATGCCGTCCCCCATGACTAAAGTGCATGGGCCTGCATGTTCTTGCCCCCACGACTGAACTATCTATGGATACCATACTAGATTCGCAAATCAGGACATTCGTTCACAGCTTAAAATCACATTTCATAAACATATCATATCGTATAGCATTTCGTATAACAATTCAAATACGTTGCATATTAACATAACTTTACAGAAATGTTACTCACAGTGAGTTTCCGATACTGATTACATAGTCTTCACGTCCTGTCCTGCAAATATCAATATTATAACACATTTCTTATCATTCATCATCAAAACATCACATAATTCATGCCATTCCATTCTTCTTTTACATTCTTTCATGTTCATTCTAATCTTTCTTTACTTTAATTCATGCTCATGAGATGCTAAATGATACAATTAATATGTTAGGATCACGTAATTCAATTTTCCAAGATTTTTCTGAAAATAAGTCCTTTCGCTCGAGCGCTACTTTGTCCGCTCGAGCGTACTGCACAATTTCCCCAAAACTGCTGAGAGGCCGATTTCTACGCTCGAGCTGGATTCACTTCGCTCGAGCGGACCATGCAAAAATCCGAAACTCTGGTTCTTCTTCTAAGCTTCATCCTTTCCCTTGAAACATTAACTTCCAATTTTATGAAATCAAAGCTCAAAACCATTGATCAACAACATGATTTACTCATCAAACCTCAACACAAAGCCCATATAGATCATAGATAAGATCAAACCCATGAACTAAGATGAAAAACCATGAACATATACATACAAGCTTCATATCTCTATATCCATGGAGGTTCTACCTCAAATTGACCAAATATAACCATGAATCATCAATTTATGCCATGCATGCTCAAATTAAACATATATCCCCTTCAATCCTCTTATTTAACATGAGATCATTGGTGAACCAACCTTAATTGAAGGAAATAGGAAGGAATTCTTACCTTGATTGCTAAGTTGGAGAGACTAAGCTTGATTTCCTCTTCTTTTCTCTTGGTTTCTCTCTTCTCCCCCGAATTCTCTCTCTCTCTCTCTTTCTCTAGATTTTTCTTTTCTTTGTTGAGTCAATAATGGGTCAAAGCCTTATCTATAACACATATATACCATCAATAATCCATTGTGCCAAAACACTTAAGCCAAACAAGCCTTACGAATCAGACGAAATTCAGTCTCTAATTAAATGTCCCAAATGATTCTAAAAATTCCCGGTATTACATAGGCGTGTTCAATTTTATTTTCTGAACCCATTACGGTCATCAATTTCAGTCCCGAAGTCGTAATTCCAACAGATTTTTTTTTTCTAATTCAAACAGATAATGCCCGATTAATTCATATTAATGCGTAATTAATTACCAATAATTGTGGCGTATATTTCGGGGTCATTACATTTTTATTTTAATATTTTATTGGAGGTTAAAAAGTATATATATTAACTATAGAGAAGCGGAGCAGTTTGAAAGATGGATTATAAATTTTAAACTTTAATATGTGGTTAGCGGATATAGCAGTGTGGATTGATATGGATCAATGCAGTTTTGACGGATTAGGTAGTATTTTGCACAACCCTAATCTCAACAACACTCATTATATTTACATATTGTTTCTTAGTTGCCTAACATTGCGTCCCATAAAATATCATTGGTTTAATAGTTGTTCTATAGAACTTTCCTTTTAGCCTATTGGGTATTCATTTATCGCATAGTATTCCAGACGCACTTCTCCATTTAAACTATCCCGCCTTAATTCTATAGACCATGTCCGCTTTAATCTTCCTAGCCATTGTTATAATCGATCATCAATAATGAACATATTCACTCTTAAGTAGTCCTTGATACTCAATCTTCATTTCTCCTTTACTTTCATTGTTACTGTTACTAAAATTACACTCCATATAATTTGTCTTAATTCTACTTATCCTAAATCCTTTAGATTTAAGTGATTCTTTCTAAGTTTACAACTTAATGTTAACTCTTTCACTAGTCTCATCTACTAATACGATATCATCAGCAAAAAACACATACCACGATAAATCATCCTGAATATTTTTAGTCAAGTCATTCATAACTAAAGCAAAAAAATAAAGACTTAAGATTGATCATTAGTGTAACCTCAAATTGAAATTTCATTTGTTTCTCCAGCAAGCGATCTAATATCGGTCACCACACCTTTATATATGTTCCTAATCACATCAATGTAACTTTTTGTCACCCATTTTTTTCTCTGACACCCACTAAATTATATCCCAATACAATCTATCATATACTTTCTCAAGATCAATAAAAATCATATGAATGTCTCTTTTCTTTTCTCTATATTTTTATATTACTCTCCTCAAAAGATAGATCGCTTCTATTGTTGACCTACCATGTATAAATCCAAATTGATTATCTAAAATCTCTATTATATCTAGCAATCAATATTCCATCAATCTCTCCCACGCTTTCATTATATGACACATCAACTTGATTCGTCTATAATTATTGCAATTCTAAACATCTCCTTTATTTTTATAGACCGGCACTAAAATAGTCTTGCTTTACTCTTCTGGCATTTTTCTACTCAATAAAATCTTGTTAAATAACCTAGTCAATCACTTAATCTCTTTCTTACCCAAACATTTCCAAGCTTTAATATGGATATTATCATATCCTAAAACCTTATTCGATTTTATCTTCTTAAGTCCAATCTCTACTTTAAATTTCCTAATCCTACGATAGAACCTGTAGTCTTAATTTTCCTTATTACTGGCTACTTCATTCCCATTTAACCTTACTCATGTTCCTCATTTAACAACTTCTCAAAATATTTCTTACACCTCTCTTTAATCTCTTCATCATTCACCAATAGCTTAGAGTCCTCACTCTTAATTCACTTAACCTGATTAAAATATTTTGTTTTATATTCCTCTGTGTGTGTGTGTATGTGTGTGTGTCTCTCTCTCTCTCTCCCCGATCTGTGTTGAATCTATGGGAGTAACATGTGAGTAAACAGCGAGAACCAAACGACAAGCTGAACTTTATGTTGACGAAGCAATCGATGTGGTATTTTGCAAAAATTTAAACAAAACAGTTTTTGTATTGTTCATAAATACAATGTTGAAAAAACTTAATATGTTCACAAATTTATATTTGAAGTTAACCAAAATGTTCAAAAAAAATTTATGCATGAATGTTTAATACTTGTTCAACTTTAATAATATGAACAAAATGATTCTATTCAAATATAAATAATTGAACATCTTATGATATTCAACTCTAATCTTTCAAAATAATAATATTTTGAGTTTAAAAAATAATAAAAAGATATTTGTTCCAGGTGATAGTGTGTATAGAGATATTTGTATTTTTATATGTGATTTGTTAAAATGAGTGCATACACACTCATATTGTCCTTAATAGTCATTTTATTTGAGAATATTATTGTCATATAAATTTAATTTTTAAATGGTGTATACTGATAGTATTAATGATGTGTAAATAGAATTATCATTAATTTTTTTGGACTTTTTAATTGACAAAATGACTATTTTAACCTTACCAATATATTTATTCATGAATTATATAGCTAAAGTTGGTAGAGGAAATTAGGGGGAGATCCCACTACAAGTTTGTGTAAGAATTTAAGGATATCAATAATTTACTTTTAGTTAATGTCATCGAGATTTGAAATTTTAAATCGATACGGACAAACTTTAACATATATATTTTAATAAAACAATTCTAAAAGTATAAATTTTTATAAAAATTGAGATCTAGATAAAAAGTAATAGAATTTAAATTTTCAAGTGAGTTTAAAAAATAATAGGTGTTACTTGAGATGGTGTAGTAGGAATTTTTGTCATTGTGTGTTTTGGAGGACCTATACTAATATAAAAAATTGTGTTGTTCTTATCTTTTTTATAAAAAAATATATATATTATTAGGGATTTAAAATAAAATAAAATAAAACCAAGTTGCTATAATCATATTTGCGAAAAGAAGAAAAATAAAAATATTGAAATTGAGAACGCAGTGAAACGAAGTTAACTTCTGAAAAAAAACCTATTAAAAATTTATTTTGAACATATATCAAATAGAGCTTCGAGGTCGTGTGCAGTAATATTTGGTATGAGAATGAAGACCTGGAAAACTTTTTTGAAAAATTAAGGGAGACTTATTTATAAGTCCTTTTTCAGAGCGTTATGTTAGGCTAAGTCCTGTGTAATTTCTTATAGAGTCTCAAGTCCTATTTTCATAAGAATGTATTCCACAAGATACTAACGTGACATGACACTTACATAAACGTAACGTAACGTGACACCTATATATACGTAACGTAACGTGACACCAATATGAACGTAACGTGATACCTACATAAACGTAACGTAACGTGACACTTATATAACCGTAACGTGACACCTATATAAACGTAATGTGACACTTACATAAACGTAACGTGACGTGTCACGTTACATTTCGCAAACTTAATAAGTTTTTATTTTTAAAAGGGCTAGTGCAACCTTGCAAGGGGACCAAGATAAGCGAGTGGGGACGTGGAACTTACCTTTACAACCAGTTGTTGAGGAAGGCTAGTGCAGCCTTGCAAAATGGTGGTGGGTCGATTCAAGCAGTGCTGTGGTATCAGGGTGAGAGTGACACTGTGAATCTCCAGGATGCTGCTTTGTACAAGGGCCGACTTGGGAAATTCTTCATGGACCTGCATGCTGATCTACAATCTCCACTGCTACCCATTATTCAGGTATATATTATCGAAGCCCGATTTGGATTCCAATTCATGTCATATGAAATCTTTTTGAATAATCTGGGTTGGATTGGAACTCATTTAATCAACTGCTTCAAAAGTTTGAAAGTGAGAGAAACTCAATTGGGAATAGATCTTGCCCATGTAAAATGTGTGGATGCCAAGGGACTACAGCTGGAACCAGATCATCTGCACCTTACCAGTCAAGCCGAGGTTCAACTAGGCCAGATGTTGGCCGATGCATTCCTCCACACTCTGCCCACCCCACTCCAGAGTAATGCCCCCAAAACATCTCACAATTGATTTTTTTTTTTTTTTTAACCTCATGTTTAGATATTTGAACTTCATAGTTGAAGAGGATATCAGTTGATTGTATCAGACTTATTAATCAGTACAAAATATTGGCTAAAGAGTATATCATGCAATGAAATTTTGTCAAGTAAGGTCTTATTGCATGACAGTCTCTTAATTTCAAATTTTATTTGTTGTTAGTAGTTTTGTTGCGGTGGTGATTTTCAATTTGTTGTCCCCAAGTCCTAAAAACCATTAGTGCATTTACATGTATAGAACCCCATCAAAGAACCCCCACAAGATGTAGAGTCTTAACGTGGGACCCCCTTTTGTTCACCGATTTCTATGCACACAGTTTTTTTCTTTTTTTAAATAAAATTTTCCAAAGGCAATGGTGAGTAATGAATTCTGGCTCACAAACTAGCAATGCTATAGCAGGTCCAACAATTTATACAATGGGTTATACCTCTACAGCTTCAATTACACAAGCAATTCATAAAACACATGAACCACATAAAGTTGCAACAACTCATTATATATATATATGTATATAGACAATTTCTTATATAAAAAATTAAATGTTATTATAGATCATAGGTGTCACGTTACGTTACGTTTATGTAGATATGTCACGTTACATTTATATAGGTGTCACGTTACGTTTACGTAAATGTCACGTTATGTTACGTTTATGTAGATATGTCACGTTACGTTTATGTAGATGTCACGTTACGTTACGTATAGGTGTCACGTTACGTTTATGTAGGTGTCACGTTACATTACGTTTATATCAATTTTTTATATATGGTTTTACTATTATTTATGATATTAAAAACTAATATTGAGGGTAAATGTGTCAACAATCTTCTCATAGGACTTATGGGAACATAAGTTTTTTAGTAGAACCATATGTAGCATAAGTTTTCCTAATAGGACTTATAAATAATTTAAATATATTAATAATCTGAATTTTACAAAATTTATTAGTCTGATCTATTTTTAACAAAAATCAATTTGTTAGTGTGTATTTTGTATCAATTTTGTGTTTTTTTTTTCTTTTCTTCATGTTATTATACTTACGTTTCATTTGTCTGTGATTGATTATAAAAAAAAAAAATAGAACTTACGTGTAAGTCTTAATGTGTAGACTTATTATTCAATAGCATCTATGATAATTAATGATATTTTCATCAAATACTATTAAAAAAATATTACTAATTACTAATTTTCAGCAATAATTTAAAAATTTTATCACAAAAAAATGTCATTAATTATAAGTTTTAGTTGTAATATAAAAAAATGTTACTAATATTTAATTTCCAGCAATATTTTTTAAAATTTGTCATAGAAAAACGTCACTAACTGTAAGTTTTAGCAACAATTTATAAAAATCGTGACAAAAAAGTCACTAATTGTCAAATTTTAAAAACATACAAAAAATAGTCATAAAAAATTATTTTTAACAAAACTTTTACTAAAACTTATTTTAGCATCTCTCTCTAGCCTCTTCCTTAGAATTTTCTACGTCTGACACCATTTGGAAGGGGGAGGGGGCTTCGGCTTCCGGCCACCCCTCTCCCCTCTCTCCCCTTTTTCTTTTCCTTCTTGTTTTCTACTCAATAAACCTTGGGAGATCTCTCTTCCCAACCTCTCCCTCTTTGTGAGGAGTTTCTTTTCCTTCGGTAGAAGCTTGCTGGGTTGCTCCTCCTTCCACCGATGCCGGATCTGCCTTGGTCTTCTTCTCCATTGCTTGTCGTCGCTGTCATCACCTTTCCTCAGCCAGATCTACTTTGGATTTGTTTGCCTCCATTGTTCAAAAATCAAATCTGGTTGCCTTCGGGTATGAGGTTGTTTTCTCCAATTTTCTTTTCTTTCTTTTTTTTTGGTTTGGGAGTGTTTGTATAGAATCCATTGATGTACGGGAAAGAAATAAACCTTCTCGTATAATTCTGTTGATCAAGATTGCGCTCCTTCGTACGACGTCGCTTTACTCCCTGAAAATACAAACGTGAGCTGGACGGCGGGTGTGTGCCGGATACCTCTCTGATGCCTAAGTCAGCAAAATAGACAAATAGACAAAAAGCTCTGTGAATTCGGGAATCAAAGTTGTGTTATCTCTCCATAGGTGATGTTTGTGAGCTTTTGTAGGTTCCGTGTGGCACAATCCTAGTAGGACTTTTACTTCTCCATATAGAGTCCTCCTAGGATTCATACTCCTGAAAGATAATGTTTATCCTTTAACACCTCCCTCACTGCATAAACCAAGTGAGATGGTTTTACCATGGTCAGACTTTAATATGACCAAGGTAAGCATGACTATGCTAAGCTGCAGACTAGACCGAGATAACTTTAGCTCGGCTCTTCCATTCACTGCTCTTACCTCGGTTCTCCCAATGCTAACCATGGTATGTTCTTGACTGGGACAACCAATACTCCGGTCCCGACTGGGATAACTTGTGCTTGATGACCGAACTTATCTCTTGCGGACCGGAGTAACTTCAAGTCTCTTGCTAACTGGAGTAACTTTACACCTCTTGCGAACCGGAGTAACTTTACACCTCTCTTGGGCCGGAGTAACTTCATGGCCTTTTTGCTCAGCTCTTCGTACTGTTGCCCATAACGGCCCATTACCCAGCTTAGCCCAATTTTCATATAAATTACCCTCTCAATTGCCCCTTAATTCCATCTGCATAGCATGATAGAGATTACCAGTTTATCAACCAAGCTAACAATTTTAGCCTGATTTATACATAACTTAAGAGTAAATGGGTAATATAGGTTTCTAGTAGAAACACCTGGTGGCTTGGCCGAATTCCGAAGGGAGTATAACATCCCTGATGATGTTCACCTTACTCTAGCCGATCTAGGTACCCCACCGTGGGGAAACCCTAGTTTTTTTCCCTTTACCCTTTTATTCATTATAGAAACCGGACTAAGATTCCCTGTACAGCCTCTACTTTGTGAATTCCTTAGGCAAACTAGGATATGTCCCACCCAACTTTCCACAAATTCATACCGTATAATAAATGGTATTGCCGAGCTAAACTGTCGAGCTGGCATTAACCTAAGCTTAGCCGAACTCTTCCATCAATACTCCATAGGCTCAAAAGAGGACGGCTGGGTTTATTATTTAAGAATACGACACCGGCGTGAAAAAATAATAAAGGACACCCCAGACAAACATTTAAACGACGATGATTTTTTTTGAGTATCTGGGAATTTTGAAGACCATCAAGCCCAGATCCCAGGCCGCAGTATAAACTAGAAGAAAGAAACCCCCGGTATAATTACCTCGGCTCTATTGCATGTTCCTCTTTATTTTGGTTTTCTATTTCTGAACCGAACTGGCAGTTGTCTTCCTTATGCGGATTCAGCCCACCTCAAATCACTATATAGCTACCCCGACTTAGGCGTACTTCGTGCCGCACTACAATATCTCGAAAGAAGTTGGGCTAAGCTACTGAACTTCGAACCAATGTATAGATACAGCAGCCGACGAAAAGCCAGAGTAACTGATTTTTTGTTGGAAGCCTCCCTTGAACCGGACCCAAACTTATCTCAAATCAACTTGGTCCGAACTACCGTCGAACAAAAGATGGCAAAGAGGAACAGAGTAAGGGCTTTGCTTACCGAAACTCACCAAGCCGGTGTACCACCAACCGGTCAATCCACTAAGACCGTGGTAGCTCTTCCATCTCAACAAGCCTCCTCATCTCGCCCAAGCAAGCGTGCCCGGACTACCCTAACCGAGCAACGTCTTGTTGATAAAGACGAGACTATTCTTCTACTTAGCCCTCCACCGAGCTCGCAATCGGAGCGCTCCGATCGAGCCAGCTCCTCCAAGTGGGCATCCAAACTGACATTTCAAAACCGAGATATTCAGGACACTGACTCAGTGGTCGCTGAAAAAGATCACTTGATGGCATTTAACCTTGCCAAGAGTGTCTGCCTTCCAGCAGACATGGAGCACTACCAACACCTGACCGAACTAAGGGTCATTCGCTCTGCCACGAAATCCATGGTGCTTGTAAGTAGCTTCTTCTGTTAATCTTTCTAACTGGCACAACTTTTATCTCGGTTTGATTACAAGTCTTCCCTCCTTTTTGCAGGCCATGCAGAAGAGCCACATTGCTTATAAGCGTGTGCTCGAACTTCGCAAGACTACAAGGCAAGCGCTGGCCGAAGTGACTGAGAAGACGGCCGAACTTGAACAAACCAGGCAGCAAATAGCCGAGCTAAAATCCGAGAACGGTCGTCTGACCGGACTTGTTACCTCTCCATAGGTGATGTTTGTGAGCTTTTGTAGGTTCCGTGTAGCACAATCCTAGTAGGACTTTTACTCCTCCATATAGAGCCCTCTTAGGATTCATACTCCTGAAAGATAATGCTTATCCTTCAACACCCCCTTCACTACATAAACCAAGTGAGATGGTTTTACCATGGTTAGACTTCAATATGACCGAGGTAAGCATGACTATGCTGAGCCGCAGACTAGACCGAGATAACTTTAGCTCGGCTCTTCCATTCACTGCTCTTACCTCGGCCCTCCCAATGCTAACCATGGTATGTTCTTGACCGGGATAACCAATACTTTGGTCCCGACCGAGATAACTTGTGCTTGACAACCGAACTTACCTCTTGCGGACCGGAGTAACTTCAAGTCTCTTGCTGACCGGAGTAACTTTACACCTCTTGCGGACCGAAGTAACTTTACACCTCTCTTGGGCCAGAGTAACTTCATGGCCTTTTTACTCAGCTCTTCATACTGTGGCCCATAACGGCCCATTACCCAGCTCGGCCCAATTTTCATATAAATTACCCTCTCATCTCTCTAGCCTCTTCCTTAGAATTTTCTACGTTCGACGCCGTTTGGAAGGTGGAGGGGGCTCCGGCTTCCGGCCACCCCTCTCCCCTCTCTCCCCCCTTTTTTTTTTCCTTCTTGTTTTCTACTCAATAAACCTTGGGAGATCTCTCTTCCCAACCTCTCCCTCTTTGTGAGGAGTTTCTTTTCCCTCGGTGGAAGCTTGCTGGGTTGCTCCTCCTCCTCCCACTGATGCCGGATCTGCCTTGGTCTTCTTCTCCATTGCTCGCCATTGCTATCATCACCTTTCCTCATCCAGATCTGCTTTGGATTTGTTTGCCTCCATTGTTCAAAAATCAGATCTGGTTGCTTTCGGGTATGAGGTTGTTTTCTCCAATTTTCCTTCTTTTTTTTTTTTTGGTTTGGGAGTGTTTGTATAGAATCCATTGATGCTATTAGGTAGCTTACCTACTCTGTGATTGTAATCTATGACCTATCTTAGACACGCTCTGCAGTTGATTTTTTGACTTTCGCTTTGCAGTATGAGCGCGAGCACTTGTTGTGCGATTGAGATTTTCATAATTTTTGTACCTGTGTGCTAGCTTGATATGATTTTTCTTTGCTTTGTGTAAGCTTATAATATTGAATGGATTCCTATGTAAATGCTGTTTGGCTTTAATAATGAAATTTCTTTTTGATAAAAAAAATAGAAAATGATTTGATGAGAATTAAATATAACTATTAGGACCTATGGTAATTTACCCTAAAAAATATTATTTTACTAAAAAAAACTTACCTCATTTCATTTTAGCATATTTATTTTCCAACAAAAAATCTATTTTAATTACTTCAGAAAGTTATTAAAAAATATAAAAATAGGATTTGGCTTCTTCATGTTGGGAATCCAACTTGAAAGAGCATTTGAGCTTAGTGAGCCCATCGTAAGTAAAAATATTGATGATCTAAACCGTTCACTTTTTAAAACTCATTGAGAATAATATTTATGTAAAAAATCTAGATTATTGGATTTTGATAATTATATGTTTGAATCACATTTGTCTTTAAAAAATAGACAGTATTCTTGAAATTATATTTACCGTTCATTTTTTTAAGATAAATATGATTCAAATATATAACTACTGAAATCCTATCATCTTGATTTTTTTTACATGAATATTCTTCTCAACAAGTATTAAAAAATGAATGGCTTGAGTTATCGAAATTGGGCTCACAATGAACCCACTAAACTTAAATATTCTTTTAAATTAAATTATAAATATAAGAGAACCCAAACCCTAAAAATATATCAAACAAACTAACTCCCCAAAAAAAGGTTAATTCGTGAAATGAAGCAGGCTATAACGGAGAGGGAAAGTTATAGAATGATCTAGGGTAAATTCATTGTTGAAATAGTGAGACTCATCACATTGGAGTTGATTTTTTAGAAGTAAATTATACTTTGCCTTCTGTGTGTTTAGTCATTTTTTCATTTTGATATTTAAAGTTTTGTTTAGTTTTGTTTTATTTTGTTTTTGTTTTTTTTTTTTTCCCCACTTATCATTTTTCAAGTTTTTCACAATTTACTTCTAAATTTAACTTTTATTCAAAATTAGATAGAAAATATCACATTAGCTATCACACGGCATAAAAAAATATAATGCAACCTCCAAAATTTTGACTTAATTACATAAACCTCACGTTTAGAAAAATTAAAGAGATCAAAATTAATGCAGATAGTATAAATATATAATGATACACAATGTAAATGGTTTATTTTAATGTCAAAGAGAAGCTAATATTATTTTTTTATTCATACAACTAACGAGTTTCGAATGAAAATAGGATCAAGTGTTATATGAATTAAGAACTTTATCAAACTTAGGGTATGTTATATTTTCTTCAAGTCTTAAAAGAAAGTCGGTATAATTTATCCAAAACTATATTATTATATTAAAATTTAAATTTATATCAGAAATGTAAGTTGTATATAATAAAATATTTTTATGTCACATGGTTGTTAATGTGTTATTTTCTATCTAATTTTGGATATAAGTTAGTTTTTGGAATAAATTGAAAAAAAAAACTAAAATATGAAGGATCAAAGTGAAAAAAAAATTTAAAAAAAATAAAAAATAACAAACTTTAAGAACCAAATTGAAGAAATAACCAAATATAAACACTTTTAAGAGACAATCATATGTGGTACAAAATAATACTCAAAAACCACCATATAATTTATAAATTCTAAAACAATTGTTTCCACAATTTTGAAATAATGCATTCCCAATAATGCAATTGATAGTGCTTTAAAATAAAAGAGCAACGTTGAAATGATGTTATTTTGGTATCTTCCATTAACTTGGAATGAAAACATTAAAATAATTTTGAAATATAATTTAAAATTTAATTTTTTTTTAAATTCATAACTAAATTTTTTCTTTTTAAAACTCATTTTCAAAATTTATTACTCAAATTATAATTTTAAGATTAAAATAAATGAAACCTTCCTTTTGAAACTTAAATCTCAACCGTTGGTTCTTCTTTTAATGTGACACGTTACATTAGAGAGTTTTCAAGTTCGGTTTGAATTTATAAAGTATCACATTATTTTTCTTTATGCATATTTATTCATAAAAAATTAAAAATGTATTAAAATAATTAATTTTTAAACGAGTCTTAGGTATACATGTCACTGGACTCGGCCATGTGTCTGCCTCTGAAAAAAACTAAATTAAAATTAATTTATTTTTGGAGCTCTCAAAGCAAAGCACCATTCATTGGGTTTTGTTTCAATTTTTAAGATTTAATTTAGTTTTTTATTTTTTATATTTTTTTATTTTTAGTAAATATTTTTAAAATTTTAAGTAATTTTTTACTTTTTTAAATGTACTCTACTTAATGTATCTAAAAAAAATATTTTAAAAAATTAATAAATACACATGATTCATGAATACAAAAAATTAACTAAATTTTCATATCTTTATTTTTTTTTTACATTTTTGGTATTTAATGAATTTTTTAATAATTTTTTTCATAAATATTATACATATTTATATTAAATGTATTTAAAAATTAAAAAAATTATTTAAAATATTAAAAAAATTTAATAAAAATAAAAATATATATATAAAATAAAAATTTTAATTTTAATTTTCTAAAAAATGAATTTAAAAAACGCAAACAAGAAAAAGCTGATTTCTACTCCCACTTCATCTCAACCCCCCTGGTCCATCCACATCTCCCTCAGACAACGACTGATATGGACATTGATTCCATTTTTTTCTTTTCTCTCTCTTCATGACCTAGTTGTCATCTACACCTGTCCTCAAATCCCTTTCCCCAATTACCAAATTGACCCTCTACCACATCTTTATTTTCTCTTCCCTTTAAAATTAAAATTATTTAAAGGAAAATATTATCCCTGTAAAGTTTTTAATCAAGTTTGACAATCTAAAAATAATTTATCTTTTTATTTTTTTATCTTTTTTTTATCACATTATCTCTTTACTTTTCTATACATCTTTTCGTAAAAAGATAAAAAATATATTTATTTAAGTCATCCCAAATATAAATTTAAATGTTTTACATGAAATGATATGAACAACTTAATGGTCATTCCAATTTGTAAATTAAATTTGTAAAATAAAAAATTATTTAAATAATATTATTCTTGATAAAATAATGGTGGAAAAAAAAAAATGAAACATCTTACAAACTTCTAAGAATTCCACACAAAACACGTCGAAACTTAAAATGTTATTTTAATCTTTGAGCTTTGTCTTTGATTATATACACATTTTTTAAAGAGTTTTTAGATAAGATTTTCTAAACAAAACCCATACATATCATTCTATTAACTTGAATATAATGAGTTGCTTAGAGCAAAAGTCAAAAATGAAGAGTTCCATTCAGTGTGTTTGGTTTGAGTTTTCTGGATTAAGTTTTTTGAAAACTGAGTTTTTTGGTTTTCGTATTCTTTTGTTTTTAGTGAATATTTTTAAAATTTTAAACATTTTTTTTACTTTTTTAGATGCACCTTAGTTAGAGGTATCTAAAAAGTAAAAAATTTGTGAAAAAATATTTTAAAAAATTAATAAATACATAAAAATACAAAAAATATACTGAATTCTTGTATTTTTTTTGTATTTTTGGTATTTAGTGAATTTTTAAAAGATTTTTTTTACAATTTTTTTACTTTTTAGGTGTATTTATGTTAGGTGTGTTTAAAAAGTAAAAAAATTACTTAAAATATTAAAAAAATTCAGTAAAAACAAAAAAATACGGAAAATAAGAAAGTAGAATTTTCTGAAAAGTGTTTTGGAAAACTGGTAACCAAGCACAGTGATTAAATTGTTGGATTAAAATATTTGAAAAAATATTAGAGATCCAGAATAGACATGAGAATGAAATGATCGTTCTTTCTCACTTTTATTTCAATAAATCAAAATTACTCAAGATTGGTATTAATAGAGATAAAATTGTAAGTGTCATCATGAATTGATAAATTTCAGTGTGGACAATAGATTGGCTGGGCCTAAAATTTAAGGCCCAATCTCAAGTCATTGGCTTTTGACTGGTCAGCTGGTCGAGTTGAGATTTGAGTCGATTCATATGTTTCTAAAACCTACATCCTAAATATCTGTCTTATGAGTCTCAATCTCAAATCGAGACTTTGTCTATATGAGCTTAATTTGAGCTTTAATTCAAGCTATCTATCAAATTTAGAATTCATTAGAGAAATAGTAAAGAATTATAATACAAAATGTTAAAAGAGTATCAAAACAATTAGAATATAATATTTAATTAAAATAAAAAATAAAATTTATTTATTTAAATACAAAATTATGTGCGTTGTGTTATTAAATTAGATGATTGTCAGCATACTGTTTTTTTTATGAAAAATGTTTCAAACCCCTTTTCTCTCCCACCCCCTTTGATCCCCTTTCCCTACCATTGGCCATTTTTTTTTTTTTTTTCATTCTCCTCCAATCACCACCCGCCACGTGTGTGTGAGGGGGTGGTGGGGGTGATAATTGGAGGGAGTCTCTATCAATATTGTTTTTTTATAGCGTACTGTTTTGTGTTTGTGGGGGGTTTTTTTCTTAGTAGAGTTTTCTTAGCATACTATTTTATCGTGAGTTATGTACGAAAAGAATTCAAAATTTAATACAGTATAAACTACAATAAAATTTAGTTCAAAATTTATTTTCAAATAACTTTCTAAATATTTTTTTCAAACTACGTACAGTTTCATTTAATTAGCATCGTTTGGTCAGTAATTTTGGCCAAAAAAAAAAAAATCAAAATATCATATCATACATATTAATCAATCAATTTTTTGTTCAATAAAAAAATTATTCTAAATACATTAATCTTTTATCTCATAATTTTTTTTTAAAAAAAAAACTAAAAAATTACCAAAAATCTTACCAAATGGATGCTTATGCCTTGTTTGGAAATGTAAGTTTTTTTAAAAAAAATAAATAAATTATGAATTATCAAATTATTCTCTCTATAATAATAATAATAATAATAAAATCATTTAAAAAGGTCAATTTTCAAAATGGGTTATTTGCATGGAGATTTTGTAAACTATTGAAAATTATCATTTTTATTTTCCAAACTATAATAATATACAAATGGACTCTTTAAACTATTGGCGCATTTTATTTTAACTTCGTCCATTACTGCACCGTGAGTTAAACTAAATTTTTAATATTTTTGAGATGAATACCTCCAACACTCTATATATAACACACCCAACAACACTTATTCATTTTCCTCCGGTTCCTCTCCCTAAACCTCTTCCTCTCCATAATTCATCAAATAACATTTGGAATCAAATTATTTTAATAATTTTTATTTTTTTATAAAAAAATACATAAAAAAATAAAAAAATAATATGATAACTTATAATAATTTTTTTTGACAAAAATATATAATTACCAAACGGTTGACAAAATTATATAATTACCAAACGAAATGAATAGTGACACAAGCGCGAACAAGGTAGAAATCATAAACACTAGTCAATAATCAGTGATGTGTACTGATATTAGGGCATGAGAGCTCATTTGAGGATTGAATTCACATAAAATAATACTGGAAGGAGATTTTTGGAATGCATCAACTTCGAGGTAAACATTCACCAACCAACATACATATGATTTCCATCTTGGGTGATGTGTACTGATATTATGTGTTTTCTTTTTTACTATTATTTTTTAAAAATATTCTTTCTGTAAAAATATATTTGCAAAGAATATTTTAAAAATAATAAAAAATAATAATAATAGATGAATATTTATATTTAAAAAAATATAAATAAAAAAAGTAATAATTATGAAATTGTAAATATATAGAGTACTGGAAGGTATTTTCGTCTAAAAATATATCAAAATTTTAGTTTAATTCATAATACAGTAACAAAATTGGTCAAAGTGAAATAAATTAATAAATTTAAAAGGTCCATTTATATGTTTTTATAATTTAAGAGATTAAAATAAAATACGTCAATAATTTAAAAACTCATTTATTCAATTTTATGATTTTTTTTAGATAGTGTATTCATTTTTATAATTTAAGAATTAAAATTTAGGATGAATGTTTTCAATTTCTATTAGCTTACTTGGTTTGAGTTTTCTGAATTCACTTTTTAAAAACTAAAATTTTTTTTTTGTATTTTTTTTGTTTTTATTAAATTTTTTAATATTTTAAACAATTTTTAAAATTTTTAGATATACATAACATAAATACACTTATAATATTTATGAAAAATTTCTTTAAAAATTCAGTAAATACCAAAAATACAAAAAATATATATATAAATTCAATATATTTTCATATTCTTGTATATTTATTAAAATTTTAAAATATTTATTTATAAATATTTTACTTTTTAGATATATCTAGGTAAAGTGTATTTTAAAAAAATAAAAAAAAATTAAAATTTAAAAAATATTTACAAAAAATAAAAAATTTAATTTTTAAAAAATTAAATTTAAAAAATTAAAATCAAACTGGGTGATTGATGATTTTGGATACAACAATGATACATCGAGCACCAATTAAACTCTAGTGATACGAAAAATCAAAACAAAAAATAAAAAATAAATATAAGACTAAGGGTTGGTTTGGGATGTTCTAAAAAAGTGTACTTTTTGACTTATTGGTGGGTTTGGATTGAGTTTGGGTTGAGTTTGATGTGATGTGTTAGAGAGGTGATGTGATTTAAATAAGATGATGTGACTTAAATAAGATAGTGACTTTTTGACTTTTTAACTTATTTAGATTATGTCAAACTAACCCTAAAACATCACATCAGATAAAATATATACGCATTAAAGTTATTTAAATTTCTTTTTTAGAATTCCTAAACATTTTCCATTTGATATGTGTAGACTGTAGACCGTGCATAGGGCATTATAGTAATCAGAAACTGAAACTATCCAGTCACACTACCGAACAGTATCTCATCAGCTGGACTACTTATCCCAACCCCTCCATTGAAGCTCTCTTCATTTCACACACAAAACACAAACTCTCTCTCTCTCTCTCTCTCTCTCTCTCTCTTTCTCTCTCTCCCCCCTCTGCCTTCCTCCTTCCATCTATAATCAATAAACCCCTCTCTCTCTCTCTCTCTCTTCTTGTGAGCTTGTTTTGTTGTTGGTCTGGTGAGGTGTGATGATGGATGTGAGCTGCAGCCGGTGTTCCCACACTTCCCACATCACGGAGATCATCATCACTAGCTTTTTCCGACACAAGCTATAAATACCCAAAAAAACCAGAGCAATTTAGAAAGAAATTTATCAAACAGGACTGTCTGATCTTCATAACCCATAATATAATAACTATGCCAGCTTGAAAAATCCCAACTTTTCCGATTTCGAGCTATGGCCGGTCGGAGGATGCTCTACGGCGGAGCTTCTTGTGGTGGTGGTGGTGGTGGTGGTGGTGGTGAGAGTACCAATACTATTTTGCTTCAAAATCAAAGGGTTCCTTGCTCTTCTGAGCCTCTTGATTCTCTCTTCCTTTCTGGGTCTTCCCCTTCTTTCCTTGGTGACTCTTTCTTTCTTTCACTCACTCATTTTTTTGGTGCTGAATTGCTTGTGATTAAATTGCAGCTTTTAATATGGTTACATGTTTATATATTATAACTATATATGTGGGTTTGATTTCTTTATATGGTACTTTTGATTGTTTGCTCTGCTTCTAGGTTCATTATTTACACCTGAATTTTCTTTGGGGATTTTCTTAATTCATATCTAACAAGCAAAATCAATATTCTTCATTTCCCTGTTTTTTATTCTTTATTTTCATAAAGAAATTATGATTTAACTCTGTGTGTGTGTGTGTGTGTGTGTGTGTTTTTGTGTTCTGGGAAAATTGAAGGACTGTTCTGGGAAAATTGAAGGACTGTTCTAGTCAAAGTTGACATCTAAACTCAATAAATCTTCACTGTAATCGATATCTGGTTGGTTGATCTGAGTAATTTGTGATTTTGTGATTTCTGGTTCTGTTTTTTTTTTTTTTTTTTTTAAACAAAACTCAATGTTTCAAAAGTCCTTAGATTCCATAAGCAATTCGATTTTGTGAGAATTTTATGCGATGAAGAGTTTCTCTAGCCATGTCAACAATGGTTATTAACTTTTTAACATTTTATAGTCTTGGTTGCAAAAGGGTCTAAATATTGTTTTGTTTGTCTGTGTATCAGGTTCAAGGTCCATGGTTAGCTTTGAAGATGTTAATGGGGGAAAAAGAACGAACCGACCGTTCTTCCACTTGTTTGATCAAGAAGACAATGTAGTAGATGATGAATTAGATGAATACTTTCATCAACCCGAAAAGAAGAGGCGACTCACGCCCGACCAAGTCCAATTTCTAGAGCAGAGTTTTGAGGTAGAGAACAAGCTTGAACCGGATAGAAAAATTCAGCTCGCCAAGGATCTTGGTTTGCAGCCTAGGCAGATTGCGATATGGTTTCAAAACCGCCGAGCACGGTGGAAGACAAAACAGCTAGAAAAGGATTACAAGGCACTGCAATCTAGCTACAATACTCTCAAGGCCGACTACGATGGACTAGTTAAGGAGAAGGATAAACTAAAATCCAAGGTAATGACCCTATTGAAAATTAGTGCTTTCCATTTGTTCATTGTTATAGCTCTTTAAGAATGTGTAACTGTACCATTTTGATGTGGCTTGTTTGATGTTCATTGTTGCTTCTTAATTGGTCTTTGTGCTTGCCTTTGGATACATCACGAATGTGGCTTGTTTGACATCCATTGTTGCTTCTTAATCGGTCTTTGTGCTTGCGTTTGGATACATCATGAGTTATCTTGGCGGACTAGTTGGAGATTGGTTGAGGAATTTGGTAAGGAATTAGGAAATAGAAAGGGAAAGGGAAGGTGAAGTACTAATAAAATATACTTATATTTCACTTAATCTCACATATTTTTTTCCTTTCTTTTTTCAAATTCCTATTCAAAACTTCCAATCAAACACAGCGTAACTAGTATCACGGACGTCTATGCCTATTCTACAAGGCTGCCGTGCGATGGTTGGTTATCAAAATTGTTCTGTGGTTTTGGAGTTTGGATATTTGTTGTATAATGGTTATAAATTTTCTTGTTCAGGTTCTTCACCTCGCAGACAAGCTGGTTCTCAAGGAGAAAGAGAAGGGAAACTCTGAATCGTCTGATACGATCCAACAATCTCAAGCACCAATGCAAAGACTGCCAATTGCTGATTCAGTTTCTGAGGGTGAGGTATCAAAGAATTCAACAGTGGCTTGTAAGCAAGAAGATCTTAGTTCAGTCAAAAGTGATGTACTGGATTCAGATAGCCCGCGATACATTGATGGGGGTCACTCCTCTCTGCTAGAGCCCGGTGATTCCTCATATGTATTCGAACCAGACCAATCAGATACATCTCAGGATGAAGAAGATAATCTGAGCAAGAACTTGTTGCCTCCTCCTCCTCCGGCATACGTGTTTCCAAAGATTGAAGACGATGATTATGCAGACCCGCCTGGGAATTCTTGTTTGTTTGGATTCTCAGTTGAAGATCACGCCTTTGGGTTTTGGTCTTAATTGAATGTCAGCATATACTAGTGTTGTTTCTGTGTCTTTGTTTGTGTTTGTTGTTTTGAATCATGCCAGTCTTAGCTGTATTAGGGAATAAATCCAATCCATGGCACCCCCAATCCAGATGTGGTGGTGGGTTTTGGTAAGGGCTGTTGTTGGTGAACTTGTTTCGTTGTAAGGAAGTATTGTAAGTAAATAATTGATTAAAATCTTTGCTGAAAGCTTGTTGACAAACATTTTTGAGATGAAATATAGAAGAATCAAAAGTGTGAAGGAGAAGCTAATAATGTAGACCCTGGTTAGTGAAGTTTTTTTTTTTCAGTTAATTTTGATAATCAAAAAGTATAATTTTTAAATAATTAATTTTTTTTAGTTTATTTAAATTATTTTTATTTAATAAATTATAAGTAAAAATTATATTAAACAGTCTGATATAGATTTTAAAATTAAAATAAATTATAATTATTTTTTAAAAGTTGTACCAAACAATTACCAAACAATCTCATAATCATATGAATAAATATCAAACAAGAATTTTTTTAATATTTTTAACAGTTTTTTTAAAAATTTTAGATATACTTAATATAAATATCCTTAAAAAATATAATATTTATGAAAAAATTTTTAAAAAATTCACTAAATATTAAAAATTATGTGTCTTAAAGTATGCTAGTATTTTCAACATTACTCTTTTATATAATTATTATATTGTTTTGTCCTATATGTGAAGTTAATGAGTAAGGGCACATCTTTTAAATTTGTGATTTTGTCTAGATTCAATTCTGGATTATGTAAAAAATAGGCAAATTTGGAAAGTTACAATAATAATTAAAAAGTTAAAAAATTATTTAAAAAATTAAGAAGTCAAAGATTATAATAAAAAAAAATCAAAAAAAATTTCTTTACATTTTACAAGTTTTTTTTGTAAAAACTTAAAAAATTATTTTAAACATATTAATTTTTTTTTAATTCATATTTTAATTAAAAAAAATTTGTCAACCCTTATATGTAAGAGCCCAAGTTATAGTTGTTTGAAATGGAAGCTTGAAATGGATAAGTGAGACTATTATCACATCAATCAACATTACTTGGTGGGGTATCTTGCACTAGTAGGGGAAAGTGATAGGCAACTCCATGTATTGGATGCCTTGTATTTGATTTTGATGAGTGTGTTTTTTAGTGGTTTAAAACCATCATTTTATTTTTTTATATAATTAATTATGACTAACCAAATTAATAAAAATATGCTTGAGATCTTATTTCATCAAAATTTGTTGTGACCTTAAATCTCACTTTTATTAATTTAATCTATTATAATCGGTAAAAATTAAATATAAAATAATAATTCCAGACCACATAATAATTTATGGTATTTGACGGTGACTTCACCATATTCTATTCAGCCTGGTTTGTCACAACTGATTTCAACGCAAAGAAAAAAGTAGCCAAAAAAAAAATAATAATAATTAAAAAGTAAGGAAAAATCAATGGAAAGCCTTTTTAGTTGTGTTTTTGTTTTTATTTTTATTTTTATTTTTGCCAATTACACTAACAATCCTGTACTTTAAAGTATGTCACTTTAGTCTTTGACTTTTCAATTGTGATATATTTGATTTTAAATTTTTAATCTTATTTCAAATAAGGACAATCAAAGATGTTTTCTTTACAAACGGTCCATTTCAAGAGTAAAGTCGTCATACAATTTATTTTATGTTAGTTAACTTGTACGTTATTTAAAATGTAATGACTTTTTTTTTTAATGAATAATGTTAAAACTTTCTTGGTTATAAAATTTTGTTTGATTTAGTTTACTTTGCTTTTGAAATGGAATAATAATGTCTTCAATTGTCCTTATTTATAACAAAATTCAAAATTTATGGTCAAATGTACCACAATTGAAAAGTTAAAGACCAAAGTGACACAAATCTCAAACTATAAAGACCGTTAGTATGATTTGTCCTTTTTTTCTTTTGTCGAACTAAAAAACTTATGTGATAAATTATTTTCAAAAATTATTTTTCAAAAAAGCTTTATGAGATCAATCCACTTCTAAAAACATCAAAATGTTACTCACCAATTTTTGAAAGTTGATTTTGCCAAGAAATGAAAATGATAAATATTTTGAATTTTTCATTATTTTAGTGTCTTAAAAAAAACAAATGAAAAATGAAAAAAAAATGACAAATGAAAATTGAAAAAAAAAAAAGAAAAGAAAACTTCACAGTTTTTCATAATTAACATATTTACTATCAGTTCACACTAGAGGTGTAAATTTGGCCCAGCCTGAGCTCGAGCCGGCCTATGTCAGGCCTCACGAGCTCCCATCAAAATTCGGGCCAGGCCGGGCTAGTCCACGAACCAGAAAATTAGTCCCAGGTCCAAGCCTAGGCTCAGGTGGTATTCGGGGCCTCCGGCAGGGGCATTGGGCCTAGGCTTGGGCTTGGTCTGATCTTGAACATTTTTTTAAAATATTTTTTTCACTAAAAATTTATTTTTTTCCACCAAAAATGACACTGGGTCTTGGTGCAAGCTTCAAAATGATGGCACAAGCCCATGCCCAAGGTCTCGGGCCAAGTTCGAGCTTGGGCCTAATTGGGCTAGGCCCACCTTAAGCCACGGGCGAGTTTCGGGCCACGAGCTATTTTTACACTCCTAGTTCACACATACACCATTTGAATTTTTTTATTTTTGATCAATCCATAACACTTCAATATTCATAATACCTTCATTTTTAACTTTCTAATTTATCGTTAACCCTAATCCATCAACTACTACCATCATTTGTCACCGATGCCATTACCTTCTGCTACCTGCTCTCCTACTCCCTCCTTTATTGTCGCTCCCATCGCCAACCACCTCCTCTCTTATCAAAAGCCTTCCCAACACCCTTCTCTCTCATCAACTCCTCATTTGCCATCCCTCCTCAACGGCCTCCTTTTTTTTTCTTTTTCTTTCTAGATCTAGGGTTTTAAGGTGAGAAAGTTGTTGGGGCCTACTGGGGCAGTGGTAGTGCCAACGTCAAGGGTAGTGGTTGATGGTGGTGGAGTTGCGAGTTAATGTGTATATCATTTGCCAACGTCAAGGGTAGTGGTTGATGGTGGTGGAGTTGCAAGTTAATGTGTATATCATTTGTCTTTAATGTAATTTTTTTTGGGACAAAATTGTAAGTAAAAAAGAATATAAAAAGAAAAAAAGAAAAAAGAAAAAAAAGAGCAATGTAAACTAAGAAAAAGTGCATCGTGTAAACACAATAATACTAGAATGACCATGTATTCTTACCATCTTGCGTTTATCACCTTATGTGCCAAACACTACATTGGCCATTAATAACAAGCAAGAATAACGACTCATTAAATTAATCCAATATTGACACATAATGTAGCAATACAAGATGATAAAACCACATGATCATGCTAGTATTATTGGTGTAAATATAACTCCTGCAAACTTTCAATAATTTAGATCTTTTGTAATGCATTGCTTGCAACGTTCTTGGTAGTGTCTCAAATCAACATCGTTTTAGGGCCCAAAAAAAAAAAAAGAAAGAAAGAAAAAAGCTCTCATTTTTTCTTTCCCTTCCCAAAATGACATCGTTTTGAAATATTACATAAAACACTATAAATGATATAGTGGATAAATTATAATAATAGTCGTTAAAATTTATCACTTTTTTCATTTAAATCTCAAAAGTTTCAATTTTATCAATTAAGTCCTTAAAGTATTAAATTTGAATCAATTTAGTTTTGAAGATAATACAAAAATAAAACATAAGCCTAAAGGTTAGATAAAATTGTGATTAGGTCCAAATTTTAATTTATTGTTAAATTAATTATCTTCTACACGTATGTTTTATAATTGGTATATTTCTCTGATTAATTCTAATTGGTTATATAGGTCTTCTTCTATTTCTATTATACTATTATTTATTTATTCTAATACGTAATTATCCATTTTATCTGATTTTTTGGCTATTTATAATATTATTTTATATTTCATTTTATCAATTTTTTTTTGTTCCATCATTATTTATAGTTCTTCTAGACTATACTTACTTAGATCCATTTTTTATTTTTTTCCTAGCGGTATTAATTCAAAAAATTCCCTTGGAGAGTTTCCTTGTAAGGATAAGAATTATCTAATAATAGATGTCGAACTGTATGTATAATTTAAATTGATTCCTTAAGATTTTTGTTAAGTTCTTTTAATAACCTAATTAGTATTATTTTGTTTGATAATTATTTGTGATGCAATATTATTATTTAAATTATCTTGTTCGACTTTTTCAATGTATGTAATGCTCAGATATTACTATTGGTAAAATTGAGAAACCAAACTCTGATATCAATTCTAAAACACAAGCGCGGAGGATAATTAAGTTAACAATAAATTAAAACTCGGGCCTTATAATGATTTTATATAACCTTTGGACTTATGTATTGTTATAATGTATTCGGGACTAAATTGATTCGAATTTAATAGTTTAATAACTTAATTAATAAAATTAAAACTTAAGGGATTTAAACACAAAAAAAAAAAAATGTTAAACTTTAAGAAATATAATTGTAATTTATCCTAATAGTGGATCCAAATTTCTGTTTCAAAACTTAACATCTCAAAATTTCAGAGGTTTAAAGGCGGTGGTGATTGAATCCTACTGCATTATACCACCACGTTGTCAATGTCACAAAAAAAAAAAAAAAAAAAAAAACGATTACTTGGAAAGCTTAAAATAATAGAGAAGGATGTAGAAACAGGTCGAGTTTCAGCTTAAAATGATAGAGAAGGACGTAGAAACATGTTTAGCCTTTTTGGCATATTGGCTTTTTAGGGTGTTTTTTTTAGTTAAAATAATTTTTAAAAGAATAAAATAGGTTAAAAAGTTAATAACATAAAATGTCACTTTTAAATTATAATTATTTTAGTTTTTCTTTCAAATGGTTTACCTGTCATCTTAATCGTCCTTTAAGTTAGTTACATGTGGATTATAAATTTAAATAAGAGAAGTTATTGGTTAATTTTGAAATACTGTCACGTGTTGTTCCAATAGTATTGTCCTTTAAGTTACATGTGGATTATAGATTTAAATAAGAGAAGTTATTGGTTGATTTTGAAATACTGTCATGTGTTGTTCCAATAATATTGTGATTGGTAAAATAAGTGGGATCTATAAATTTATATTGGGTGATTGAGTAATATAAAAATGTATGATAAATTATGATTAGTGAGGGGTATGGTCACATGATGCTCTTGAACCAATCAATAATTTTTTTTTAAATAAAGATTTAAAAAGAAAAGAAATATATATATATATATATATAATTATATTTTATTCATAATTAATTTATTTTTTCCCTTTCTTTATTAAAATTTATAATTCAAACACAAACAAGTGAGGATGATAATGATCCTATAAAAATCCTAGAACCAACTTTAAGTAGCCAATTTGCAAATTTTGCTTGTAAGGATTGTCAATTCTAAAATGGGAATGTTTAATTAGGCTTATTTTAGGAAGTAGATTAAAATTTAATTTTTTGATCTTTATTTTTTTTGAATTTTTTTTTAAAATGTAAAAATACAAATTTTAAAAAATAGAGATGTGATGTAATTTAAAAAAATTTAAAAACTTAAAAAATTAACTTTTAATCAAATTCTTAAATTATATAGGAAATCACATCCTCTATCCTCATTCGTTGATGGACCGACAAGGCTGGTCGCACACCTAAAAATTGTACAAATTATACATATTATACGAGCAGTATATTCGTGTCATGCACGAGATAAAATAAACACTTATAATGAATAAATTTTTGTTAAGATTGCTCTTGGAAGCTGAAATGTAGTTTTAAATTAAAAAAATGCTAGAAAATCATATCAACGTGAATATTGTGTGGAATATTTTATTTTATTATTTATTTATTTTTGAAATCTCTTAATCTCTTTTAGATTTTTACACTTGAAATGACTTAGACTGAGGTGTTTGATAATCTAATTCAATACTTAAAATTGAATATATTAAGTGATAATCAATTAAGTTCGTTTGATAATTACAATTGATATCACTTAAAAAATTATGTACTTCTTAAAATATAGGTTAAAAGTTAATAAAATTTTAAGCAGGGCCGGCCCTGAGCTAAGGCTGGTGAGGCCTGTGCCTAGGGCTCTAAAAAATTGGCCTAAAAAAAGGTCCCAAATTTATTAGTCTTGCACTATATTAAAAATTTAAAATAGCTCAATTCTGTTTAATTAATTTAGGCTATTTTAAAGGGGCCTCAAAAAATCTATTTGGCCCAATTGATAAAAGGCCTAATTAAAAAATATTTATAAGTGTTAGTTGTTAGTCCAATTAAAAAGATAAAATATAAAATATATGCATATGTATTAGTTGTTAGCCTAATTTTGTGTGGCCTACTTTTTTTCTCTTTATGGTCCAATTATGTGTTTTTTAGTATTCTTTTAAAAATATATTTTACACAATTTTTATTTATTTATTTTGTAGATAGATACCTCTAATTTAGATACATTTAAAAACTATAATATTTGTATTTTTTTTTAAAAAAAAATTACCAAATACAAAAAATATATAAAAAAATACGAATTGCAAACTCAGACAATTATTTTTAAAAACTCTAAACCAAACATAGTGATTTTTTTTTTTTTTTTTATAAATATCTAAAAAGGTCCCGAAAAATTAATTCGCCTTAGGCCCCCGGAAACTCAGGGCCGGCCCTGATTTTAAGTGATATGAAACTTAAATAATCATGACAAAATTTATAAATACTAAACATAAGTACTGACATATTCAAATATATATATATATATATATAGACATACACTATTATAAACTATCACCACTACTACTACTACTACCATCACCGTCATCATTAGTCACTGTTGTCATAAATACTGCCATCATTTCACTACCACTACTATATCACCACCATATTCGCCATCACCATTACTACCACCACTATAACGACCATTACAATTTTTTACCTGCACAACTATTTTCACCGTTACCACAATCACCACCACCATTCCACCATCGTCGCCACTTATTTATTTATTTATTTCTACAATATTACTTTTTCACTATCACCACAATTATTATCCCTAAATCTCTATCACTATTGACATTGGTGCCATATCTAACACCGTTGTTGCCTCCTCCATCACTACCAATTCACAATCAAAATATAAAAATTGTAAAATACACAATTTGAAAAAAATAAATAAATTTAATCTTGCACATATTAAATAATTTATTTTAGTTCAACATTTAATTTCTTATTGAACAACTTTTCAACTTAAAAATTCATCATTCAATTTTCACTTTTTAATTTTATCAAACACAACCTAAGTCATAATAAATTTATTAAAAAACCTAAGAGAGAAATAAATTTATAATTATTGTTTAAAAATGGAAATTATTATACATATTTTTAAATTGCATATAATAATAAAGTACTATTAGCCAATGCTTATTTTATGAATAAAAGCTCTCATCTCGGCATGGTATTTTGTTGGAACAAACTAGTTGAATTGGACAAACTATTCAACCACAGTCAATATTAGAGGATGAAGTGTATTTATGCTTTACTTTAAACATAATTTTACAACCTATCCAAAAAAAAAAAAAAAAAAAGATTATTTATTTTAATAATTTATTTATAATTCACACTTTAAATAATATATATATATATATATATTTATAAAAGTAATGCTAAAGTGACCATATTCTCATTACCACATAATGTGCACCTTACATTAGGCGCCACATCAAAGATATTATACTATTGTGACCACTACATTACTAAATTTTTATTTTTGATTTTTTAATTTAAAATCTAAAGTCCTATTTTAAAATTTTTATTTCAAATTTCAATTGAAATGTGACTTATATATAAAAATAATTAATTTTTTTTTATTTAAAGGTCTTTAAATTTAATTACGCTGTATATATTAATTTCTTAGTTTTTAAAAATCAAAATATAGTCAAGATTTTATTTTTTGGACTTTCACTTTAATAGTTTTAAAATTTTGATATTAGATATAGTTAATAGTTATATATCATATATATTTCTCAATTTAAAAAATAATAATTTAATTTAATACGTTGAAGAACTTAAATTTTTCATTGATTTTGTGATGATCATACAAAACAGAAGTTTTTTTTTTTTTTTTTCAAAAAACAACACAGGCTTCCAACGTATAGAGATATCAATACGTATTCTATTAATATTGTTTTGATTTGTAGCTTATAAAATTTAAATATCTATTTTTTTTTTCAAATTGTTATGTTTTGTGAATTGATTTTCAAAACATAATAAAATTATCCCCCCCCCCCTCCAACGTACTGCAATTTAATAAAAAAAAATTTAAAAATATGTGTTCATATTGATAAAAGAATCAATAAAATAAATGTAAATTTAAAAAAAAAAATTATATGGTAAATTTTTGGAAACTAACATGAGTATGTATTGCATGTGTTGACATCATGTTTGCCATTATAGTAAACAAATAAAATTTGTTGAAATTTATTTTCCATATTAATGTCATAAAAGGAGCATAAATTATTGAATTTGAAAGTTACTAATTAAGGAATTTGATATATATTACTATAATACTGAAAGATCCAATAACTATAATTAAAGTGAAAGGGTCAATGATTTTATGACACGTGTAACTTTATTTTTGTTTTTAATTCAAAAATCTAAAAAAATTAGGTTAGGAGATCTAAGTTCATAAACCTAAGAACCTTTTTTTTGCTTATATTATATAGTCAGTAATTAGTAAGATAATTTTTAAAAAAAAATGAGAAGTTACATGTATTTTTACTTTCCCAAAGTTTGAATCGTGTATTTGTTATTGGTCATACGATCAAGTGTAGAAAGACACGAAAGAATGAGATTAAAAATCCCACACATTCATAGTGAAATTTCTAAACTTCATTTCATGTGTATTAAATCTTTTTTTTATTAATTTTAAAAATCAGTAACAAGTTATTTATAAATATCAAAATAATTAAATCAAACTAGACAACACATGCCACTCTCAAAACCTAACATCAATAAAAATAATACAAGAAAGAGTCTAATAATGAAAAAGAAAAAGAATTTAGAAAGAACCCTTTAATAGTAAATTAATATTTATCTTCAACAAGGATTCCCTTGATCTCTAGTGACCAAGTGAGTTAATCTAAGTTGATTGATGCATTTCAAATCAAGGAAGTGAAATTTGGTTTGAGAATTTGTTTGTTTGACAAATGTGCATCCTCCCATGCGTGAAATATATTATTTTTTAAAATGTTTGACGAAATCTACTTTGAATTAAGTTATATGATATTAATTCAAAATTGATGAGATGTTGATCGCATTTAAAATGACTGTTATCTATAAATGTGTTTTTTTGAGCAGCAATGATTCAGAGTACTAATTTTGATGCTTTAATAGAGTACTAATGATATGACAATAAGTAAAAAAAAATAAAATAAAAACAAATCAAGACCAAAACATCACATCATTGTAGGTGGAGCCCACTGCCAAGAGCTAGTTTTAGAGATCAAAAATTAGAATTCCAAAACTTTTTTTTTTTTTTGAGCATTTTGTTTTTAAATTAATAGCTTTATTAACTATTTTTACTTTCCTTAACTTTCACGGCTATCAAATTTGTCAATGTTGTTCATTTTCAAAAACAAAATAGTCAACTTAATTATAGTACAATGAAAATGATGGTTTGTTTTGTTTTCTGTTTTTTTTATCAGTAGAAATTTCATTAAGATAGAAAAGTCAAACGACACTTACAAAAGAATTCAATCTAACAAAACAATAGTTTACATTAAATAAAGAAAAAATTCTCAAAAAAAGCACAAAGGAGAAGCTATGAATATATCAAGCCACAAAGCTCATACTGCAAAGTAGAAATCGATCATAAGAATTCAAAAATAGAGCAAGTTTGAGATAAATACATAGGCTACATCCATAGAAAAGGTAAGTTACAATCAAAACACTGATAGAACCTTAGCCACACAACCAAGCATTAAAAAAAAAAAAAAATAGGAACACAAGAAAAGCCTTCAGACCCTAAACAATAGAGAGGCGGCGGTGAAAATGATGGCCGGAGCAAATTTGGTGGAGATGAGGAAGTGGAGAAAGGGTGGAGGTAGATCTGGTGAGGGTGGGACTGTGGAGTCGAGGAGAAAAAAATTTGGTGGCGATACGGTGGTGATGGTGCTGGATAGAGGTAGAGGAGGAAAGAGAAGGCAAATCTGGTGAACAAAACACCTCACAAAGAGGGAGATGGTTGGAAAGACAAGCCTTCTAAAGTTATAAGTAAAAAAAAAATAGAAAGAAAGAAAAAGAAGATGAAAGACGGAGGAAGGGGGTTCGACAAATCCCTTCTCACCTTAGTGACCAGTGGCGGAGACAAGAAATTAAATGAGTGAGGGCACTCATTAATTATAATATTGAAATTTTTTACAAAAATATTTCACATAAATTTTTAAGATTAACTTTGAGAAAGATCAAAAAATAAATAATGTTATTTATAACTAATGTATTATGGACAATACAAAAAAAGTTATAGATATAAGTCTTACAATAAATTATATAATAATAAAGTAATGTTTTATACAAAATTTGAGTAAAAATTCAATTTAATGATAACATCACGTCATCATTGACATGAAATATCATCAACCAATAATAAAAATAAAAATAAAAACACTTGCAAAAGTGAACTCTACATGTTAAATGTAACTAATAATCTAATAAATTCTACAACTTTATAATAAGATTAATTATACTTGCATGTTAATAATGATAAACATCACTATTATATTGAAATATTTTCATAAATAATAATATGCCTTATCATAGTCCCTTCATTTTCAATCAAAATAATCATTATTACTCTCATAATTTTAAAAATGTCATTGACATTTTGTTCTAAATAATATCTTTATAATTTTTTTTAAAAAAATATTTTTTTATATTTAAAAAAAAAAAAAAAAAAAATCAAAGCCCAGGAGACGTGACTCCGCTGGCTCCTCTTTCTGTCCGCCCCTGCCGGCTGCAACACACCCTTGAAATTGCCCTTGTGGGTGGGTGGGTGGGTGGGTGGGTAGGGTTGAGAGGGACAACCAAAACGATGTTTGGGTGTATCCAATGTGAGCAAGTCAAGTTTCGCAAGAAAGCACTTGGTAGTGAAGTTGCTTTTTGGCTGGTCAATCAAATACCCCCATCATCATATTACTTTATTTTCCAAATACATTTTTGTGATTGTGGCACAACATAAAAGGCAATTCGAGAAGTTTCCAACACCTTCAATATAGGCACACCCATTGCACAAATTAATATTTTTAATTTTCGCACAAATCAAATTTTTAATTTTAACATAAACAACAACAAATCAAAATTGATAATTTTAATATAAATCACCACTAATCTAGATTCATAATTTTAGCATATCAAAATATCTTATTTTCACATAAATAATAGCAAATATTTTTTTTTACAAATTAAAACTTAACAAATAGTTATAAATTAATATTCATAATTTTTATTTAAAAGTAAAAAAATAATAAATAAAGTTACTAGTAAACAATGAAGAGAAGATACTAAGGTTGTAGTATGGTCTCAAATTTGTGTTGTGTGATCTTAATTTGGTGAATCACAAGTCGGTAAATTGCAAAACAACAAAAGGATACAAAGAAAATACGAAAATACTTAATAAGTACTATGAATAAATAAAAAAATAAAGGATTTCATACACTTTCAAGAGTTTAGAAATCCTGCTGATTGCCGTTTAAAGCCTTGCCCAACAAATTTTATTTATTTATTTATTTTTTAAGACTGATCCTTGTCCAGCAAGTTAAGAATTTCAAAAACATCCAAAAAAAAAAAAAAAAAGTCAAGACTTTGGAAATTGGGAGAAGGGGGTTGTATCAGTGTTTGTGTGTGTCAATGTTTAATTAGGAGTCTAGGACCATTTTTTTTTTTTTTTTTTGAAATATCAGTGTTTGTGTGTGTCAGTGTTTAGCTGAGAGTCTACGACCCCCTCCGCCCTCCAAAAAAAAAAAAAAATTGAAAAGTCAAGACGTGAGCTATATCAGTGTTTGGTTTAGGGCAACACCCCCCTCTCTCTCTCTCTCTCTCTCTCTCTCCCCCCCCCCTCTCCAAAAAAAAAAAAAAAAAAAGAAATGTCAAGGGGTGACCCCCTCGTACCTAAGTGCCTTTGCCCCTTGGTGACTATTCGGTAGTTCGGACATATGGTCATATAGTGTTTTATGGTAGTATAATTAGTGGAGAATGTGATATATTAATTATTTGAGTTGGGTGTTTAAGCAACATCATGGAGCATAATAAATAATAATTGATGAGAGAATATTGCCACGTGGTACTCTAGGATTATTGTATAATTTTCTAAACATAGAAGTAGTGGTGTTGTAATTGTACCACATGATTTAGAGACATAAGAGTTGGTTCGGTAGTACATATAATTATCTCTTGAAAATAGTGAGAAACTCTAAATGAGTTTAGTGATATTTCTGGCTTGAAAATTAATACTCACGAGTTCAAAATGTTTGTATCTCCGAATTTAAACTGTAGCTATGCCCGAAAAGTCAATTCCTTGTGTGGTATTCCTTTAACCATGGATCTGGGGAAGTACCTTGGGGTACCTCTTATTCATGGTAAAATTAGTCGTAGCCATTTTAACTCCATTTTGGAGAAAATACAAAAAAGACTCACGGGTTGGAAATTAATACTTTATCCTTGACTGGGCAGTTTATAAGGGACTTACCATACTACTTCAGAGGGGATTTACCAAACTTATTGTTGAAACGGATGTGGAACAAGTAGTCCAACTGCTAAAGGAAGGCCCAAGCAACAACTTCTCATTTCAAGGACTAGTGAAGGATGCAAGAATCATTCTGAGAGGATGCAAGTGTGAAGTTAATCATGTCATGTGAGAAGGAAATACTTATGCTGATACATTGGCAAAGCTCGGGGCGGAACAACCTGAAGATTTACTAGTAGTTAACAAGCCTCTGGCTGAGATTCGCAGCCTCTTTGTTGTAAATATGCTAGGTGTTGGAAGAGTAAGGGAGTGTAGCATTTGTGTCCTTTAAACCATTGGAGAGTGTGTTTAATTCCTTTATTTTCATTTCGGGAGCCTTTGGAGTTGCTATATCTTGATTTTTGGGGAGTACAATTCGATTTGGACTTGTTAGGGTTGTTCGTTCTTGCTAGATTTCATCGAAAAGTTCTTTAGGAACTTAGAAATTTTGTTTTGGTGTCAACACCATAGGTTCCTTGAGTCAACACCACCTTGCAAACTTACTCTTGGTGTCTCTACTATTTTGTAAGGTCGACACCACAGGTTCTGGGGGTTGAACCTTGTCTGTTGCTATGTTCTGGGTTTGTTACTTTTTTACCATCAACACCACGGGTTCCTAGGGTCAACCCTTGTCTGTTGCAAATATGAGTGTCTCAACATTTCTTCTTGAAGGTCAACAACACTGCCTTGGAGGTCGACACCTGCGAGTTATTTTCATGGGTTTTGGCCCTACTTTTGGGGGTTTGGGGCTATTATTCTATTAGTACTTTGTTAATATAAAAAGGCTTCAAACACTTGTTTATTTCACTTTCCTTCTCTTCTCTCTCTACATCATGAGTTTCTCTTCTCTCTCTCTAAACTCAAACTTTTTTACTTAGATCTTTAGATCTACTCACCTAGAGTCATCTTTTCACCTTGGTCCTTTGGGAAATGTTGTAGATTTCTTTAAAGACTCTCTTTTGATCCAAGAGCTTCTTGATTTCGCCAACTTTGAGTTTTTTTTCGAGTTTTTCTCTTCACTTCTTAAGTTATGGATTACTTTGACTCTTTTTATGATTTTTAACTCGGTTATTTGTCTCTCTAAACAAGATTGTGATTTTGGGGTTTTTGGATAAAAATCTAGGGTTTTGGTTTTGAAATCAAAAGAGAGATTTTCAAAATGGGTTCTTGTATATGGTTGATTTTTAAAAGAAATGAAGTTTTTGTTTTAAATTGTGAAAATTTGACTTTTGTAAAGAGAAATGAAATTGATATTGGCTTTACAGAATTGAAACAATGATGATGATGGAAATGGAGTTGGATATGAATAATTGAAAATGATGGAAAATATATTTGTGATAAAATTTAATTATCTGTTTAGAGATATCTGTTATGGGCTATCGGTAGAGGATAATTATGATTGTTATAGAAATTGCATGAAAACTAGGTATATTGAAACTAATTTTCTCATCCATTGCATTGAGCATTGTAACATGTTTAACTCATTGAAAATGCTTATCGTTTTGAGAAAAATTGGTGAATACCTTAGTGAATCTTAGGTTAATAGCATTTTATACCCTAGTTTCATAAAAGTCTGCAACATGGCCTAATAAAGAATAATTTTTCTGTACATTATCATATTTAAATCCTAGAACACCACTTTATAATTGGAAATACCCTAAAACTTGGTTTTTTTTTTGATCCTAGTTTCCTATGTTTAGAGCTTATGATAATTTTATTATCCTTCATTGTGTGTTTTAGGGCTTGATATTTTGTTTTAAATCCTGTCCAGTCTCTCAAAATAGTCCACTTACAATTTTATAAAATTTTGAAAAAATCATCTCATTTTGGTTCTTTTGTCAGCAGTTAGAATTTGGAGTCCTTTTTCCAACGGAATTTATTTGGGTGAAAATCATCAGTAGAGTGAGAGGAAAGCTAGTTTTTCCAAAAGGTGATAAATCTAGACAGGTTTTGGGAAAACTAGCTTTCCTCTCACTCTACGTAATGATTTTCACCCAAATAAATTATGTTGGAAAGAGGACTTCAAATTCTAAATGTTGACAAAATAGCCAACATGAGATGATTTTTCTAAAATTTTATAAAATTGCAAGAAGTGGACTATTTTCAGAGAGTTAGGACCAAATTTTTAAAACAAAATATCCAAGCCCTAAAAACACACAATGAAGGGCTAATAAAATTATCATAAGCTCTAAACACACTAAATATCCTATGTAAAATTCAGATTTGAAAAATAAATAAATTTGATATTTCTTTTAAATTAAAGAAGTTGCAGTAATGCATAGTTTGACAAAATTGCAAGACAAAGTCACTAGGTCGTACCCACACTTCCATACACACCAAAAACCCTATTTACCATTAATATGCAACACAAGAGGGCATACTAGACAATAGGATGAGATGGGTGAAAGAATTGGAGAAGATAAGGGAGAGATGTGTTCTTACCTTGACTCAAGAAAGCACATTTTCTTCCTTTTCTTTTCTTTTTTTTTTTTTTTTTTTTTTTCCTTCCTCTTCTTCTTGACTTCCCCCTAGTCACACTTTCCTTCTCTCACCCTCCCCTTGGCTGTTGAAACATGAGTAAGAAATTGAGGCAATGATCTCAATTTATAGGCAATGAGTTTGGTTTGAAAAGACCATTTTACCCTCTAGTTTAATGATTAAGGAAATCAGTAAATATCTAGATATTTTCTCAATCAATTTTCCCCAAAATAATATTTATAATACCTATGTAAACATTCATGTTCAAATAAGTAACAAATGAAAGAACAAAAAAAAAATGTATGAATTAATTTAGAAACTAGGAGGTAAAATAAATAAAAACCAAATTTTAAAGTATTTTCAATTATGAAGTGGTATTCTAGGATTTAATTATGATAATATACGGGAAAATTATTCTTTATTGGGCCATTTTACAGACTTTTACGAAATTAGGGGCTAAAATGCTATTAACCTAAGACTCAGGGTTTCACGTGTAATTCAAAAAATTAAGGTCTCTATAACCTATCCCCCTTAAATAAATTTCGTTCTCGAAATTAAATCATACCGCACGTCTCAAATAGTTGTCGATAATTTGCCCGTATCGCGTCTTCACGTTCCCAGGTGAACTCTTCAATACCATGGTAACGCCAGAGTATCTTAAGAAGTTAAATTGTCTTTCCTCGCAAGTTCTTTTTTTGTCTGTCCATAATTACTACTGGTCCCTCCTCAAAGGTAGCGTCTTCGTTGAGTTGGATTTCTTCCCAGTTAATGATGTAAAAAGGGTGCATTAGAGCATCTCCAACGGTTCAGCAAAAATTTCATCAGATTTGAGTCAAAAATGGGCGATTTCCTTGATTTGATACTTCGCGTTCCAACGGTTTACATCAAATTTGTTGCATCAAATTTACGCCGGGCAAAGCCCAAATTTTTTTTTTTTTTGGAACCGTTGAACTTTTTCTTTTTTGGACCTTTTGAACTTTCGGTGGTCGACCGGTGGTTCATCGGCCGGCCGACCGGTGGTCGACCACCTAGGCAAAAAAAATTTTTTTTTTTTATCGCTTTTGAACCGCTTGAACCTTTAGGCGGTTGGACCGTTGGTCAACCGTTGGTCAATCGGATGGTCGATCGTTGGTCTCTCAAACAACGGTCGTGAAATGCTGATTTGGTGAAATTTGGTGAAATGCTTCGCTGCATTTCGCTGGTGAAAGATTTGCTGAATTGTCGATTTGATATCAATCTGATGAAACCGTTGGAGCATGAAAAGGGACATTTTTCATCAAAATTTAAATTTAGTGTTGGATTAGCTGAACCGTTGGAGATGGTCTTATGTACTTTCGCAGTGTAGATACGTGGAAAACATCATGTACTCCAGCCAATTGCGGGGGTAGAGCCAATTTGTATACAACCTCCCCAATTTTCTGAAGTATCTCGCAGGGTCCAATATATCAAGGTGATAATTTTCCTTTCTTTCCAAAAACGAATGATCCCTCGGTAGGGTTGAATTTTCAAGAAAACATGATCACCGACAACAAAAGTTAGAGGTCTTCTCCTTTTGTCTACATAACTCTTCTGACGATCTTGAGCTACCACTAATCTTTGTCAAATAAGTTTCACCTTTTCTGTAGTTTCTTGCACGATCTCTAGGCCTAATAAGCTCGTTTCTCCAACTTCAGTCCAACAAACTAACGATCTGCAGTGCAGACCGTACAGTGCTTTGAATGGAGCAATACCAATGCTAGCTTGGAAATTATTGTTGTACGAGAACTTCACCAACAGTAGGTGTCGCTCATCCATCACACAAGCTCTCAACATGTCCTCCAAAGTCTGAATGGTGTGTTCCGTCTGTCTGTCAGTTTAAGGATAAAAGGCAGTACCAAAACATAATTCGGTCCCTAATGCTTCTTGTAAGCTTTCCCAAAATTGGGAGGTGAAACACGGGTCTTGGTCTGACACAATTGATACAAGAATTCCGTGTAGTCGGACAATTTCTTTAATGTAGAAATCACTTAGCGATGTCAAAGTGTCTGAGGTTTTATATGACAAAAAGTGTGCAGTTTTCGTTAAACGATCAACTATGACCCATATAGCATCGTGTCCCCTAGGTGACCTAGGTAATCCAATGACGAAGTCCATTGTTACATGCTCCCATTTCCATTTTGATATTGGCAAAGGCTAAAACATCCCTTAAGGTCGCTAGTGTTCTGTCTTTACTTGCTGATACGTAAGACATCTAGCTACGAATTGAGCCACATCTTTCTTTATTTCGTTCTACCAGTATTGGCGTTGTAAGTCTCGGTACATTTCCGTCCCTCTTGGGTGTATTGCGAACATCGAATGATGGAACTCTTTTAGAAAATTTTCTCTAAATGACTCATCTTGTGGCATAAACACTCTGCCTTAATGTCTTAAATTTCTATCTGAATGAATCTTCCAATCAGGTATAGGATCGCCGGATGCTATTCACGTTTTTATGAACGCCACCTCCTGATGATACTTTTGTGACTCTATTATCCCGTTCAGTAAATTGGGTGTAGCGATTTGAGCACTAACTCATTAAGTGTTCCGACTATGTTCCATTCCTTGAGTGCCAAGCTAGCAATAATTCCCCGATTCTTGCGACTTAAGGCATTCGGCACCACATTAGCTTTACCAGGATGATAAGATAGAGTAAAATGGTAATCTTCGAGATATTCTAGCCACCGTCTTTGTCTCATGTTCAAGTCTTTCTATGTGAACAAATACTTCAAACTCTTATGGTTCGTGAAAATCTCAAATTGTTCACCATACAGATAATGACGCCATTGCTTTAGTGCAAAAACCATCACTGCTAACTCTAGATCGTGTGTCGGATAATTCATTTCATGCAATTTCAGTTGCCTGGAGTCATAAACCACCACCTTCCCATTTTGCATTAACACACAACCTAGCATATCCTTAGACGTATCGCAATACATTGTATATCCTACATCTCGTTCTGGAATGATAAGTATTGGGGCACTAGTCAATCTCCTCTTGAGTTCTTGAAAAGATCATTCACATGCTTCATCTCAATCGTATTTTACTCTTTTTTGCGTTAGACAAGTCATCGGCTTGGCTAGTTTGGAAAAGTCTTAAATAAACCATTGGTAATAACCGTCTAACCCTAAGAAACTGCGAATTTCGAATATTGAGGTTAGCTGCTTCCAATCTAATACTGCTTCTATCTTGTCTGGGTCTACTGCAATCCTGTGCTCCGACATAATGTGTCCCAAATATTTGACTTCGTTCAACTAGAACTCGCATTTACATGTTTTCGCATACGGTTGGTTGTTTCTTAAAACCTGGAGAACCACTTTCAAGTTTTGCTCATGTTCTTCTTCAGACGGTGAATAGACTAGAATGTCATCAATAAACACCACCATAAACTGGTCCAAGTACGGAGTAAAAATCTTATTCATCAAGCTCGTGAACACGGCTGGTGCATTAGTTAATCCAAAGGGTATTACCATAAATTTGTAATGGCCATATCTGGTTTAGAAAGCAGTCTTTGATATATCATCATCTGCGACCCGCAATTGGTGATAGCCAGATCTAAGATCAATCTTTGAATAACACTTTGAACCTCGAAGCTGGTCAAATAGGTCATTAATCCGTAGAAATGGATATCAGTTCTTGATCGTCGCCTGATTGAGTTATCGATAATCTATGCACAATCTCAATGTTCCGTTCTTTCTCTTTGCAAAGAGAACTGGTGCTTCCCACGATGAAGTACTTGGTCGGATAAATCATTTTTCTAGCAATTCTTGCAGTTGCGCCTTCAATTCCCGAAGTTTGACAGGAGCCATATGATGAGGCGTCATGGATATGGGTGCAATACCCACTTGTAACTCGATACTAAAATCTGTATCACGATGTGGCTGTAATCCTGGCAATTCCTCGAGAAAAACATCAACGTATTCACAAACTACACATGGAAGATTTAATTCCTATTGGGCTTCTTCATTAAGGATCGAACTTGCTAACCACCTAGAAAATTGATTATGCCACCGCGTTTTACGATTTATTGTGCTTAGGAAATCCTCTCTATCCCCCTTAAATTAGAAACATGTCCCATTAGGTGTGCGAGCTGTCATCCTCTTCTGGTAGTAATCAATCACTGTTCGGTGGGAAGATAACCAATTCATACCCAAGATTATGTCAAAATTGGACATGTTCATGACCTAAAGATCACAACTCAAGTGTAACCCTGACATTTCTAATTCACACCCTCGACAAATTAATCCTACCCTAATACTTCCTCCCAAGGGTGATGCAACACATAAAGTAATTTCTAAAAGTTCACATTCAAGACCTAACGATTTAACACATGATATTGTTATAAAAGAATGTGATGCGCCAGAATCGAATAGAATGTGAACCCAAGAATTATAAAGTACAATGTTCCCTCTAATTACTAACGGGTCTTTATCATCTTCCTCTTGGAGAGCGAAAATTATACTTGTGACTTTTTGCTTGTTAGTTGATCCGACCTTTCAGTTTCCTCCTGTTGCCTCTCCTAACTTGTTCGTCCATGGTTTTCGTTCTCCAATAACTTGAGCATTTGCGCCAGAACCCTCTGCTTGATTTCTTATCCCAATAAGTTGGGGACATTTCGATTTCTTGTGCCTTATTTGATGATGACAGTGAAAGCATTGGATTCGTGTAACATTCTTGGTTTGTAAACTTCCTTTCTGGCTTTATTGTTGCGGCTATTGCGATGGCCTAGTGTATGGTGTCCATGCCACATATTTTCGGTCATTTCTTCTTGGTCCTACAAAAGACTAACTCCCTTTCTTCGTCTTCGTCATCCAAGTCCTTTTTTAATCTGCCCACTCCCTTTTCTACATCCAATGTCGTATCCACCACATCGAGAAACACAGAAAAACGCAAGGGTAACACTTTGCCTCTGATGATAGGGTCTAAACTCCACTCGAATTTTCGTGCTTTCTCTTTCTCGTCTGCGACGTATTAGGTCGCGTATTGTGCCTGCTCTTGAAACTTGGCCACATTCTGAGTCACTGTCATCTCACTGTAGCTTCATTTTCGTGCTCTTTTCGGATATGACTAACCTTACAGTTCGAACTCTCATGGTTCTAAACCTAATTTCACAAGTGCAATGTGAAATAGATAAACACAAATAAGTCCAAATCTGGCAAATCTTTTGGAAAATCAATTTTGATTCAAACTGCCAAAAATGGACTGCTTTGCTAGATTTCAGAGTCGTCACCTAAATACTTTTGGAAAATTTAGGAAACCCGAGACTCGTGCCAAAGGCCACTTATCCATCATCACCAAAGTGGCTCAGCGCGGGAACTTAGGTACGAAAGGGGAAGATCATGACTTGAGCACCCACTCGCCCGATCATGATGTGATTCTTATTTACATTATATGCTCTTATTTCGATTATTAGGCTATTTTTACTATGTGACACACACAAGTATAGACTAATTTGCAAAAGTTGGAATACTTTGATTTATGTTTGTTTGAAAAGTGTTTGAATATGTGCCTTTTGAAAAAATGACCTCATATGTACATTAATCAAACCATCTCAATTTAAGCAATTAGCCTTCATCCACAGGCATTCAAGAATTATATCAATTAAGCACTTAGCCTCATAGTAAATCATGCTTGACATAGCAACAAGCACACGCATGCCATATGTTAAAGTAATAAGTTCTTACCTAGTACTCCAAGGCAAGCCAAAAGAAATAAAAGAGTTAGAAAAAATTCATGATCCTACGGATGCAAAATAACTAATGCAACGTATGCAATATGCAATTAATAGGCTCGGCTACTAGCATAACATATGAATCACTTTGATAGCATGCAATTCAAGCACGTTTTCAAAGAAGCAATAAACGACAATACTTGTTAGAATGATGCATCGAGCCTAATGCATGCAAGACAAATAAATGTTTTATACATGGGAAATGCTGAATGAAATATGATGCTTTGAAATATCTATCATAAGAGAGAAAGACGTGAGGTTGGAAGACATACACGCATTATTACATATTTTGCCCTCGTGCAAGAGGGTCCGAATGAATGAATTAGCTAAGCTAGCTAACTACCTCGAATTTAACTATCTATTCTAGCTAATTAAACAATTACAACACAAAATTAATTAATTAATCTAACTAATTACAACACCAAGTTAACTAGCTATTCTAACTAAATAATTAATTATTACAAGTCCACAAGTTCACGAGCCCCAAGAAATGATTGAATGACTTATACATACACATGATTTGCTTCCCCAAAAATGCCTCTACACTATTTCACACCTCAGCCTCTGCTCTGCTTTGTGAAAAAAGTAGTACTGCCTAGATGAAAAATGTGGCCGGCAGGCCAGAAGTGGTGGACAGGCCGTACACTAATAGTGGCATGCCGTACAATAAATGTGGCATGCCGGCCATTAATTTGGGGTACTGCCTTGCTACAACAAATAACAAACAGAGCATTTTTAGGAGATGTCGATCCACCCTGCCTCTCATTATTATCAAACAGATCAAATGAGAGGTAGGCTCAATTCGCAAGCCATCAATCAACGCAAATTCATTGTGTGATGACTTATGAACCAAGGGATACAATCTCAATAAATGCACAATGAAAGACTCAAGAACCTCCTCCCTATCATGATATTGATTAAGGGAAGTGGTTGACATTGACTCTTGAACCGTTTTCATCACTAACAAGTATGAAACGACTCAAGACTCAATGGGTTTAATTAACATCCGATTGAACCCAAACCATTTTATTATCTTGCTTCATTTTATTTCAATTTTAATATTTTTTTTAATTACTTTTCCATTCATTAGTCCATTTTGTCCAAAATGAAGATTAAGTCCACTAATGGAGAGAGGTGTCAAACAAGAAGTTGTTGGGGGCATGAAAGAGAGGTCATGCCGTTAGTAATGAACCTCCGAAGAGATTAAACCATTTAACATTGTATGGTCCCTTTCTTAAGCTTAAACAACACTCGGTTGAAACACTTCTCAAAGAAATAAAAAGCCAAGAAAGAGGGAGGTTGCAGAGATGATCACACGTGAACACAAGTATGAAAAGCATAAAATAAATACTATCAACTCAAATAGGTTGGTGGATAAGGCCTAAATCACCAAACCTATGAGGACCATTACACTACAAGCATGCTATACAAAGCATAAATGAAATAAACAACCTGAAACAGTCTTAAAATAGCTAAAAACAGTGTTGGAATTTTAAGAGAAGAGCTTGAAAAAGTTAGCTAAAATAATAAGGAAATTGAGCTAGTAAACAAGCATAAGGAGATGTGGCTAACCCCTCAATTTTTGGGACTTCAAAACCACATTTTAGCCTCTGAAAAACCTCTAAAAATCAGTGGTAAAAAGTTGGAAAAATGTTGAGAAAAAGATGGAAAACACAAGGGGAAAGGCTTAGGAGACAAGGTACAAAGAAGAGTGATTAACCCCTCTACCTTTAATGGCCTTAAATAAAAGCTTCAGCTCATAAAAACAGTTGAAAAACAGCCCAAAAACAGCAAGTAAAGATAAAAAAGAAGTAGTGTAAAGATAGTCAAAGTTATACCTCTTGAAGCAAGGTAACCCTTTTGTTAACAAATCCACGAGTTCTCACTCTCAAGGGCTGAGATTTGAGCTCAAGAACCTCAACAAGAAGAGTTAAATTTTTGGTTTAGGATGTGTAGAGAGGGTGTGTGTAGGTTTCAAGAGAGAGAGAGAGAGAGAGAGAGAGAGAGAGAGAGAGAGAGAATGAGAGAGAGAGTGCTATGCAAGTATTTGGCCTTAAGGAATTTTTTCTAACCTAAAACCAAGAGGGAAGGCCCTCTATATATAAAAAAACATGTGCCTCAGTTGGAAATATCTGTATATAGACAGCTCGTGGAGTGCATGCACCTGTGGGGACAGCTGGCACAGCTAACAGCAAAATATTTATTTTTTAATACAAGTGGCCGGCATGCCACTTCTTCTCGCCGACCGTACATTTCTTCTAGCTGGGCGTACACTTGTGGGGACACTTGACTGGCCAATCCACTCAAAATGGCCTAATTTTTACAACTAGCCGGCCATACACTATTAGTGGCTGGCTAGACAAAAATCTACTTCTAGGGCCGATTTCAAACGGGCATATCTTCCTTATCCAGACTTATTTTTAGGTGATTCTTGAGTCTAAATTGAAGCCCCGGAAGTCTACTTTCCAATGGTAGTTGCCTCACATCTAAATTATAAGTGTACAAAGAGATATTCCTATTTTAGTGAAGGCTGCTCATTTTTATCTTAACGGATTGATGCCCAACCTTTTCCCCAACTAGTTTTCTTCCCTCCCCTCCTATTTCCTTCCACTCTAAACCTATAAATAAAAAGTTTTTAAAGATTTTTCAAAGAGTTCACCTCTCTTTCAATTATTTCCACTTTGTCCTTACTCGATTTACCGAAAAGTGTAATATTTTAAATGAAATGCGAGCTTCGGAACATCGTAGAAACATTTGCAAACATATTTTGAAAAATGGGGTTTTAAGGTCTAAAATAGTTTTAGTCAAAATGGGGTGTAAGGTTGGGATTTAGAAGCTCTTCTTCCTAAAGAAATCGAACATTTGTACAACATAACTTTCATTATCGAGTAATCAACCTGAGGCGCCCAAGTTTTAAGGGTGGTAAAAAATGGGGTATCTACACTCACTCTGTTCCAAAGTTTGAAATTTCCAAATTCGCTTTTGCCTAACTGTATTTGGGAAATAGTTTCTTAGAAATAGCTCTTTGAACTAAGCCCAAGTCATGTTTGTCTTGTCCCGAGAATCTTTCATCAAGGACCACCAATTATCTGCTTCTCCTTCTAGCTGGTAACTTGCCAAGGCGATCTTGTTTGTATGTACAGTAATACCCATGGTTTCTAACATCTTTTCTACTTCACAGATCCAGCTCTCAATGATTCTTGGGTCAGGTTCACCTGTGAACACCGGTGGTCTTTGCTTTCTGAACTCAGATAACAAATATACTCGCTCGTTTGGTTACATTCTTCTAAGCCTTCTTGATTCTTCAAGAATCTGGTTTCGAACTGGTCTTGGTAACTCCTCAGTAGGTACATGTCCAGGTCCATTGCGATTAATGCCTCGATTGTGAGCTGGACGTCCGCATCGGCGTCTTACTTGATCATTTGCTTCCACATTGTCTGCCATCTGCCAAGTAGGTGGGTAATATAAGGTTGCTACGAAGGCAATGAGTAAGCTAATTTAATGTGGTCTGAGGTGTAATTTTTCTAATGGGGCAATGCAATTAATGCAAGAAAAATAAAATAAAATAAAATACACTAAAATAACCAACCAGATGTTCTATATATAAACAACTTCTTACAAAAATGTTACACTATTTAGGTTAGCGTGTATACACACGTTGCAACTACACAAAATAGTATTTATAAAAGTACACAAAAAGGTTTGTTCAACGACTACTACAGTCCTAAATCAATCGATTCCTCTGGGTCTTCTTTGGGATCCTCATCAGGATCCTCGGGTGGTAGAGGAGCATATGTCAGGGAGATCGGAAACTGCTAAGAAGGTGTAGGGGAGTACTCCGATGACACTTCTATAGGGAATGCATGGGAAACTCCAGGAAGTACTGAGACAAATGGAACCTCTAACTCAAGATGATGAGAGCCACGACTCTCTGGTCCAACGCGACGCATCACAAGATGTGGATCCTCAGCCAATACCTCTTGCCTAAACTTGGCAAAAGTCTGATCATTCCGTTTCATCTGTAGAGCGAACCTAAGTTCCCGATAATTGCGTTGGAGGCGCCAGTGTACCAACGCCCTTCTTCTCTACATGGTGTTGTATGAAAAGTCCTTTTCCGTCTGCCAAATAGCTTTCTTTATCATGCGCTCCACTCCTAACTGACATCGTCAGTTAAGTCTTTGTGGACTAACAGCTACTGCCCGTCTATTTTGGAAATGAAAAACTCCCCAGTCATTAATGCTTTTTGATGTGGAATCCATCCTACGATAGGTGAATAATTTTTGTTTAGTCGTCCACATTTTAGATGATATAGTATACTGTTAACAGAATATAATAGTGCAGGAGGCAAGGATATCTAAAATCACAAGTCGACACACGTGGGTTGAGGGTTGAACCTATGGCTCTGATACCAACTTGTCACGGTCCAAAATTCGAGACCATAAAAAAAATGTACAAAATACAACCCAAACAGGATAAATAACCAAAATATTTTAATATACACATATAAGCAAAGTTAATAGCATAGATAATTCATTTGTGTTCCGTTATAAGATTACAAAACACTGCCAAAAAAAAACTATTAGTCTAAGTCTTCAAATGAACTACGGTTCCAACACTTCATCTTGATTGCCTTCCAGATAACCTTCACCAACGTAAACTGCTTTCTCACCTGGCATGACACACCATGAGCTTAGAATGCCCAGTAAAAACACACGCACCCGCATACCTTCTATCAACCAATAAACCATACAGAGAACAAATCGGGTAACATAACATACAATACTACAATAATGTTTTGTAAATTAATAGTTAGGCTAGACATCTAGAATCCCCCAAAGAGATCCTTCTATCTAACCACAAGGATTAGACAACAGACTATTCAGAACTCCCAATTTTGCTACTTTGCAGACCTTACCACATATGCCTACCTCCTGATTATTTACCAACTAGCGACACTGATGGATCTTAAAAGGGACGGCCAAACAAGTGGGCTCGCTTACACCCAAATCGTGCCTAGGGCTCGCTTACACCCTGAAACCACCGCGTAAAGTCTGAATACATCAGTATCATCCTAGGGGTTGCTTAGACTACTTGCGTAAGACTTAACTCATTTGATATTAATTCCATTACAGTTCATGTCATTCATATATATAAATGATTTCGAAGTGTGAACGTCACCCATTGCCAACCCCTTTTCAATTCTCATTTATTAGATATTTTGATAAACGAGTTAGCCACATTCGGTAATACTAATTCACAAAACCTTATTGTAGTATTGTATGTTATGTTACTCGATTTGTTCTGTGTATGGTTGGTTGGTTGATAGAAAGTATGGGGGTGTGTGTGCTTTTACTGGGCATTCCAAGCTCATGACATGTCATGCTAGGCGTGTACGATGATAAAGGTTATCCCGAAGGTCATCAAGATGAAGTGTTGGAGCCGTGGTTCACTTGAAGACTTAGACTAGTAGTTTTTTTTTTTTTTTTTTTTTTTTTTTTTTCTTTTGACTTTTGGTTTAATAGTGTTTTGCAATCCTATAGCGGAACACAAATGAATTATCTATGCTATTAACTTTACTTATATGTGTATATTAAAATATTTTGGTTATCTATCATGTTTGAGTTGTATTTTGTACATTTTTTTACGGTTTCCAATTTTGGGGCGTGACATGAGTGTTGAGCCTTCTGGTTAATACTAGTAAAAATGACAAATTGATAGTGCTTGAATCCTACTTGCAGACACGTCCTAGAGATTCCCGTTGTTGTATCCACTGTCCTGTTTTCTCTTGAAAAGGAATTGATTGCATAAATTGTGATATAAACTTGACATTACATGGCTTTGAAAAGAGATATAAAATGTTTTGGCACGAGCATTACATTTGCATTCACCTTATAGCTCTGTTAAGATTCATACACTGTGTTAGAGTATCTTTACTGGACTTTGGCTCACCCTATGTGGGAAAACTATTTTCAGGTACTGATGATATATCTCCACCAAGGCAATAGCTTAGAAGGATTTGGAGCAATAGTTTCATTTTGTTTATTTGTTGTATTTATTTTGTACAAGCCTAAGGCTTTATTTGTATTGAGTTTAATCTTACTTTTGTTGTAACTAAGTATTGTCTTGGAAAGTTATAAGCCTTTAGGGTATTTCTTATTTGTTTCAAATCTTAGTTCATATCTTTAACTTATAACACATGCTATAGATTTAGGGTTAAGACTTGTGAATGTATAACTGTATGTGCTACCTTGTATCACGGGATTATATGAAATGAAAGGTTACTTATTTTAGAAAACTATATTTACTTATTGTTGTTATTTATTAATATTGTGAATAATTTATTGTAATATTTTGGGATGTTACAGGGAGTAGCCCATCTTCCTTGTTTTTTCTTTCCGATGTATCGAGAAAAAAAAGGAGGGGGAAAAAAAATAGTGAGAAACTCAAAAGTTTAGGGTTTAAGTCGATGGAACAACTTAACATTTTCGTTATAATCTAACTTATTAACTCACTAATATTGTTTGCTAAAATAATAATAATAATAAATTTAACCCATGATTTATAAAAATAACCTTTTTTTCCCCTCAATTAAGACTTTTTTGGATAAGCATGGGGATACTGTGAGAGTAATTTATTTGGTTTGATTTTTTAAATGGGTTTTAGCTTGTGTTTAGTGATTTTTTTTATATAAAATATAATAGTCAATTTTTTGAGATGCATTGAAAAAGTTTTAAAGAATCGATTAAAATATGTAAAACAATCACTAAAAATAAATAAAATTTATAAAAATACACACTGACTTTTGTTTAAATTTTTGTTTGTTTTTGGTGAATTTTTTCATGATTTAATAAATTTGTTTTACTTTTTAGATCATATAGATTAAGTGCATCTAAAAAGTAAGAAAAAAATATATGAGAAAAAAATTCGTTTAAGACAAACGAAAATCCATCTAATTTTTTAAAAAAAAAAAAACAAACCAAACATAATCTTTAATTTTCTAAGAATAACGTAAAATTCTCCAATATACTCTTACCAACGTTTCATTTGGTGGATGCTTAAATATCAACTTGCTAAAATGTTTATTTTGCTAGCTTATTTGACAAACTCATTTCATGTTAAAAAATACACTTAGGCACATTAAAAGCCAAGAAATAAAGTTTCAAACAAACTAATTTTTTAGTCTTAGTTTCTTCGTGATCTTATTTTTAATCTATAAATTGAGTTTTTAACTACTTCCCAAAAGAAAATCCAAGAGTTAATAAAAAAATATTAAAAATTTCAAATATTTTACTAAATATTTTATCAAATGTGTCAAATATTTAATAAAATATTTAGAGTCTCTGACATCACGCAAAGTTAATTTACTTTTGGTTGAAAAGGTTTTGCAAGGGAGTTGTGCTAGGCTCATTTATTAGATAAATGAAACAAATGAGTTTGGATTTGTCATGTTAATTAAATGACCGAATATAATTGTGTTATTACCGTTCCAAAAAAAAATAAAAAATATGATTGTGTTACAAGTAGTTGACCAGTGTAATACACATATTTTTTATATAAAAAAAAATTAAAAAAAAATTTAATGGTACGATATGTGTTATAAAAGAATAATTTTAATTTAAAATTAAAGTATGATTTTCATTATTTATTTTGATAATATCTGTACTATCGTTCTATAAAAGTGTTATTTAAATATTTATATATATTGATTTTAGTTAAATTATTCGTATATTTTGATAATTTTAGTTCTATCATATTATAAAAGTATAATTATTATATAATAAGTTTGTATGATATATAATAAATTATAAGAGCATCTGCATCAGCCTCAGTAAATTTTGAGTCAAATTATAACTGAAAAAGTCATTTTCATATTTTAGCTAGTCATCCACTGTATCATATTAAAATATTTGTTATTCTTTTTTTTTATATAATTAAATTGATGATCTATCAACCAAACAATTCTTATGTTTTAGAAAAGATAAAACTGAAGGAAATGTAAAAAAATAAAAAATAAAAATAAAATAATAAAATAATAATTTTGCTGTTGACCGATTGACCGGCGGGTTAACCGGCCGGACTTCCGGTTACACTCAAATCGCATGTTGTAGCGATGAACAGTTCATCGCTTCATCAGACGAGTTATTGTAGCAAATTTAATAAAAAGTTAATTTAACAAAAATTTGCTGAGACTGATGGAGGAAGGATTTGATGATTTGTTATTTATATTTTAACTTTTTATTAATTTAACGATACTGATGTTGATGCTTTAAGATAGTAAAATAAATACTCATTTTGATATTAAAAATAATAGTTAAATTAGAAGAAAAATTAGTAACATAAAATTAAAAGTAATTCTAACTATTTAATTTTCTTTTATATTCATTTAGAAAATAAAAATATGTACAAATAGAAACTATATAAAATTTATCGAAAAAATAAAATATAAATATATTGTAGTTAGATTATCATATAATAATTTTACATGATATATATATATATATATATATTAAATTATAATAATTTAAAATAAACACTCTTAATTAAATTAAAATATCAACTATATAAAATAAATTGAACAACAACTATTTTATAGAGTCTATCTAAACTATGTGAAGTTCGTATAATTTAAATTGGATTTGAATTTGTGTAGAATTTTATATGTAAATAGAAAATAGATACTGATTTGATTTCTTTTAGAAAAAAAACAAGCCCTTAGCATGGGCCACCTAAAAAAAGAGAAAACACTACTTTTTTATATATATATATATATATGATGATTAGACTATAATTGTCATGTAAGTCCTCTTATTAATCTCCTAGAAAATAATAATAGTATAAAAATAAATATAATTTAGCTAGCCCCTTTTTTTGGAACATTTGTTCATAAACTTCTCTTCATCTACTTATATTTTACTTAATTTAAATTATTTTCTTATATTTCAATAAGTTTTATAGGTAACATAGTTACCAAAATATGCCTGATAATAAGATGGTGAAGCGCATTAATGTTCACATTAACTGTGTGAATCTTTCATGATGTAAATATTCACACTGTCAAATTTATTTAATGTGATTGTTCATATTATGGAATATTTACACTGTCAATATGAACATTTACATTGTTAAATTTATTTATTTATTTTTATTTTATAAAATTACATATTCAAGTGAGATTTTATTTGATAGATCTCATTAACTAAGTTTCAAAAATATAAATTTCATAAAAATAAAATATGTACAACAAAAACTATGAAATTTTAAATTTTAATATATAAAAAGTACAAAATAGTTCAAATAGTGCATTTCAAGTTGCTGAGGGCATGTTTGTTTGGACGGACTGGATAAGTGGGGATTATAATTCATTGGACTGTTAGTCCTGAGATATATTGTCTTTGGACTATTTATATCCTATGTTTGTTTAGTTATGGGATTAGATGTCTGAATTGAACTATTTTTAGTAAATTCAATATTTGGTTAGACTGACTAGATAAGGATAAATATTCAAAAGACTATTTTACCCTTATAATTTATAATTTATATTTTTTATTTAATATATAATTTTAAATTTGTAATCTATAATTTATAATTTAACAAACTAAAAAAATTTAATTTATAAGGCCATAATTTTTAATTAAATTAAATTTATAATTTATATTTTTTATTTAATATATAATTTTAAATTCACAACACTAAAGAAATAATTTTATTTAATATATAAATTTAATTTTTTAACAACACTAAAAAAATTTAATTTATAAGGCCATAATTTTTAATTTATTATTTTTAATTAAATTAAATTTATAATTTATATTTAATATAGAATTTTAAATTAGCAACACTAAAAAAATATATTAAATACAAGAGAGTCAAAAATGTAATTTCATAAGCTAATCCCCTGGGATGAGTTATCCCATGATTTCTATCCCAACCCCACCCCCACCCCCCTCCCCCGGGGCGGCCCACATGATACAACAATCCAACAAATATGAGATTAATAGTTCGGAGCAAAAATTGGCTACCAAACAACAGACTAGTAGTCCATCCGGACTAATAGTCCAATCTCATGCCTCAATCCTACAAAACAAACACCACCTAAGGGTTTAAAAAAATGTTTGTAAAGGTAAAATTATCCAAAAATAATAATAATTAAGTTTTGGTAGATCAAATGTCCAAATAATAAGACTTGTTGAAATATAAGAATATGTTATGAACTAATTGAAACACAGATACTTGAGAGGAGATCTTCTAATAAATTCCCCCTATATTAAACACAGTTTGGATATGTTGTTAAGACAGTAATGAAAATATGAAAATAAAAGTTAAAAATAGTCCAAATTAGGGGGGGAAATGGATGTCAAAACTATAAACATTTAAGCACAAAAGTGAATTTAACTATCTACACTAAATTTCTGATTGAATCTCCCACCTTCAGACTTTTATCAGTTTTTTATTTTTATTTTTTTTGGTCAAATACAATTATTCGTCCCCAAAATATGCTTTAGTTTCCGATATTTTAATTATAACAATTTGTGCTTAAATGGTCCACAAAACTGTCTTGGTACAAATTTTCCTCCATTTTTTTTTCTTCAAAAATTAGAAAAAAACACGCCAGCTTCCATTATACAAATTGGATGGAACAATTGTGAACCACTTAAACACAAATTAATTAAGATAAATATTAGATTGATGTAATTTAAATATCAATAACCAATTTTCTAAACTTTTTTGTTGCCCTTTTTTTGTTTTTAATCAATTTTATAATATATATATATATATGTATTAAAAACTTTTCATTTTAGATCGTACTAGACTAGATTAACTTGAGTAGTTTAAAAAAAAAAAAATTCACTAAATACAAAATAAAATTAAAAATAATACAAAATAAAATTTAAAAATATTTTTTATTTTTTATCTTTAGCGAATCATTATTAATTTTTTCCCAAAAATAATTATTTTTTATATTCTTTCTAAACTAGACAGAGTAAAAATGTAAATTTAAAAAACTTTTGATATAAAAGAAAATGTTTTGGACTACTAATTTTGGACTGCCAAACCAACCCAAGCGATGTGTCATAAGTCACATCACTTGGGAACACTTCTAAAACATAAAAACTATTCAATGAATGTTTTTCATGTCATTAAGATTGGTTTTAAGGTCTAAAATTGGTAGAATGTAGCATTATTGAAACATTTCATTAAAGATAAAAGGAGAAAGGGACTTTTTTAAGGGTTTTTTTTTTTGGTTTAAAACCCCTAATAATATTTTTTTAAAAAGATAAGGATAACACAATTTTCTATATTAGTATAGGTCCTCCAAACACAATTTTCTATATTAGGAAACACCTACTACTTTTTAAACTCATTTAAAAATTTAAAAATTCTATAACATTTTAACTAAATCTCTATTTTTTTTTTTTAAAATTTATATTTTTGGAATCATTTCATCAAGATCTGTAAAACAAGATCCATGATGAATATTGTAACGCCTCAACCATTCACATATCATTGATATTATCTGCTTTGGACTACGCTCGCATGAATTTGTTCTTCCCAGTAGGTCATTCATCCCAGAATTACTTCAGCCTAAGCACGCTTAACTGTGGAGTTCTACTAGGAATTTCACCACCTGAAAAAAAAGGCATCGATGATATATAAGGGTCTAGATTTTTATTTTTATAACCTAAGAACTCCCCCTCCATTCCCGATATGACACATCAAGATCTTACAATCCACCCCTTTTAGGACTACACGTCCTCATGCAGAAGTCTACCAGCTCACAAGCCCGCCTATATACACTGAGAGAGGCCAGGGGCCCACACTCAGTACTCCGGAGAGTCGGCTCTAATACCATTTGTAACGCCCCAACCCTTTACATGTCATTGATATTGTCCGCTTTGAACTACGCCCGCACGAATTTGTTATTCCTGGGTGGTGAAATCCCTGGCAGAACTCCCCAAATAAGTGTGCTTAGGCAGGAGTAGTTCTGGAATTGGTGACCCACTGGGAAGAACAAATCCGTGCGGACATGGCTCAAAGCGGACAATATTTATGGCATAGGAAGGGTTGGGGCGTTACAAATACAAAATTCTATTAAAAAAATTGACGAAATTTCATTGATTTAAAATAGATTAGTGAAATTTTTGTTAGTCAGTGAAATTTTAATGACCAAGTTAGTGAAATTTTGATTAGTCAATGAAATTTCAATGACCAAGTGATAGGATTTCAAAAATATAAATTTCGCAAAAAATAGAGATTTAAATTAAAAGTTATTAAATTTTAAAGTTTTAAAATCATTTAAATAATATAAAAAGATAAGAGAGAGAGAGAGAGAGAAACAGTGTTATGAGACAAATAACGAAAAAGATGAGGATTTTCAAATTATGAGGACATTTTAGACCATATATGTTAAAATTTGTCCTTATCACTTAAAAATTTCAAATCTAAAGAATTTTAATTAACAAACAAATTAAAGGTGCCCTTAAACTCTTCCACAGGATGTCTCCCTAATTTTTTCCTTTTTTAACTAGCTACAAATAAATTCTCTGTTAGACACCGTATTTATTTATTTAAGGTAAATTATGCTAACATTTACTAAGATTTTAAAAATAAATAGTAAATTTTATAATTTTGAGATAATTACATTGACCCTCCTTTTAATAAGGTTATATGGACTGAAACTAGTGTAGATGATAGTTGTGGAGACATAATTTTTGAATGACAATACGTGGCCAAGGTGGCACCGAAGTGCCAGCCGAGATGTCACGTGTCTTGGTCATGACGCCGAGGTAATCTCGGCTAGGCTGAGGTTATTGGCGAAGATACCGAAATTCGGGATAAGCGGATAAGAGACAAGAGTCTTAGAATGAGGAAGAACTTCAGTTTGGGTAAAGATAAAACTCTTAAAGAGTTTATCTCAATCCTATTAAGAGTCCAAGATTAGCAGTAATCCTAAGTCCATTGAAGCTAGGCTTCTATTGGGACTAGATTTGTGTTGGCTATAAAAGAGAGGCACCTTCATGGGTCTAAGGTATGTTTTTTGTGTTCTGAATAGTGAATTAAGTACTTTTGCTATCTTTGAGAGATAACTGACTTGATCGTCGGAGTGCCCCCGAGTGGACGAATCACCGCCGGAATCTCTTCTTTTTGTGACAGGTCGTTCAAGCTTAATCTATTCTACCAGTGTTCTCCAGCTGAGTGCTTGATTGGCAGTGTGGTCGGAAATTGACACACACAATTTGACGTCGTTTGTGGGAAAGACAAGAGAATAGATAGCCAACGACAGACAGAATGAGAAGGTTGGGGACGACACCCCTACTGAGAGTGGGAAACATATTGACCTTGACGTCGAAGAAGATAACTGCAACGAAGAGACTCGTGATAAGAATCACGGAGAAAAGGATGTCGGCCAGGAGGGTGACGTGCCAGAGAAATCAGACCGAAACGGGTATTATAACGAGGACGACCTCCAGGTGTCGGAAGAAAGATGCTTGCAGAGGTACGACGAGATGAAAGGAATAGCAAATAAATTGGCGGACCTGCAAACGGTTGCCAATTTTATGATGCAGAACAACGTCATGCAGTCACTGTTGCCTTTCCAAGATACGCCGATTCCAGCGGCTAAGAAAGATGCCCAGAAAGGGAGGCAGAACACAGTTCCTGCAGTCCATCAACACGACAGGGCAAAGGGGCATTCTCACTGGCCTTCATGGGAAGTCAGACATAGAGAATCAAAGAGGGCTGGAGAATGATGTTTGGGAGTTGGAATTTATAAGCTAAGGTTGGTTTAACACTTGTTGAAATTTTAAGAAAAATTTATAAGTTGAAGTTAAACTGATGACATATTTAACACTTGTTGAAATTTTAAAAATTTACAAGTTGAAGTTAAACCGATGTCATATTTAACACTTGTTGAAATTTTAAAAATTTACAAGTTGAAATTAAGCCGAGGACATGTTTAACACTTGTTGAAATTTTAAAAATTTATAAGTTAAAGTTAAACCGAGGTCATGTTTAACACTTGTTGAAATTTTAAGAAAAATTTACAAGCTGAAGTTAAACCCGGGTCATGATTAAAGGAATGAATGATATAGGTTCCATCACCTCAGGATGCCGAGATAATAGAACCTAGGGGGGCAGTTGTGAGGATATAATTTTTGAATGACAACATGCGGCCAAGGTGGCACTGAAGTGCTAGCCGAGGTGTCACGTGTCTTGGTCATGACGCCGAGGTAATCTTGACTAGGCCGAGGTTATTGGCGAAGATATCGGCATCCGGGATAAGCGGATAAGGGACAAGAGTCTTAGAATGAGAAAGGACTTCAGTTTGGGTAAAGATCAGACTCTTAGAGAGTTTATCCCAATCCTACTAGGAGTCCAAGATTAGCAGTAATCCTAAGTCCATTGAAACTAGGCTTCTATTGGGACTAGGTTTGTGTTGGCTATAAAAGAGAAGTACCCTCATGAGTCAAAGGTATGTTTTTTTGTATTTTAAATAGTGAGTTAAACACTTTTGCTATCTTTGAGAGATAACTGACTTGATCGTCGGAGTGCCCCCGGGTGAACGAACTACCGCCGAAAGCTTTTCTTTTTGTGACGGGTCGTTCGGGCTTAATCTATTTTGCCAGTGTTCTCTAACTGAGTGCTTGATTGGCAGTGTGGTTGGAAATTGACACACACAATGGTATAAAAATACAAAATTAAACAACATAAAATATATATTTTTTATGTAAAATATATGATAATATCATTTTTTTTTCATTCATATAACTAATAAATTATTGACAAAAATAAACTAATTAAATGATTTAAAATACTAAAGGAGCTCGACGTAATTATATCAATACTATGAAATTTTCTTTATTTCTCCAAAATTAAAGGACCTACACGTAGTTTACCCATTATTTTATTTAGGATAAATTACATTCTTCCTTTTTATATTTGGCAATTTTTTCACTGTGGCACTTAAAGTTTTTTTTCTCACTTTGGCCCCTTTATGTTTTAAATTTTTTTCAATTTACTCCTAAAATTAACCTTTGTTCAAAATTAGACAAAAAATTTCACATTAACTGTCACATAACATAAAAAAAAATATATTATTATATAGAATTTGGGTTTGTATCAGATGTGTGAATTATGTATAATAAAATATTTTTATATCACATGACTGTCATGTATCATTTTTTTGTCTAATTGAACATAAGTTAACTTTAGAAGTAAAATAGAAAAAAACTTAAAACATAAAGGGTCAAAGTAGAAAAAAAATTAAATTTTAAGTGTTAAAAAAAGAAAAAAAAAAAAAAAGAGAGAGAGAGAGACCAAATATAAAGGTGATAAAGTGTAATTTAACATTTATTTTATTAAGAAAATTGTAAATCAATGGTGCCTTAATAAAATATTTATAAATTTATAAAAAATAATATTAATTATTAGAATTGATAAATTTATCATTGATTTGTAATTATTTATTTATTTATTTATTTATTTTTTATTTTAAGTTGACCCATCTTGAGGTTTACAAAACAGTTACATGAAAAGAAGGTTTTGCTGTTAGGTGAGATAATTTGGTAATTTTCCTTTCAAGTGTGAGGGTATTAAAGTAAAATTTTATTTTATGTAAACACAGTTAGGCCACATTTGTCTAGCTCCATAGGATGGAGAGTACGGTAAGATTGAATGAAGAAGTTATTAATATGGTAGTATTAATTTAGAAATCAACAATGCTAGAGACCCCAGTGACTGGATACCCCCAGCACCCCAGTGCCACATAGCATACTGCCAGTGGCTGAAGTCTTAAAAAACAAAAAAAAAAAAAAAAATTTGATTCAATCAGGGGCGACCCCCAGTGACCCCCACTGGGGGTCTTAGCCATTTTTCTTTAGAAATATAGGATGAAGAGTGTTTGTTTGTACACCACTGATTTAGTAATATTATAGATAGTATTAATATATAAAATTAATATTTTTTATTTTTAGTATTTTTTAATATTATAATTTTTAAATATATATATATATATATACTTTGCTTAAAATTCATTTAAAAATTCACTAATTTCCTTAATTTTTAATCCCAACCTCTCCATGGAATTAGTAGTCCTACCAATGGGAAGATTACTAGTCCAAGGAGATAACTAATCTCCTTACTCACATCCGTAACCAAACACTCTTTAAGTGAGTTTTACAAACTATTTATCTAATTCCCTTTCCTAAAGAACAAACAAACATGGTCTTAAGGATTCGTTTATTTTCGAAGGTAAAATTAAAAGAATTGATAGTGAGAAGATTAACAAGACTATATTTGTTTTGATGATAGTTGTTAATGTATGAATTGTTAAATTAAATAAATATAAAATAATAAAACAAATTAAATTATGATTTTTACTTAATAAAAAAAAAGATTAAATATTAATGTTCAAAAAAATGCCCAAAAAAAAAAAAAATTATTGTTAACCGATTGACTGGCCGAATGTCTGGTCGAAAGTCCAAGCAAACAATCGATAACATTCTAAGCTAAACGGATTATTTTCTAATATCATATTTTGGTATAGATTAACAATACCCTTGCCAAGGGGACTTCAAATCCGAAATTCCAAAATCAAAGCAAATTTAATGTATTTTTACTGTTCATACTTCACAGGCTAAAATGAACTATGATAGAAAAAAACAAATAGGACTTAAATGACTTAGAGGTGCAGTGTAATTTCCGAAGGGAGGAAAAGGATCTATATTAACTCCAACAGGCTGTCAGTATAATTTATCCTTAAAAAAAACATAAAAAAGCATGTACCGAAATTTAACTTTTCCTATTTTATTTGGTTGGGGGTACCACTATCTGAATAAGTTATTTGGTGGTTCCGGATAACTTCATATGATGTCTCATAGGGTTGTGTAAAGTTCGTAATTCGATTCAGTTCAGTCTAATTTAATAGGTTTAAATTAATTTTTTGAATTCGTGGTTCGATTTTGAATTGAAAAATTAAAAATTCATAATCCATGAATTGGTTTCGGATTGAACCCCACGGTTCCGGATTGAAACCGATCCGGACCGTATACAAATAGTCTATATTTTTATTATACATTTTCCCTATAGTATCTTCTTTTATTCTATATAAAATCTAAAATCAATTATAAAATCGTATAATATCTTCTTTTATTACTTTTGTTTGTTAGTTTTTAGTTTTAATTTGTAATGGTCTAAGGCCTCGTTTGGGAACAGACTATTTTAGTAACTTTTTGACTTTTTACGAAAAGATGTGCAGAAAAGTAGAGAGGTGATGTGACTAGTTTTAGTTGACTTTTTGACTTTTTGGCTAAAATAGTCAGTCCCCAAACGAGGCCTAAATACTTATGGTGAAACTAGTTTTTTTATGATTGTTTAAATTCTAGAACAGTATGTCGTTATTATAGAAAAACATGTTGCTATTGTGAAACTAATATAGCGCTATATTTATATTTTTATGAAATTAAAGTGTTATATATATTTTTGTTATTTAATTATGTAAATCCGTGGTCCTAAACCGATCCAATCCGTATTTAAATGAATTAGTTCGGATTGGTTCCATGATTTAAACGGATTGGATTGGTTCGAATTTTTCAGAAACCGTAGATAACAGATTGGTCCTAGTTTTATCCAATCCGGTCCAATCCGGACCATGCTCACCCCAATTTGTATTATGATTGTTGAAAAGAATAAGATTCTTGAAGTATTTTTGAATTAATCAATAATTTTTCTTACGCTACTTTGACGTTACCTTTACTATATGTCACTCTTATGTTGTGGTTAATTAGTAAATTTGAAGAGAGATTTAGAAAAGAAAACAAAAAACGGTATACAACTATGTGAAATTTAAGAATATTTTATTCACATTTCATTTATCTTTTTCATTTCTCTTTCTAAATCCCTCCTCAAATCCCCAATCAAACACAATATTAAGGAAAAATTATTAGTTGGTCATGAGGCACAACGTGTATATGTCTTAGGTCAATCACAAATCTTATATCTCCTCATATTTTTATAATCACTCAATACAAAAGTATAAATCATATTCTTTTCACCAATCAAAATATATATGAAGTGTCACATTACCAACTAATAACTTCTCCATAGTTCAAAAAAAAAAAAAATAAATAAATAAATAAATAAAACCAATCATTCTGTTTGTTTTCAATTTTCAGAATTTATTTTTCAAAAAATTTTCCTCTTTGGTTTTTTGTTTTTTTTTTTTTTGTTTTCACTAAATATTTTTAATATTTTAAGCATTTTTTTAAAATTTTTAGACATACTTAACATAAATATGCTTAAAAAGTATAATATTTGTGATTTTTTTTTAAAATTCAATAAATACAAAAAAATATGAAAATTTAATACATTTTTATATTTTTATGTATTTATTAAATTTTGAAAATATTTTTCATAAATATTTTACTATTTAGATGCATCTAAGTAAAGTACATTTAAATAAAAAAAAATTGCTTGAAATTTTAAAAATATTTATTAAAAATAAAAAAATAAAAAATTTAATTTTCCAAAAATTAAGGGGTTGTTTGGGATGACCTAAATAAGTACACATTTTCTCTTTTTACGAAAAAATGTGTAAAAAAGTAGAGATGTGATGTAATAAAAAAAAATAAAAAGATGAATTATTTTAAATTTGCACCTAAATTTAAAAAACTGAAAATAAAAGAGCAAGGATCCTCGTAGCCCTTTCGTGCCGTCTTGAAACCCAAAAGCAGCGTTTTGGGGTTTTTTTTTTTTTTTCTTCTTCTCTTCTTCCTTGTTCAACGTGAACCGTGAGGAGAGAGGAAGAAGAGAGAGAGGGGAGGAAGAGGAGAGAGGAAGAGGCGGAGAGAAAGTATGAACGAAGAAGAAGAAAAAAAAAAAAAAAAACCCCCAAACGACGGCTGTCAGTAGGCGGCCGATGATCCGAATTCAAAATAAAAACCACTGAATAATTTCTCCACTCTAAGCGACTCACAGAACGCCAAGTGGATAGTTTTTTTCCTCAAAGCACGAGGAGGCACTTGGGCGTGGGGTGGGGTCGGGCTGATGAACCTTTAATCCACGCCTAGATGCGTGTGTGTCGATGTGGAATGACCCCGTCGTTGTAGGATCGACCTTCTTCTATCCGACCTTGTCAAAGCAATGTGAAGGAGATTGAGACACGTGTTTTGCAGACAATCTAAGGGCCTGAAGGGGATGGAATGAAACGGTGTTGTTTTGGAAAAATGGACCCGTTTTGTTTAACACAGTAGTGTTTAAAATTAATTATTTTTTTTATTTTTTTATATTTTTTATTTTTAGTGAATATTTTTAAAATTTTATTTTTTTATTTTCTTTTTTTTTAAACTTTTTTAGATGCATCTTATTTAGATATATCTAAAAATTAAAATATTTGTAAAAAAATACTTTTAAAAATTAATAAATACATAAAAATACAAAAAAGATATTGAAACTTTGGTAAGACTTTTTAACTATGATTTGAGAATATGAGTTGTATTTTGAGTTTGTATGTTTTGAAATTATGATTTGAGTGTAGAAAATTTGTTTGGTTATGATTTTTGAATATAGTGTTGAATTGGGTATAGAATTGAGTTTCAAAAGTTTGATTTGACATGTGAAGTAAGAAAATTTGTTTGGTTATGAGTTTTGGAAAGAGTTTTCAAAACTTAATTCTACTTGTTATAACTCATAACAAAACATACTACTTTCACATTATTAAAAATTCTGATCAACACTCATAACCAATATTTAATTTAAAATTTAAAACCTAAAAGGTTCAAAAAGTTTAAAAAAAAAAAGTTCAAACAATTCAAAAAAAAAATTGCTTATTTAATTAAAAATTTAAAACCTAAAAGGTTCAAAAAGTTAAAAAAAAAGTTCTAACAATTCAAAAAAAAAAATAAAAAAATTACCTTCACGGGTCAACCGGCGGCGGTTGACTAACCATTGCACAGCCTGATCAATCAAGTGCTGTTTATGAAACAAAACTTTTATGTATTGAACTTTGATATCAAATTACTTAACAAAAAAATATGATAAACATTAGAAATTCAAAAAGGCAATTTTTTTTGAATTTGCAATTTTTTTTTAAATTGTAATTTTTTTTTTAATTACTTAACAAAAAAATATGATAAACATTAGAAATTCACAAGTTGACTGGTTAAGGCAATTTTTTTTTTTTTTGAATTGTTTGAACTTTTTTTTTTTTAACTTTTTGAACCTTTTAGGTTTTAAATTTTAAATTAAATATTGATTATGAGTGTTGATCAGAATTTTCAATAATGTGAAAGTAGTATGTTTTGTTATGAGTTATAACAAGTAGAATTAAGTTTTGAAAACTCATTTCAAAACTCATAACCAAACAAATTTTCTTACTTCACATGTCAAATCAAACTTTCGAAACTCAATTCTACACTCAATTCAACACTATATTCAAAAATCATAACCAAACAAATTTTCTACTCTCAAATCATAATTTCAAAACATACAAACTCAAAATACAACTCATATTCTCAAATCATAGTTAAAAAGTCTTACCAAAGTTTCAATATCTTTTTTGTATTTTTATGTATTTATTAATTTTTAAAAGTATTTTTTCACAAATATTTTAATTTTTAGATATATCTAAATAAGATGCATCTAAAAAAGTTAAAAAAAAAAAGAAAATAAAAAAATAAAATTTTAAAAATATTCACTAAAAATAAAAAATACAAAAAAATAAAAAAATAATTAATTTTAAACACTACTGTGTTAAACAAAACGGATCCATTTTTCCAAAACAACACCGTTTCATTCCATCCCCTTCAGGCCCTTAGATTGTCTGCAAAACACGTGTCCCAATCTCCTTCACATTGCTGGACAGTGCTGGATAGAAGAAGGCCGGAGAGGAGGCTGATCCGTCGTTGTAGCAGTCTCTCTCGATCAGTCTCTTGAAACATGCATCGCAATCGAGACAGCAATCCCCAGAGACATGGACAAATTTCATGGGTCCCCCTTGATGTGGACTTGTTTATGATTCGTGGCATCCCATCGATGGTGAACTCTGACCGGAAGCTTTGATTTGTTTGATATATGACGTCATCAAAGAGCTAGTGGGGCCTACCCTTAATTTTTTAGGGTAATTTCAAGGGGATTTGTAGAGAAATATTTTCAAATTAATAAACTTTGGCCTCTTTTTGAAAAGTAATTTAATGCGGTGTTTAGTTGAGAAATTTAGAAGGAGATTTGGAAAGAATACAGGAAAAAATATGTGAAATTAGATAAAATGTAAGTATATTTTATTAATATTTCATCAAACTTTTTTCTTTCCCTTTCCAAATCTCTCTTTAAATCATCCAACCAAACACAGTATAAAAGTAATTTGTCAACTTTTAATTCATTTTAAATTATATTATTTTTCACATATTTTATATATTTTTTTTAAAAAAAGTAAAAAAATCAAAAAATTAATTTTAACCATCTTCTTAAAATTCCCCTTTGTATATATATATAATAAAATAAATTTTTTAATTAAGGTCCCGTTTGTTTTGATGTAAAATATTTTACATAAAAATATTTTTTTCTTATAAATTAATTTTAGACAAAAAAAAAATTTTGTTTTTCTTTTTTAGCATTTGATTGACACTTGAATTAAAAATATATTATATTGTCTAAAAGAGAAATTGTGTCATTTATGAACTACAAGAAATAACACATTCATCAAATTTCAAGACTAAAAAAAAAAAAAATCGCTGAAAGCTTATAGCTTTCAGTGACCAAAATAGTATTAATAGCCAAAAATAAAAAATTTTGGTGTCTAAATAATTTTAATAGCCAAAAGTCTATAATTAGCGACTAAAAATAAGTTTGGTCGCTAATTATATGGATTTTAGTGACTAAAAAATTTTTAATAGCCCAAAGTAAATCTTTTTGGCGATTAAAAAAATTCAGTAGCCAAACTTCTACAATTGGCGACTAAAAATAAGTTTGGTCGCTGATTATATGGGTTTTACCGACTAAAAAAATTTTAATAGCCAAAAGTAAAGCTTTTTGGTGACTAAAAAAATTTTAATAGCGAAAAGTCTACAATTGGTGACAAAAAATAAGTTTAGTCGCCAAAAGTGGTCATTTTTAGTGACTAAAATTTTTTGGTCACTAAAAGTTAATTTTTTATTTTTATTTTTATTTTGCTACTAAATAGTTTATTTTACATAAATTATGTAATAAAATAATTATGTTTATACATATACGTTTATATAAATATGGATATATGTACTATATAAATAATATATGTCACAAATACAATCATGTGGTGCTATAGAAGTGTAGTGGAGAGAGTGTGGTGCATAAGGTTTATGGTGCGAGAGATTGGTGGTTTGAGTCTTTGCAAGAGCATATCAAATTGTTCTACAACAATTTTTTTTTTCACGTTTAAAACTTTTGGCGACTAAAGGTGTTAGTCGGCGATTCCTTGACTATTGGCGATTAAAACATTGGTCGATAAATGTATAATTTTTAAAAAATATAATTGATTATTGGCGACCAAAATTTTGGTCGCTAAAGACTTGTTTTTTGGCGACCAAAGGTTTTTTGGTTGGCAAAACCCTCCAAGACTTTTTCTGACAGGGTTTTGACGACAAACGTAGCGACCAAAATCTTTGGTCACAAAATGTCATTGGCGACAAAAAAATAGACAATTGGCGACCAATATTTTAGTCATTAAAAGTGACTTTTTTTTTTTTTATAGTGATGACTTTTAAGTGAGGTAATATATTTATTTGAAAATGTTAAATATGTTGAAAATGTATTGTGTGAGAGTCAATTTTGTAAAAATTAGCCTACAAAATTTTCTTATTAAATATTTTTCTTTTTTGTTCAACCAAATAACAGAAAATGAGTAGAATATTTTTGATAAAAATATTTTACGTCAAAATAAATGGAACCTAATTGATAAATAATTTTTGAAAAAATCTCTTAGATGTAATTTTTTCTTCCTTTTACATGGAATATATATGGCCTGGTATTTTAATAAGAAAAATTTATTTATAATTAAATTATACTCACTTACCTTGAAGTTTGAGAAAAAAAATAATTAGTCTTATTTTTTTAATTATAATTACATTGGTCATGTTTGGTTTGATTTTTAAAAATTTATTTTAATTTTTTTTTAAAAAAGAAACTAAAATTTAGTTGCATGAAAACAATAAAAAAACACTTTTTATTTTTATGTAGTTTTATCTTTTTGATGGGTAGAAACAAATTTTAAAAATTCAAAAATATATTTTTGATGTTTACTTTTGTCAAACTAATTTTTGTTTTTTCAGAGAAATTTCAAAAATTAGTTTCACAAACTCAAACCAAATATTATATGATTAAAGTAATTGAAACTAACATAGATAGTAAGTAGATACTGAAATAAATAAAGATAATTATATATTTTAATTAAAAATTGGTAATAATGCTATTTTTTCATTCATATGACTAATAAATTATTGACAAAAAATGACTTCACTATTACTATGTAAATTAAAACATCAAGGGATGCAAGTATAATTATGTCAAAATTGTAAGACTAATTATATATTTTTTTCCTTCTAAACTTTAGGAAATGTGTGACAACCATCTCCTTGATTAATTAAGCCAAATATGTGATTAATATTGATCATGTGATTATGTATTCATTACGGTGCCATGTGTTATATGTTGCAAAAAATAAGCTTCAAAACAAGAGCAATTTTCGGCATGAATTTGAACTCAGACTGCATGTGCGGAGGAGCTTCCCCTGTTTTAGCTCGGCTACTGTTATAATTGCATGTGCGGGGCGCACATGCGGTAGTAGCTCCGCATGTGCGGCCAATGCCCCCGCACCTGCGGTTTTAAGGGTGGTCCCAGTTTCATTTTCGTTCCATTTCTCCTTTATGTGGTCATACGAGCTCTTAACATCAATTCACACCACTAAACTCACATTTATACATGGTTTCTTAGTGCCGTTTTGGCAACAAATAAAAAAGTTGTGTTTTTCCAAACCTTCCCAAAACGCCAAACCTTCCATTTGGAAGACCCAAAAAGTCACTTAAAAATTTACCAAACTACCCTCTGGAACATTATAATTAATTAATTCAAAAAAGTGTTTTTAATTAAAAAATAAAGATATTTTGGTCATTTTAGAGTGATGTGACACTTTTAAAAAATATTAAACCAAAAATCAAAAAAGTCAGTTTTTTACCAACTTCCTAAATCACTTCCAAAAAAGCCAAAAAGCCAAAAAGCTTGGTAAAAAATCAAAAGTCAACTTTTTACCAACTTCCCAAAACACCCCTTAATAGTTCAACCTAGATTTTACAATTTCATGTGCCTAAGAACTCAATTGGGTCAACACAAAATATAAGTGTAATTTACCATTTTTTTATGGGTGAATTACATTAACAATCTTCGTAATTTGAGGAAAATTCTATTTCTACACACATACTTAAATCAGTACACACACTTAATGAAATACCATTTTAATGACAATTATAACCTAAACTAAAATAATCATAATGGACATCCACAACACCCATAATATTATATTGAAATATTCTCTATACACATCTTTAAAAAAAAAAAATCTCAATATACACCTTTTGAGTAAAATAAAAATAAAAATAAACCCTTACTGCACACTTTATACTCCTCTATTGCTTGTAAAACAATACTCTTATAACTACTCTCATATTGCTTTAATATCTAGGTTTAGACTCTACTGTTTATATCATTTTCTTATTATTTCAATAATTTTGCTTGATTTTATTATGGAAGAGTTGCAAACCAATAGAAGTTCAAGCATAAACAAAAATATGTCTGGTGACAGCAAAATCAGTGATGAAAATGTTAGTTTTTTCGTGCAATTTTTTTTTTCTTTTTGTGGTTTTCAGTCGGACAACCAGTGCCGAATTATTTCATTATATTCGGACATCAATTGTTGAATGTTTTTTTTTTTAATTTTTTTATGGAACAAATTTGTTGAACTAAGCACTTTTATTCGGAAGTTACGTTCTGAATTAAATGTATAATTTTGAAAAATCAGTGCCGAAATCCCCAAACCAAAAAACAATAAAAAAAATAAAAAAATGAGGGTTTTATAACGATGGAGTGCACAGAGATTTAGAAATGGTAAATGCAATCAAAATGGCAAATACAATAACAAAATAGAAAAATGTCTCATCTTCAATAATATTTTGGAGGGTTTTCAATAGAGGTTCAATAGGGTTTTCAATGTAGGATTTTGTTTTCACTTCACTTCACATCACATTGTGGTCTTGAATGGTTTTCGCGTGAGTCTACAAATCTGAAAGTATGGTCACTTAACAAGTGTGCGGAAATGAGGGTTGAGTAGTGTGTATGCAATGGTAATGAGTTAAGGATATAATTGTAACTTTTAGTGTGTAGATTGAGAAAACTAATTAATAATCAAATTAATGTGTGTGTGTACTGAGAAAAAACGTACACTGAGATAATTAAGTACGTGAAAATAGAATTTCCCGTAGTTTGGAGCCTGAGTCACTTTGATCCCTAACTTTTGAATCTTGTTTCAAATAAGGACAATCAAAGATATTTCATGTGCAAACGGTCTATTTCAAGGGTAAAGCCATCATATAACTTATTTTGTATTAGTTAACTTGGATGTTATTTGAAATGTAATGGCATCTTTTTAATGAATAATGTGCCACTTTCGTGGTTATAAAGTTCTGGTGAGTTTGGTTTTCATAATCCTTTTCAAATTTTTTTCCTAAGAAACTAAAATTTAATTTGGTGAAAAAACATTAAAGCATATTATTTTTATATAATTTTATCTTTTGGGTGGGTCAAAATAAATTTCAAAATAATTTTTTTTGATATTTATTTTTATTAAATTAACTTTTATTTTTTCAAAAATCAAACATGGCGACAATTTTGATATTATTATTAAACCAATCTATTAAATCAAAAAATCCAAAACAAAAAAATATTTCATATATTAAACATATTGATTATATATTAAAAACCTAATAACCATCCAATGATTACATGATAATTATTCAAAAATATTTGTTAATAATAAAAACAACCATATATTACATGATAATCATTCAAAAATATCAACAAAAATAACCATTCATTACATGATCATCATCCAAACACATATTAAAAATTAATTTGATAAAAAAAATAAAAATGTAAAAGATTTATCATTTTTATTTAATTTTATCTTTGGTGAATAAAAATAATTTTTAAAAATTCAAAAATAATTTTTTGACATTTATTTTTGTCAAACTAGTTTATATTTTATCAAACAGTAATATTACAAACCCAGAATTTATCCAAAAACATTAACATGTTATTGGCTACATATTTTGTACGAGCCAATTACAATTCGACGCGTGGCGAAATAAGGGTAATATAGGAAGACTATTTAGGTCCTCGATCCTGATCGTACACGTGGCAGTTAGTATTGGTTATTAAAATATCTGAGTAGCAGCGGATCAACAAAGGGATACAAAGTGACATGGCTTCAACGGTTACTCGCATTTCAGATTCAAATTTAGGAAGGAAGCTTAACTACAAGTAATGGCGTAATGGAGCTAATATTGGGGCAACATGATCGATGATCATGGAGGAGCGGTTGGACGGTTGGAAGTGCAATTCGATGGTCACCCTTGAGTAGTATAAATAGTAGAGAAGACCCCAGAAAAAAGGCCCAGACTCAGATCATACAAACCAGTCTTACTTTACATATTTTCTTTTCTAGTTTTACATTTTCTGTTCTTTAAATTCCTACTCTTTACATTCCTGTACTTTAAATTCCTGCACTGCACTTCATTTATAGGAGTAGTTTCAAGTAGATTGTTGCTGTAAACCTCTACGAGGCTGAGTTTGGATCATTGTAAGTTTTCATTCTAATGAAATACTTCAATTGCTCTTCATTTAACTGTTATTTTGCTTAATTTCTCCTAAGTCAAGCCACCAGTAAAAATCCTCTTCATTGAGGCTGAAAGAACTAAAACATAATCGTCTGATAATTGGTTAGCAATTAACATTTCTGTAAGGACTGATTGATCCTTACTAGCACGCTCGCATTTACAAAAATACCCTTCGAAAGCCAAAAAGCTAACATATATTTTTGGCACGCCCGGTGGGACAAATTGAAATGGCTAGATGAAGAAGACAAGGAAAAAATGAACGCTTGGAAGAAGGCGTAGAAGGAGAGGTAGAAATACCTAATCCAGAGGATAATGTAGTAACACATCCTGTGGAAACTCCCATATTATCAGAACCTATGGTCGAACAGACTAGTACTTCAGGATAAGAACCACATGTTCATAGTATTGGACGAAACCAAGGAATTGGACCATCCACTGTTCCATCTACTCATCCAATAAATCCATGGGATGGCCTAGTAGATGCCATGGGACAGCAATTACTGAACACAATGGAAAGGTGGCCAACATCCTTTTTGGATCGAATGAATAACCACCAACCAACAAACACAAGACACATCGAGGAAGTTTTAAATGTCCCTCAACAAAGATTGGCTAGAGATAAACAACCTATGCAAGTTAATGGACATTCTAATGGTCAAACTAGTAATCAGAACTATGAAAGACCATCACCTCATTCTTGGTATGAACCCATTTCGAGGCCTATAGCAGGTCAAAATGCCTTAGTACTCAATAATGAAGCCATACAAATTGGTGGATCTGGCCCAGTACAAGAAACTGGCATAAGAATGGTCACAAATCCCATGTTCGAAGCCATACCTGGTACAAGGGGGTTCACTAATCCCTTATTCGAATTTATATCCAGGGGGTTGGAAGGTTTGCTTGCAAATGGAAGGGACACAACACCTGTTCCAGTACCTTTCGCAGGTCCTTTCACAGGACAGGCTCAAAGGGGTTACCCATACCCCCAACAACAACCTGTACCACAGGGACGACCAGTCCCAAATGTACCACCTTATGGACCAAGAGGACCACAAGCACAAGTTTGTCCACCAAATCTTGTGTTTTTCCCTTCAGTAGTGGTTTAGCAGCCACAAAATATGGTCCCTAGGGACCAAATTGCTGATATTGTTAGGGAGATGTGTGGACCGATGGCTCGAAGGGTCCAGACTCTTGTATACAGAAAACCATACCCAGAATGGGTAGATAGGGTACATGAATACCCAAGGGGGTTCAGGATACCAGATTTTACCCTTTTCTATAGGAGTGGAAACCAATCAATAGTAGAGCATATTGCTAGGTTTGCTGCTCAATGCGGTGAATTTACTAATCATGACTATATGAAACTAAGATTATTCCCAAATTCTCTAACTGGGGGAGCATTTGTATGGTACATCAACCTTACACTTGGCTCAATTCAAACTTGGCAACAAATGAAAGAGACATTTCATACCCAATTCTTCCAATCGGAGCCAGAGGTTTCCATGGCAGACTTGGCAAGATTGAGTCAAAGGCCTGAAGAAAAGGCTATTCAGTTTATTGCTAGATTTAAAAAGGCTCGAAATAAATGTAGAGTCATCTTGCCAGAGCCAGAATTTGTAAGATTGGCTCAAAATGGCTTAGAGTTCAGGCTTCGAAAGAAGTTTGACTCAACTGAATTCAGAGATTTGGTGGAACTAACCTATAAGGTGTCTAGGTATGAAGCATTACTAGAAGAGGAAAAAGATCGAAATAATGCATCATACAAGGCATATTATAGAGATCCTAGAACCTGTGATCTGTGAGGCATTAATTCATAAGGATACAACAATTGACCAACAGTTTAAAAAGAAAGACCTTCACAGAATGTACTCTTTCGATTTAACAAAGGCAGATGACATTTTTGATCATTTGCTTGCAGCCAACTTCCTTAAGTTACCTAAAGGAGTAAAACTGCCATCTCCAGATGAATTTAAGGGAAAAGTATATTGTAAATGGCATAACTCTTGGTCTCACTCAACTAAAAACTGCATTGTTTTTCGAGACAGGATCCAAGAACAAATTCGAAAAGGAAGTTTGAAATTCCCAGCCAAAACAGAAAAGGCCATGGGGATCTACAGTAATCCATTTCCAGAAGTTGGAGAGGTGACAGCCAATGTCATTATGTCAGACTTCCAAAACTTGTCCTTGACAGAATTGGAAGAAGTCAATGTGCAAATGCATGTTGCTAACCAGACAACCATCAAAAAGGACACCAGAAATCTGCCAGTTATTGGACAAGGTTTCTCACACTAGAGGGAACACTCTGATGAAGAATCACTAGATGATGATTCCTTAGAGGCAGCAGTAATGCAAAGGATGTGTCCCAGGTGCAGACTGAGTTATAAATGGTTGAAGAGGCTTTCAATTGATAGGAAGTAATACTACAGGGATGTGCAGAGACGCCCTAAACCAACCAATGTTTATAACAAAAGGCCGTATCCGGCTAGTGTTAGGCAGCAGCCATTGGTAATTAAACCAACAGTCGATAGAATGCATGCTAAAGGCAAGAGGCCCTTGTATGAGTCCAGGCCACCTAACTATTAAAGAATGAAGAGCAGTCATTCTGAAAGAAGATTGGAGAAGAGTTCAGGTTATGGGATCAAAGCCAGAGATTGGCCCCCTAGACCAACCTCACGTAGAACAGAAAGTGGCCACCTTCATCGAAGGCCTGAATCAGGCTCGAAACATGAGGTCAGGACCAAGCAAGTGCCCTCACAGCCAGCTTCGAAGATGGCTTCGAAGGTAGAAAGAAGCAGTTCAACATCTGAGTCAGTAAGTTCGTGGGTACCTGGAGTTTCAGATTGGTTTGTGATGCAGAACAAACCTAGGGAAGTGCCCACTCAAAGAGATGTTAGAAACCAAGGAAGGATGGTTAAACCTCCTTTGGTGGCTCCGAACAATTGGGTATTGCTTAAACACCCAAAGACGAAGAAACCAGATATGGTCCCAGTCATTTCAAGATCACAAAGGAGAAAGATTCAGCGCAGGTACACTCAATACCAGAAAGATATGAAAGAAAATGGAGAGAGCTCTTCATTGGTCCAGACAGAAGGAAAGAAGACTCCAAAGTCAAACCATACTCTAAAGACAACTCTACAAAGCAAGGTGGGTTGCAGCAAGGAATGGTTGGCCAAGGTTCATTCTGAACTAAAACCAGAGAGAAATCTAGCTTGGCAGGATTGGAGAAAGCTCTGATGGAGAGTGATAGCGAGACAGAAGAAGAAATTGGCATAAGCCAAAAGAAAGAAATGGTGGAGAAAGAAATGTTCGAAGCCTTCATGGCTGAGCAAACATTTTTGGTTGAAAAACTAGTTGAGAAAGATCCTTCGAAGGAATTAGTTAACAACAAAGTGCTAGAGTGCAGCATGGAGGATGCTTCTGAAGTAACTGAACAAGGTGGCCAAGAGGGAAAACAGGTGCCAGCCATCCAATTTGGCTCATTTCCTCCAGTGTCAGTCAATATGGTACACATACTGCCTCATGAGTTCCAAGCTGGAGATGAGGACCAAGATGGTCAAGAAATTGATCCTATTCCTGTCTCTAGTGAAGACTCACAAGTGAGTATGGTACAAGATGATTCTAGAATGGCCACCCAATGGAAACTGAATATGAGAGTGAAGAAGAGGTGAGCATTAACCTCTCATATCCTTTTGAGTATCCCTCGAATTCTATGACACAACATGTCAAGCCTTTGTATATCAAGGCTTTCTTCGATGGGATACATTTGAACCGAGTCCTGATAGATAATGGGGCAGTAGTGAATTTACTACCAAAATCTTCTTTGAAGAAAATAGGGAAAAAGAATCCTAGGTTAATCCCAACCAGCACAACCATCGCTGGCTTTGCTGGAGACAAACAGATGGCTCAGGGAATTCTACCCATTAACCTGAGTGTGGGAACCAGGGACTGCATGACAGCATTCTTCGTAATCGACAGTAATGCTAAATACAATGCTTTACTTGAGAGAGATTGGATTCACACTAACAAATGTGTGCCTTCCTCTTTGCATCAGAAAGTTATGATGGCCTTAGGCAATGGAGAGACAGAGGAAATTGATGCAGATCCTCAACCTTTTATAGCCTGTGCAGACTTCGTAGAGGCCAAACTGTATATTGAGAGAGTGATACCACTCAGTATACTGAGGAAACCTGATGGCCCAGCCGAAGTGACGGCTGATGAGGAAGTGACACACCTGAAGCACTTAGTCCAGGAGAGTGCTAATGAGGAGATTGTCGTTAAGGATGACAATGATGCCTGGTTGTAGGCAAAGAAATGAAACACAAGAAGCCAAGTCTTTGGCTCTAATTAAATTCTCAACATTGGATGTAAAATCAATAGTCCAGAAAGTACAGGAGCAATAGAGAAGCCATGATAATTGGTCATAGCGAAGCAAGAACAGTCAAAGTTTTGACCCTTGATAAATACTGTGCATTGGACATTGAAACAAAAGTCCAGGAGATACAGGAAGATGAAGCCTTGTGGACAGACTTTGTCTATGAGGAGGAGGGCAAAGATGTTGAATTAAAGAACTTGGGAGCAGAATAAAGCAGGGAGATTGCTTCGAAGATAGAAGAAATCAAAGAAGAAGCTTCAGTAAGTTCTCAGACACAAGACCCCTTAGAAGAAGTAAATTTAGGGGAAGATTCTATATAGCAGCCCACCTGCATAAGTGCTTGTCTGAATGTTCTGGACAGGGACCAGTTGTTGGTTGTTCTAAAGAAATATATAGATTGCTTTGCATGGTCTTATAATGAACTACCAGGATTGGATAGGTCATTAGTGGAACATAGGCTCCCTAGGAAACTTAACTTCAAGCCATACAAACAAAAACCAAGAAGAATGAGTCCAGAAGTAATTCAGAAAGTCAAAGAGGAGATTTTTAGACTACTCAAAGCAGGCTTTATTAGGACAGCCAGGTATGTGGAATGGCTATCTAATATTGTGCCTGTGGTTAAGAAGAATGGTAATATGAAGGTATGTATTGATTTTAGAAACTTGAATTTAGTAACTCCAAAAGATGAGTACCCTATGCCTATAGTGGATCTGTTGGTAGACAGTTCAGCAAGGCATCAAGTTTTATCAATGATGGATGGACACTCTGGTTATAACCAGATCTGCATTGCAGAGGAGGATGTCCACAAGACAGCATTCAGATGTCTTGGAAATATTGGCACTTTCGAATGGATTAAAATGCCATTTGGCCTGAAGAATGCTGGAGCTACATATCAGAGGGCTATGAACACTATCTTTCATGACCTTATTGGAGGGTATTTAAAGTGTTATATTGATGACATTGTAGTGAAATCCCGGTCCATGGAGGAGCATCTGTTTCATTTAAAAGCAACTGTTGAAAGAATGAGGAGGTTCAAGTTAAAACTCAATCCCCTTAAGTATGCTTTTGGTGTGTCATCTGGAAACTTCTTGGGTTATGTAGTGCACAAGAAAGGAATACAGATTGATTAGAATAAAGCTAAAGCCATCATTGAAGCCAGGCCTCCATCAAGTAAGAAAGAATTACAAAGGTTCCTTGGACAGGTTAACTTTCTTCGAAGGTTCATTTCTAACACTGTAGGGAAAACTAAAGTATTTTCTTCCTTGTTAAGGCTGAAAGATGAAGAGGAATTTGTGTGGACAGCTGTAGACACCCCATTTTTGACTGGCCTTAAGACTCAGACGTCACCGATTGAGTGCTCGGTGATGTTACATACTGTGCTCGTTCAGAAGTCTCAGAGTTGCGGCGGCGCCTGCCTCCGGACTTCGAACCCTCTTCATGCCTTGTCTCGGTTTCATAACCGATGGTTTTTCTGCTTTTCTTTCTGAGGGAAGAGAGTGGTCCCAGAGACTATCTCTCAAGGTCAGAGGCCATTTTGCCTGCTGAGCCCGGTTCGGTTTGGACCCGTCGCCGTGTGCCTCGGTTCGGGACCGCCCAACCATCTCCGATTTCTCCGGTTTTTGGCAAGTGCCTCTGTTTTATCATTCCGAGGAACACTGGGGCCTTTGATGCCCACTTCGTGGCCGTACGCCACTCTCGGTGCTTACAGCCTATTTTCGGGACCCCGAACTGCGCGGTTTAGGCCCCGAGCATTCATTTTGCATCGATTTTTGTTTAATTTTGGCAGGTACCTCAGTTTTATCATTCCGAGGGACACTGGGGCCTCTGATACCCACTTCGTGGCCGAACGCCACTTTCGGTGCTCACGGCCCATTTGGTCGGGACCGAACCGCGATTTTGGTCCCCGAGCTGCTTTTGGATTAGTTTTTGTTCAATTTTGGCAGGTACCTCTGTTTTAGCACCAGGAAGATCACTTTGGAGGGTGGGAGGCCAGCAATTGTCTCAAAGAACGTTATCTGCTTGGTCAAAAGTGGTTCAAGATGAATCCGGAAGGAGAAAAGTCTGCGCGCTTCACGAAACAAGCGTAACTCGTTGCAAAAGAGGAATTAAAATATGAGGCCACCACCATTGGCAAGCTTACTTCCGGGGCTTCATTTTTCATTCAAGAATCTCCTAAGTCCAAATCCGGGGGGAGGAGATATGGTTGGTTGAAGTCCGGTTGGACTGAATCTGCGCGGCTTTACGGAAACTGGCATAACTTTTTCTCCATGAGGAATTTTGATGCAAGGTTTGCGGAATTGGAAAGCTAACTTCCGGGGCTTCAATTTGGACACTTGAATGGACATTTTTGGACTTCCCTAGAACCCACCAGCCAGTGGTCTTCTCGGCAGTTTTTTTTATCTAGCTGGCCAGCCACCCCTTTTGTGAAATGATGATTTTGCCCCTATGAGTTGGCCGGCCCTATTCCTCTCTTTGAGTATATTCCAGATATGCATTAGTTGCCCTCAAAATATCTAGATTTGGGGAAAGATCTTTAGAGCAAAATATCTAGATTTGGAAAAAATCTTTAGAGGGAATGCTTGGGTGTCTTTTCCACTCCCTTTTGCCCTCCTTTTTGACCCCTTTCTTGGCCATAAAAACCAGGGGCCACCAGCTGGTTTAAGGGTTAAAAAAAAATCCTTTGAGCCTTGCATATACATCTCCTCCATTCCTCTCTTCTAAAAAGCTTCAAACATCCAAGTCTTGGCACCATTTTGTTCATCAACACCTAGCATCACCATCACCATACCATTTCCAGCAGCAAGGAAGGTTTTTCAGAGGCTAAGAAGCAACAAATTTGGTCCAAGAAGCAACAAAAGAAGTGGTCTTCAAGGGTGAGTCCCTTTTCCCTCTTTTTTAGCACCTTTTTGTATCATTTTTCTACCCTATTTGCTTGTGGTTTTGGGCTCCGACCCCCACTGGTTTTAGGATTATTTTGAGTCCCTCTTCAACATTGAAGAAGGGCTCAACCATGTTTGGTAACTCTATCATGCACTTGTTTCATAATCTCTCATATTTTCCGTAATTTTGCATGCTTTGTTAAGCCTTTCTTTGTTCTGTTTTTGGCCATGCTCAGGCCTGAAAATAGTCTTAAAATGATCCCCTCTACATGTTTTGTTAAGGGTCTTAGGTTTTTTGGTGCTTCCATGCATGACCTCTCTTTATAGCCCCTATTTGGTTCATTATTTTGCATGCTTTGTTAGGCTTGCTTAACTTCTGTTTCCGGCCTTCATCAGGCTTAGAAAGTGTCTTATTTTGGCCCATTCTTCATGTTTTGTTAAGGGTCCTAGGCCATTTGGTAATTTATTTTGGTACTTCATGTTATACCCCCTATTTGGTTCATTATTTTGCATGCTTTGTTAGGCTTGCTTAACTTCTGTTTCCGGCCTTCGTCAGGCTTGAAAAGAGCCTTATTTTGGTCCATTCTTCATGTTTTGTTAAGGGTATTAGGCCATTTGATGCATTCTTTTGGTACTTCATGTTGTACTCCATCTTTGGTTCATTATTTTGCATGCTTTGTTAGGCTTGCTTGGCTTCTGTTTTCAGCCTTCATCAGGCTTAGAAAGTGTCTTAAAATGACCCATTCTTCATGTTTTGTTAAGGGTCCAAGGTTGTTTGATGCTTTCTTTTGGTACCTCATGTTATAGCCTTTGTTGGCTCATTATTTTGCATGCTATATTGAGCATATCTACATACTGAATTTGGGGATTTCATCTCTTGTAAATGTGCATATTTTTGACCCCTCTTTAATGTTTCAGAACTGTGTTTTTCAGTTTGAGCATTTTAGATACCACTTGCTTTGTAATTCTCCTATTTTCCCCCATTTTTGCAAGCTATTTTTACCATACTTGTGGTTGTTATTTATCCATGATTTGTACTGGAAAAATGCTAGTTTAGGGGCTTCCTTGCTACTGTTTTACATGTTATGTCCATATTGTGCATGTTTAGTAGGGCTGTAGGCCGTTTCGGGTGCATAACATTGCATTTCGGGCATCGGGTGTAATTTTGTCATAATTTGGGGGCTATTTGTGCATCATTTTAGCTACTGAAATTTGCATTTTTCATATGCCATATGCCACGTTTCATTTGCATGCCATTTCATGCCTGTATGTCGGTGCCTCGGTTTGCGTGCCGTATGCGCGCATTTCGAGGCAGCTTGTTTTCATCTCTCGGCAGCTTATGTGAGTGCGGCTGAGGTCCTCTCATGTTATTGTAAGCCCAATTTATTATTTCATGCCTGTATGTCACCGCCTCGATTTACGTGCCCGTGGGCACGCATTTCGAGGCACTTCATTCTTATCCGACGGCAGCCTATATGAGTGTGGTTGAGGCCCTCTCATGTTGGTATAAGCCCATCATTGCATTTCGCATGTCATTTCGCATTGCCTCGATTTGCGTGCCCGCGGGTAAACATGTCGAGGCACTTCATTTTTAGTCTCATTGCATTCCGTATGCCATCGTCTCGGTTTGCGTGCCCGTGTGCACGCATTTCGAGGCACTTCATTTTCATCCGCCGGCCTCTGATGTGAGTGTGGCTGAGGTCCACTCATGTTAGTGTAAGTCCATTTGCATCGCGTATGCCATTTCATGCCTTAGGATCATCGCCTCGGTTTGCGTGCCCGTGGGCACGCATTTCGAGGCATCTCACTTTCATAGCATTGTGCATGCTATATCACATGTTAGCTGCATTTCATGCATACCATGCATATTGCATCGTGTTCGGGATAGGCGTTAGCCCGGGCACGGGAAACGAGGTACATTCCGTACTCCGAGTGGCGGAGTGTGTCTCAATTCCCAAGTCACCGACACTCCGGATTACCCATGATGGAGTTAGGTTTTGTTGTAGTTTTCATGTGCATTCATTCTATATTGAGTTGTGCAATTCGGCTCATCGGCCATCATGCATCGAGATGCGTGATTGGTGGCACGAGGATCGAGGCATGCATATATTTGTGAAATACATTGCTATGCTCCTTTCTCGCTTCTGCTCGCGGCAAAATCAAGAATCAGCAGCTTTTCGGAGTATGGCACGCATTTCGAGAAACATGGCAAACAGAGGCTAATTGGGGCATCCCAGTGGATTTCAGCGCCAAGACAGCCCAACATGCATTATTCATCAAAATCGAGGCAGCCTCACAAGGCCGATTCTGATTTTCTTAGTTAATTTGTAAATTAATTAGGAATTTGTTATTTCGGACTGTATTATTCTTTTATTTCGGACTGTATTATTTATTCGGACCCTCTGCGCGAGGGCAATGTTGTAATACGGGTGTGTGAGTGTGATGTATGTCTTCCAACCCCCATTTCTTTCTCCCTTTTATTTACCTGCTTACGATGGTTAGATATAAGGCATATTTCAATTAGCATACAGTATGACAGCATGTTTGCATCATTCATCTGTTTTGCATGCACCGGGCTCGGCGCATCATACTAACTGCATTTGTATTTCAATTCCAAATTGAATACTTGATAGCTGTAGCATTTCATATGCCATGTTTAGAACAGCCGAGCCTGCTATAGTTGCATTTTGCATGTGTTGCATTAGGCATTTCAGCACATTTAGGTCCATGCATGGATTTCTAATCGGTTTTCTACTTTGGCTTGGAGTACTCGGTGAGTTTTATGCTTTAGCATCCTTGCATGCGTGTGAGTGTTGCCATGATAGCATGCTTACCATGAGGCTAACTGCTTATGTGATATAACTGCCTTGAATGCCTGTGGGTGGAGGTTGAGTTATTTGGATTGGGACAATTCATCGACTGTTTGTTTTAAGCCACTAGATAGTGGCAAAATCATGTTTTTACTAAACCCACCTGAGGGTGGCAAATCCGCATTTAAGCCTACCTGATGGTAGCATCATCAAACCATTTTCAAACAAACAAACATGAGATGTTTAATTCCAATTCAGGCGATTCAGTCTATACTTGTATGCTGTGCACATCACATAGTAACCTAGGCTAATAACCGGAATAAGAACGCACAAAGTTTTCAAAAACAGATATCATGGTTAGTAGAGGCCGGTCTTTGGCCACGGGCGAGAATGCTCACGATGTGACCTTCCCAATCGTACCCAAGTTCGAGCCAACTTTGGTGATGACGGACACGTGGCCTTTGGCACCGAGTTAGGGTTTCCTAAATTTCCCATTTTAAAAATATTTAGGTGGCGACTGTTATCCAGCAAAGCAGGTCCATGTTTGGCACTTCTTACAAAAAATCTGTTTTTCTTCAAAACGATTTGCCAGAGTTGGACTCTTTGGTTCAGATTTAGAACCGCAACAAAATCGAGTCCGAACTGTAGCGAGGTCCCTCGCGGGCTTGTTAGAACAGCAGAGCATCAAATTGCTTTCGAAGGTATCAAAGCCTACTTGGCCAATCCTCCAATGCTGATGCCACCAAAGGGTGATAAGCCCTTGAAGTTGTACATAGCTGCAGCAGAAGATTCATTGGGAGCTTTCTTGGCCCAAGATAATAAAGAAGGCAAGGAGCAAGCTGTTTATTACCTTAGTAGATTTTTAAATTCTTGTGAATGTAAATATTCAGCTGTTGAAAAGCTGTGTCTTGCTTTGTATTTTGCTGCAATAAAATTAAGATACTATCTTTTACCTACAATTGTCTTGGTAATTGCAACCACAGATTTTTTTAAGTACATGTTATCTAGACCGATGTTGAGGGGAAGAATTGGCAAGTGGATACTAGCCTTATCAGAATTTCATCTAGAATATGTCCCTCAAAGGGCAGTAAAAGGGCAAGTTTTAGCCAATTTTCTGGCAGACCATCCATCTCAAACAGAGAGCCCAGAGATAATGGAACTTGGTATGGCTAGTGTTGAGCCATGGCAGATGTGGTTCGATGGGTCGAAAGCCAATGGCTTAACTGGAATTGGTATTGTGATTAGGTCTCCATAAGGGATAGAGACCACACATGGTTTCAGAGTGGATGAAATTACCTGTTTTAATAACCAAGCTGAATATGAAGCCTTAATAGTAGGACTAGAAATTCTTATTGGATTACAAGTTCATGTAGTTGACATATTTGGAGATTCTCAATTGGTGGTTAACCAAGTGAAAGGGATTTTCAAGTGTCAAAGCATAAGCATTTTACCATACTATGTTGTTGCATTACATTTGCTTTGTCAATTTCAAATAGCAAATGTAACTCATGTTCCAACATTCTTGAATAATAGAGCTAATGATGTGGCTCAGAAAGCTTCGAACTTCAAGAGAAGGGATAATGCCCAAAGGAACATAAGCCAAACAACATATCAGAAATTGATACCACATTTGAATAAAAGGAATGTGGTCTTGGAAGTCAATCATAATGACTTGCAAGAACAAGATTGGAGGCATCCAATAATCCAGTACTTGGCTGGTCCATCTTCGAAGGCCAGTAGGAAAATTAAATTGCAGTCTATACAATATATGATATATGGTAATGCTCTCTACAAAAGGGGGGGAGATGGCTTATTGCTGGAATGTTTAGACCCAAAAGAAGCATTAACAGCTATGGTTGAGGTTCATGAAGGCATCTGTGGTGCTCATCAGCCTGGTGTGAATATGAGATGGTTGCTTCAAAGGCATTCCTACTATTGGCCAACTATCCTTAAAGACTGCATAGAGTATGCAAATGGTTGCCAGGCATGCCAAAAGCATGGCACAATAAGGCATGTGCCTATAACTGACCTACATGCAGTAATGAAGCTTTGGCTATTCAGAGGATGGGCCATAGATATGATGGGGAAAATACACCCACCTTCTTCGAAACATTATTGTTTTATTCTAGTGGCCACTGATTACTTCACTAAGTGGGTCGACGCTAAGCCATACAAGGCTGTAGACCAGATTGAGGTTATTGGATTTATTAAGGATCTAATCCATAGATTTGGCATCCCACAAACTATAACTGTGGATAATGAGACTGTATTCGATGGGAAGATGGTGAAGTCCTTTGTGGCAGAATTTGGAATTAGTCTCGTTAATTCCACCCCATATTATGTACAAGCCAATGGTCAAGCTGAATCATCCAATAAGTCCTTGAAGAAAGGAATACAAAAGGTTGTGGAAAACAATCCTAGGGATTGACATAACTTATTATTGGATGTATTGTGGGCTTATAGAACTTCCCCAAGGTCAAGCACAGGAGTTACTCCTTATGCCTTGGTGTATGGGTATGATGCAGTGTTACCTATAGAAATTAATGTTAAATCATTGAGGGTTAGATGCCAAGACCAGCTAAATCCTGGGCAATACCATCAGAGTATGTGCTTGGAATTAGAAAGCATAGATGAAACCAGAATTCTGGCATTAAATAGTATTCTCTTTCAAAAGAAGAAAACAGCCAAAAATTACAATAAGAAAGTCAAATACATTGGCTTTGATGAAGGTGATTTGGTATGAAAGACAATACTCCCAATAGGAATTAAAAGCCATAAGTTTGGTAAATGGTCTCCTAATTGGGAAGAACCATATCAAATTCATAGAGTCCTGCCTTTTGGGGCATACCATTTGAGAAATTTGAATGGATACATACATCCCAAAAAGATCAATGGCAGATATTTGAAGCCTTATTTCCCAACCATTTGGGAAACACAAGGAGTAGAATAAATGTCAAGCAAAAGAACACAAGAGTACTCAAATGATAAATCAGAATTTGTTTTTCTTCATAAAGAGTTAAATACATTCTTCCATAAATTTGCTCAAAAATCATTACAATGCCTTAGTTGTTCTTTTACAACAGACATCTTATTCTTAAATGAGGGAACCAACTGAATGGTTGTGGTCATTTCTTGCTTTCGATCGGCCAATTCTTGGTTGGTGATCTGCAGTTTGGTGTCAATTCGGACTAAGGCCTGGTTCACTGCAGATAGCTCCTCTTCAAGTTGAGCTTTCCTCTCCAGCAGCTAAACTCGAAAGTGAGAGGCAGAAGAGTGTTGTTCCTTGAGCTTTGAGACTTCAGTATTAGGGCTGGGCATAGGGTCATCCGAACCGCCCAAACCGCCCTACCCGATCCGAACCGCGCATGTATGGGCGGTTTCGCAAACACATTAGGGTAGGGTGCGGTTTGGATTTTATGTAAATTTCGGGTTGCGGGCGGGTCGCGGGTTTGACCCGCACCCGTCCAACCCGCCCGCATAAAACTTTAAAAAAAAAAAAAAAAAAAAAAAAATCTGATCTGACCATTCAAATTAACCTCTTTTTTGCCCCTTTAAATCTGATCGTCCAAAACAAAGAAAACCCTAACCTAATCAAACTCACTCACTCATCACTCATCAGAACTGTATCTCCTCTCTTCCTCTCGGTCTCTCTCTCACTCTCACTCGCGATTTTCATCCGTGCACTCAGCGATCGAATCTCTCTCTCACAAGATCGACCGATCGATCGACCTCATCGCACACAGGTAAAGCCCCTCTCTCTGATCTCTGTCTATGTTTCTCTCTCCCCGATCTTTGGTTTTTTTTCGAACATATGAGATCTGTCTCTCTCTGACTCTGATCTGTCTCCCTCACTATCTCATCTCCCTCACTCTCTCATCTCACAGTCTCTTACTCTCTGGTTTTGCATCCACACCGATCGGCTCTCTCTCACAGGTAAGCCTTTCTCTCTCTCTCTCTCTCACCCCGATCTCTGTCTGTGTTTATTTGTTTGGAATGTATAATCTTTGATTTAATTTTTGATTTAAGCAACAGATTTTTTGATTTAAATCTGTCTGTGTAATTTTTTATTTAATTTTTTTTTTGGAATCTGTATTGAAATTGGATCCAATCTGGTGTGTAGTTTTGGTATTGGGTTGAAGTGGCAAGACAAATACAGCTTTGTTGAATTTATTTGAGTAGGTATAAATTTGTTAAAGGTGATAATTGGAGTAGGTCACAAAGAATAGGGGATAACTTTTGAGTTTCATTTGCTTTGTGAAAATGTCCAAGTTTATTTTAGAATCCAGGGAGAGACAGAGAAACACGAGAAATTTGTTATACTGTTTATGTGCTGCATTGAAATTCCCCCTTCTTCTTGCACCAAAGCTTCAGGTTAGTTTTATTTTTGATTACTTATATTGCTTGTCAGCTTAGATGTCCCACTGATTGCTATGTTGTATGTGGAGTCTGAACTTTGGTACTTGGCATGCTCGGACGTACTTATGGAGAGTTACTGTCAAGTCTATTGGCTTGTCTATGGAATAACTATGAAAAAGGAAGGATAACTTGGTAATCTGATAATGTTGGTGAACTCTAATCTAGGATCTGGCTGAGTATAATAGTATAGATATACATGCGCACATGTGTTTGTGTTACGCATAAATGCCCTAGATACAGGAAATGTGCTGCAAGTGTGGGTGATTGGAGTGGAGAGATGTGGTTTTGTAAATGCTTTACTCACATGGGAAGAGAGCCATTGGTGTTTATTGTTTATAGATGCTAGGTTTTAATGGTGGAGAAGTGGTTAATCTTTGGCTCAATTCATCCTCTTTGTGCGAAGTTAATATTTTATTCGACTTATATTTCTACATTAAGGGTTATTGAGAGGCTATAGCAGGAAGAGTCTTTCAGTAATTTATGTCTGTATTTTTATCTCCGTTCTTTATAATTCAGTTACACAATATCTTTGCCTTAGCAGGAGAGTGCTTGATTACATTAACATTTTCATTTTCAATTTTTTATAGGCTTGGAATGTGTATGGTGTGCTCAACTTTTTGCAAGCACTTGTTGAGAAATCCATGATCATTCAAATCCTAGAGTAGGAGAAGGAAGGCCTTGAACAGTTCACTTCAACTGATGGATATGATTATGATGGTGGAAGCAATGTCTTGAAGGTCTTGGGGTATTTCAGCATGGTGGGATTGCTACGAGTCCATTGTCTTTTGGGTGATTATCATACTGGTTTAAAGTGTTTACTTCCCATTGACATAAGTCAACAAGGTGTCTACACCATTGTTATTGGAAGCCACATAACCACCTGTAGACACCCCATTTTTGACCGACCTTAAGACTCAGACGTCACCGATTGAGTGCTTGGTGATGTTGCATATCGTGCTCGTTCAGGAGTCTCAGAGTCTCGGCCGCGAGCCTTGCCTCCGGACTTCCGGGCTCTTTTTGTACTTTGTCTCGGTTTGCGAACCAGGCTCGGTTTTCTCTGTTTCTTTTCCTGAGGGGAGGGAGGGGTCTCGTAGACCATCTCTCAGTGTCCGTGGGCTACATTTCGTGGCCGTAGGCCATTTTGCCCATTTCGGAGCCCAGTTCCCGATTTTCGGAGCTGTTAGGCCATGTGCCTCGGTTCAGGACCGCCTAACCATCTCCGATTGCTCTGATTTTTGGCATGCATCTTATTTAATCCCTTTCGAGGGACACTGGGGTCTTAGATACCCACTTCGTGGTTGAACACCACTCCCGGTACCCAACAGTCAGTTTTCGGGGTCCCGAACTGCGCGTTTCGGCCCCCGAACCTTCATTTCGCATCGGTTTGGGTTCATTTTTGGTGGAGGCCTTATTTTCATGGTTAGGAAAATTGTAGGAGGGTGGGAGGCCAGCAATTGTTTTGACAACCAACTTTTTGTTTGGTCAAAAGTGGTTCAGCATGAATCCGGGAAGGAGAAAAGTCTGCGCAACTTCACCGAAACGGGCGTAACTCTTTGCACAAGAGGAATTAAAGTATGAGGCCACCATCGTTGGAAATCTTACTCCCGGGGCTTCATTTTTCACTCAAGAATCTCCTAAATTCAATTTCGGATGGAGGAGATATGGTTGATTGAAGTAGGGCATCACTCCGGTTGGACCGAAATCTGCGCGGCTTCACGGAAACGGGCCTAACGTTTTCTACAGGAGGAATTTTGATGCAAGGTTTGCGCCATTGGAAAGATAACTTCCGGGGCTTCAATTTGAACACTTGAATGGCCACATTTGGACTTCCCTAGCACCCACCGGCCAGCCTTCTTCCCGGCAGTTCCTGAAAACTAGCTGGCCGGCCAGAAAATCTAGCTGGCCGGCCACCCTTTTGTGAAATGACCTTTTTGCCCTGTGAGCTGGCCGGCCATTTTCCTCTCCCTCAGTGTATTCCAGCTGTGCCAGCTAATTGCCAATTGGACCATCCTCCATACACGTGTATGGAGGATTAGAGAGGTCCTTTAGATTTTTTTTATGCCTCTCCTCTATAAAGGAGAGGCTTGGCTTCTTGGCTCAAGGTTAGACATTGTTTAGACACGTTTGAGAGAGAGATATTGTAACAACCCTCGTATTGATTACCGTATAACCACTGAATTATATACTGATTATTGCTAAACTGAACTGATTATGACTAGTAATCGAATTAACTGGAGTACTGAACGGACCGATTGAAATCGAAATTGAAATTGAATAAGTTTGTCTGTTATATTGCATATTGCATCTGTTTGATTGTGTGACTATCTGTTTGAATTCGTATGTTTAAACTGCTAATTGAAGGCCTTATCGACGGCCGATTTAAAAACCGTTTAATGTTTCATGATTAGTAGAATATTTGTGGTTTAATGGTATATTTATCTGAAAATTGATTAGGAATGGTTAAATTAGATTAAATATTGATTAATTGAAGAATTAGTTTATTTACCAAAATGCCATTGTGAGTGGGGCCTTTGTTTATTCAACTCTATTGTGCCTTAGACACTTAGAGATACATCTTGATCAGCCATTTCCTTCCCCATAACCGACCTTAGAAGAGAAGAAGTGAGAGAGGGAGAGAATTGAATTCATCTTGAGAATTGGCTTGTGGACTTGAAGAACTTGTAGGAAATTGGCTAATTTAGCTTCCACACCTTGACATTGGAACTCTAGGTAAGAAGTTCACCCTCTTCTTGTTGTCTTGAACCTTATCTTGCATGTTCTAGGCTCCATTGTAGAATCAAACCATGTTTTAGTGCAAATATGTTAACTTAGAACTCCATTGTTGCATGCATGGTTGAATTGATGATTTTTGAGTTGAATTCATGGTGAATTGTACATGCATGTCCATGTTTAAACTATAGTCCATGTTTTCCACATTGTTTTCAAAGATTGGAGCTCATTAGAGCAAGCTTTGAAGATTGAATTCGGTTTAAAACTCATGCATGTCATGTTTGCATGTTGTTCTTGAAAACTAGTTTGAAATTGGGTTTAATTGAAACACCCTTGGGCCTTGATTTCTTAAATTGAGCTTTAAAACTTGTTATTCTAGGTGTTTAAAAGAGTTTTCCAGAAAATGGGCCCAAGAGGATCGAATTTGGAGCATCAAACTTGAGTTTTGAACTTGGAACACAATTCTGGGTTTTCCAGATTTTTGATGTCCGCCGGCGAAGGGAAGTGCATTGCAGCGAATTCATGCCCCCAGCTTTTCTTCGACTTGTTTTACAGTCCGCTCGAGCGGAGTGTTTCACGCTCGAGCGGAGAAATCGCGCATCCAGTACTTTGCATTGTCCATCAGTCCGCTCGAGCGGGTAAGTTGACGCTCGAGCGAGTCCTTTTGTTTGCATGTCCGCTCGGCGAAACTTCTTTCGCGGGGACCTGTTCATTGAAAATTCCGAAACTGATTTCCGTGCACATCTTTGCATCATCATCCCATCCTAGGCATTCTTAGGCCTAGTTTATGGCATCTTAATGAGGATTTAGACATAGAACCACGCTGAGGAAATTTAGGGATTTAATTATCCTCCTTTCGACTGTGAACTTAGTGTGTGTTCTATTTGTTAACTGTTTAGGGTTGGCTCTCGGGGACGCGCTCTAGCCGTTATTAGCCCAGAACACTGTGAGTAATAGATTGTGTAAAGATATGTTCAAAATGGTTATATTTCGAATACTGAACTGAACTGTTTATTGAACTGATATTGTTTATTGAATGAATGTATGTCCTGTATTTCGAACTGTATTGTGGCATCCTTAGCACCCACTGTTACTGTTACAGAGCTCTGTCGGTTTTCTTGTGGAACCATATTGTTTATCGATTGATGGCCATCATTATTGTTGGGTCTGTTAAGGCCCGGTCCTTTTGGACCTACTGTTTATAGGCTAATGGATGTACCACATATGACTGATTGAAATCTTGATTGGTGAAATCTTGAAAGATTGAAATACTGTATAATGAATTGATTTCATTACTGTAAGGACATTCATTCATAACCTCTTTACGCATTATGTTATTCACTGGGCTTTAGCTCACTGTTTATATATATATGTAGGTTCTCGTGAGCGGGGCCGGAGCTAGGGCGTGGGTGGTCCCGATTTTGTCGGCCGGCTGTGTGCCTCAATGAGAGGTTCCGATTTTGCCATGCTACGGCTTTGGGGTTTTGTTTTCCCCTATCTGTCTCATGTACTGGTTTGGGACCTCTGTATAGGCTTCTCTTTGTTATACCGTCTTTGTTGCCTAGGGATGCGATCCCTGTACTGAATGTTTGTAAATGAATGTATACTGTCTTGTTTTTGGGCTGTATGAATGCATAAAAATGTTTTTGGCATCTGATTTTCCATTTCAATGGACACTAGTTATATATCTTGTATTGGCTTCAGAACTGGCCTTACTCTGTCTTCTTGTACTCTTTTGGTAGGCCTTGATAATCTCGGATTCTTGGCGATTCTGATGCTAAACCCATAGGGCCGGGTTTGGGTCGTGACAGATATACCTTCCACCTCCCATTTCTCTCCATTTCCAAGCTCCAAAGTCATTTTTTCTTCAAGTTTGGTGCCATTTCTTCATCACCATCAAGCATCCCCATCACCACTCCATTTCCAGCAGCAAGGAGAGGTTTTTCAGAGGCTTAGAAGCAACATTCCTTGGCCAAGAGGTAGCAAAAGTGTGGTCTTCAAGGGTAAGTGTCCATTTCCCTCTTTTGTAGCACTTTCTTGCTCCATTTCTTAGACCTATTTTATTACTGTTTTGGGCTCCGACCAGAACTGAAAAGGTCATTATTTTGAGCCATATTTCATGTTTTTTTAAGGGCTCAACCCTGTTTGAGCTCTCCATTTGGTACTTGCTTCAATATCCTCTTATATGCCATTATTTTGCATTGAATATTTGGACTATGTGTGATCTGTTTCCAAGCATAATGTAAACTGTGAGTGGGCCTATTTTGAGCCCCTCTTCAACATTGAAGAAGGGCTCAACCCTTTTTGGCCTCTCTATCATGCACTTGCTTCATAATCCCTCATATTTACCGTAAATTTGCATGATTTGTTTGGTCTACATGTAGTCTGTTTTGGAGCATGTCATGAACTGTGAGTAAGCTTATTTTGTGTCCCTCTACAACATTGTAGAGGGGATCAACCTTGTTGGGGGTCTCCATGTTATACTTGTCATTATACCCCTCTTTGACCCCCATTTTTGCATGCTTTTTTAAGTTTATCTAGCTTCTGTTTTCGGCCATCATCAGAACTAGAAAGAGTCATATTTTGGCCTTCTTGTCATATTTCATTAAGGGTCTTTTCTGGTTTGATAAATTTTTGGGGTACCTCATGTTATAGCCTTATGTATCCTAGTTCTTGCATGGCATTTTTAGCATGTTTTCATACTGAGCTGGGGGATGTCTTCTACTGTAAATGTTCATATTTTTAGTCCCTCTTCAGTGTTGTATAAGGGTATTTTGCTGTTTGGGCATTGCATGTATCACTTGCTTCATAGCCTCCCTTGTGGAGCCATTCTTGTATGCCATTGTTGTCCTATCTATGCTTACTATTTCGCCATGTCTTGTACTGTAAAAAATGATATTTTGGGGCTGCCTTGCTACTGTTTTGCATGACATGTACCAATTATGCATATTTAGTATGGCTATAGGCCATTTCGGGTGCCTAAATTCGCATTTCGGGACCATTCCTCGCATTTGGTGTCATTTCGCCATCTTTCGGGACTGTTTTCCCCCATATTTCAGTGCTGAAATTCTATTTGCATGATTACATATCATTTCCATGCCATTTAATGCCTTAGGGCCATTGCCTCGGTTTGCGCGTCCGTGTGCACGCATTTCGAGACACTTCATTTTCATCCGACGGCCTCTTATGTGAGTGTGGCTGAGGCTCGCTCATGTTAGTATAAGCCCATATTGTATTGTTTATGTCATCTTAGTCTCATTGCATTCCGTATGCCATTGCCTCGGTTTGCGCGCCCGTGTGCACGCATTTCGAGGCACTTCATTTTCATCTCCCGGCCTCCTGTATGAGTGTGGTTGAGGCTCTCTCATGTTGGTGTAAGCCCATTATGCATCGCATATCTCATTTTAGCATCTTCGCATCGCGTATGCCATTTTCTCGGTTTGCGTGCCCGTGGGCACGCATTTTGAGACATCTTATTTTAGTCTCATTGTATATCATATTTCAGGCCGTTTCATGTCTTTATGTCATCGCCTCGGTTTGCACGCCCGTGTGCACGCATTTCGAGGCACTTCACTTTTATCCGCCGGCCTCTTATGTGAGTGTGGCTGAGGCCCCCTCATGTTAGTGTAAGTCCAATTGCATTGCGTATGCCATTTTATGCCTTAGGATCACTTCCTCGGTTTGCGTGCCCGTGTGCACGCATTCCGAGACATCTCATTTTCATAGCATTGTGTATGTTGGGATTGCATATTAGCTACATTTCATGCATATCATGCATATTGCATCGTGTTCGGGATAGGAGTTAGCAGCACGAAACGAGGCACGCTTCGTACTCGAAAGTGAGCAGGTCTCAATTCCCAAGTCACCGACACTCCGGATTACCCATGATGGAGTTAGGTTTTGTTGTAGCATTTATCTGCATTCATCCTATATTGAGTTGTGCAATTCGGTTCCTCGGCCATCATGTATCGATATGCGTGATTGGTGGCACGAGGATCGAGGCATGCATATATTTGTGAAATACATTGCTATGCCCCTTTCCTACTCTCTGTTGCAGCAAAATGAAGAATCAGCAACTTTTCGGGACTTGGCACGCATTTCGAGAAACATTGCAAACAGAGGCTAATCGGGGCATCCTAGTGGATCTCCGCGCAAAGCAGCCCAAACATGCATCATTTCATTATCCGGAGCAGAGTCAAGGCAGCCCCTGACTTGCACGCCAATTTTACAGATTTCTTATTTAATCTGTTAATTAATTAGGAATTTGTATTATTCGGACTGTAATATTTGGACTGTATTATTCGGATTGTATTATTCTTTTATTTCGGACTGTATTATTATTTATTCGGACCCTCTGCGCGAGGGCATAATTGTAATAAGTGTGAGTGAGTGTGATGTATGTCTTCCAACCCCACGTCTTTCTTCCCTTTTATTTACCCGCTTACGATGGTTAGATTAGGGCATGTTTCAATTAGCATACAGTATGACAGCATGTTTTGCATCATTCATTTGTTTTGCACGTCGCTATAAGATCATACAAACTGCATTTGTATTTCAATTCCAAATTGAATACGTGCTAGTTGTAGCATTCCATATGCCATGTTTAGAATAGCCGAGCCTGCTATAGTTGCATTTTTGCATGTGTTGCATTAGGCATTGCAGTATACTTAGGATCATGCATGATTTCTAACATAGCTTCTATTTTGGCTTGGAGTACTCGGTGAGTTTTATGCTTTAGCATCCTCGCATGCGTGTGAGTGTTGCCATGAATAGCATGCTTACCATGAGGCTAAATGCTAAATAGATATGTGATAAGCGCTTGAATCATATTTTGGAGGTTGAGTTACTAGAATTGGAACAATTCATCAAATGCTTGTTTTAAGCCCACTAGATAGTGGCAAAAATCATTTTTTCTTAAGCCCCAACGAGGCAAATCATCCGCCTTAGCCCGGCATGTAGCACCATCAAACCATTTTCAAACAAACAAACATGAAACGCTTTTGTTCCAATTTCAAAGTGCTCATTCTATACTTATATCTGTGGCATCACATAGTAACCTAGGCTAATAACCTAATAAGAACTCACAATGTTTTCAAAATCGATATCATGGTTAGTAGAGGCTGCGGTCTTTGCCAAAATGATGACCTTCCTCCCAATCGTATCCAAGTTCCCCGCCGAGGCAACTTTGGTGATGATGTACACGTGGCCTTTTGGCAATGTCGTGGTTTCTAAATTTCCCATTTTAAAATATTTAGGTGGCGACTCTGTATCTGGCGAAGTAGTCCATGTTTGGCACTTCTTTCAAAAAATCTGTTTTCAAAACGATTTGCCGGATTTGGACTCTTCGGTTCAAGATTGAGAACCGTGACATTTGAGTCCTTCAAACTGTAGTGACCCAATATCGAACCAGAATGGGGGGGATTCGCACTCCTTCCCCCGGGATGCGTTCGGGGACGTCTACACCACCATATATCATTATGGTTTTGCGAATCTTATGCTACGGAGGTATGTTTGTATGTCTATCCATCATGTTTAATGTAAGATTTTCTTATTTGGATTATAAATGATGAATGTAGGATAGGATGAATGTAAGTTAATGATAGAATGTAGATTTTGAATGATTTGTTTAGGTTACGAATTGAATTTGTTGTGTTTTTTTATTTTATAAGTTTTAGTTTATTAATTATTAATGCTGGAGTATTTTAGAAAATATGAGAAAAAAGGTTTAAAATAAAGATTGACAAAATGGGGAAAAAAAAAGGTTTAAAAATAATTTTTTGAAAAAAAAGTTCAATCCAAGAAACCGCCACAAATCAAGAACCCCGCTTTAACCCTATCCGCAAACCGCAATTAAAGATATTTGCGAAATGATTTTTTTCCCAAACGCATAGACGCATGCGGGTCAAACCGCAAAACCGAAGTCCTAAACCGAACCGCGAACACCCCTATTCAGTATGTACTTGGGAAACAAAACTCTGGTCTCTAGCCAATTTCTTCCCCGCAGCTTTGGCAGCATGGCAAATGTTGATATAGAAGTCGGTAGTAGCTGCTGCCTGGGATAAGTGACTTGAGACATCCATGCCTGACTATTCAGCAACTTTACAGCACTGGAGGAACCTATCTCTTATTATAGGCCTTTGCAAAACCTCGAAGGGGAGCCTCGAAAAGGAGCTTGACAGTTCCAGGCAGGTGTCTAAGCCCATCAGAGGTGCAGAAGGCTTGCTGCTGGAGGAAGGAGAGCTTTCAAGAATTTGTAGCAAGGAGTCGGCCAAAACTAATGGCTCAGCTTCAAAATTGGTTATTGGAGAGGTAGAGGACACATCGAAAAGATTGGCTAGCCTAGCTTCGAAGATGTCTACCTCATCCGTAGACATGAGGGGTGCAGAGAGAGTTGTGATGGAAGGCATAAAAGACTGCATAGGGATAGGAGAAATGGATGGAGCATCTTTGGCAGTCTCTATGGTTTTAGCCACCAATGAATCAAGTGAAGAGGGGCTGGAAGTAGGCAAAGGTAATGAACTATGAGTTGGAGAACTACCAGCACCCTCAATTGGGGAATCAGATACCTTCGAAGAAGAGGTAATGGTTGAAATTTCCTTAGAAAGAGAAGGAAGAGCAGGGCCCGAATGAGAAGTAAATTGAGACAGGTCAAAGGTCAGATAGGGAAGATATGGAGTCAGACCAGAAGAAAGAGTTACAGGAATGCTAGGACTCAAAGAAGGTACATCAAATGCAGGCCCTGGAAGTGAGAGTAATATCTGAATAGCCCTTACATTTTGCATTTGATCAACTTCAACTGAAATTGAGAGAGTCCTCATTGGAAGTATAGCCTCAGTAGTTGTTACTGCAAAAAGGAAGAAACATAATGTCAAGTTTCAATATCAAAATTTGATAAGGAAAAACAGTAGAAGCATGAAAGAAATTACTTGTTTCAGAAATGTTGGCAGTGATGGGAGAGCTATGGAAGGAGTAATGTTTGGTAGTTTGTTGCCTTCTTGCAGTTTCCCTTTGTAATGCATCAGCAGCAGCAGCTTCATCTCTCAGAAATTGTTGTTACCGTCTCTTCTCAGCCCTCTCGAAGACAATTATGGCCTTAGAATGTTCGTGTTCTACTGCCTTGGCAGCTGCCTCATGGATGGTATCTTCAACCAAGTTAGTAGCAGAAGTAGTCACTTTCTTTCTCTTTTCTATTGCCTTGGCAATTGTCTCGGAATCGGAGTCTTCTGTGAAATCAGAAGGAGAGACAGTCATCTTTCTTTTATTTCTTCTCTGTATTGGTATTGTCTGCTCCTTCTCAATTTCCTTCTCAACTTCTTCAATCTGGGATCTAGATTCTGTAGAGATGAGCTCCTCTTCTACCTCTCTGGCAGTTGTCTCATCTTGGACTAAGTCAGAAGTAGGGACGATCACTCTTTTCCTTCTTATTAAGGGCGACTCATGCTCTTGATCTGTTTTTTCTTCTTTTTCTGCTTGCACCTCAGCTGTTTTCTTTTCAAGCTCAAGCAGTCTCCTTTTCTTTTGTTGTGGGCTACCTTCACAAAAGAAGAACTAAAGATAAGACTACAACCATTATAGAGAAGGCCAAAGGAAAAGAAACAAAGGTGTATACCTTTCTTCGAAGCAACCCGAGTGACTCTAGGAGGAGTTAAGGCAGCAGGAGTGGACGCAGGCATTGCAACTGAAACGGTGGAAGAAATAGCAGTTCCAGCTCCTTTGGGCTTGGGCAGATCCAATACAATTAGCAGGTTCTGAGGAGAAATGGCCAAGTATACTTCCATGTTGGTCATCCACCAGTTCTGGTACCTCTTCAACAAGGTACCCTGGGGAAGGAAAGGGGTATACTCGAAATTGACCAAGTCATCTATAAATTTGGAAGTTGCCTCTTCTAGCCTGGACCTCCAAACTTTCAGATCCCTCTTAGTGAGACTTAGATTGGTATTGCTGCAGAGAGGTATTGTGACCCCTTGTGTGAAGCCAAATTGTCTAGCAAGTTGAGCAGGACAATACGACTCAACTATGCATTTGCAGGCTCTGGGGTTCAAGGTCCCAATAAATAACTCTCTAGGGATCAGAATGGAAGCCCATATATCTTTGTGAGCAGGTGAGGCGCAGGACCTGTCACTTAGGAAATTCCTCAACCAAGATGGACCAATGGTGGGTTCGAAGGGACAGAAACGGAAAGTAGGAAGGGAAGCTGGAAGTTAGTGGAAGAAAGAGAAGTAAAAAGCAAAAGTGAAGGGATAAAGTGAAGCATTGGCCAGCCTTATGCCATGAGTAAGAGGGTTTGGCTCAGAAAATTTAAGGCATTTGGATTGTAACTCGGTGAAATAGGCAAAAAGCCAAAGCTGAAGGATCCAGAATGGCCCCCCTTGGTTAGCATCTAAGGGTTTCTCACAGAAGAGGGAACAGACTCTATATACAGGGCCTAGAACATATGGGGCTAAGGCCACCCTTTTCTGTAAAATGAAGGCTTTGGCAAGAGGGGCAAATTCAAGCATGATTCTCTGAGAGGAGGTACAGAAGAGGAATTTGCAAAGCCAATACAATAAGAAAGAAAAGAATTCCCTATCAGTCATAAGGTCCTCTCTTTTATTCTCAGCCTTAGCGAAATCACCATAGGATGAGTTAAGAGAGGGGAGGAAGAAAGGGACTGCTGAGTCAGGGTAATCCGGTCCAAAGAGGGTACCAATTAGGGATAATCCTAGTAGATGGCAAATGTCAAGAACAGTAGGGGCCATCATCCCACATCTAAATTGAAAGAAATTAAAGATAGGATTCCAAAAACACAAGGCAACAGGAATTAGGAAAGGGTCCTCTGAGATAGTTACCCTGGATAGTTGGAGAGCATCGAGAAGACAGAGCTCTTGAAGGTCCAGAGTTCTAGTAGGGACAACCCGGTCATACCATTCTTGCCACTCTGGTCTTACCGTGGACCAGCATCGGTGGGGGCAGTTTATCCTCCAGTTCCTCTAGTCAAGACCACATTCGTAAAGAAGACATTGGTTTTCCAAATGAGGATATAGGGCTGGGAGCTCAGTAAGGATCTCCTTGAATATGGGCCCAAGCACGTAGTCTTGCTGCACATGGCGACGAGGGACGAAGATTCGTCCATCGATAGCGCTTTTCTCCTCAGCTTTGTACTTCTCACATTCTGCATCAATGATCCTCTTCAGGGTTACAAATAGGCTCACATGCTCTACGACTGGCACCGAAGAAGAATCCATTGATAGTACGCGTTTCCAGAAGGTGAAGCTGAGAAAAGAAGTAGAGAGAAGTGGAAGATCGGCAGAGGTAAAAGCGTTTGTGTGTTGAGCGAGCAAATGATTTTAGAACACAAAATAAAAGGGTTTCAAAAGCCTTTGTGTTTGGGGGATATATAAACTCTTGGTTCGTTAAGCACTAAAAGTACGAATACGAAGAGTTTCCTTCAAATATTGATAGTATTTGGAGGGAAAACACAGCCCAGATGTTGAGGTTAGCTTCGAAGTAAAATATTTGGCTTCGAAACCAGATTTTGGCGCCAAAAGCCAAAAAACAACGGCTTCGAAACAAGGAAGTTGACTTCGAAGCACATTTCCGTACTTAAAAATGTAAGAATACTCAAGTATTTGATTTACTTCGAAGGGGATTAAAAGACGTATCTTAGGTTTCTTAGTGAAAGTAATGTCCTTCAAAGTGAAACTTGAGACTCTGTGAGGATGGGAATTGGTGTTCAAAACATAACACACCAGATTTTGACGCTAAAAGTCCAATAACAACGGCTTCGAAACTAAGAAGCCGGCTTCGAAGCACATTCCGTACCCAATGGATGCAAGAATGCTCAAGTATTCGTTTACTTCAAAGGGATTAAAGACCTGTTTTAGGTTTCTCAATGAAAGTGATGTTCTTCGAAGTAAAACTAGAAATCCCTTAGGAATGAAAATAGACATTCGAAACATCAAAACCAATAGTTGGTTTATATATATTTAGAAAAGTTGTCTTTTCGAACTAAAACAGTGCAGCCCTCAAAAGGAGCTTTCATATTTTTGAAAGTATGGACTGTTGTTCAAGACAAAAAGATCAATTTAAAACTGATTGATCATAATAAATCATTGACCATATGTTGGTTGTGATTGAAACAAGTTTTGAAGAGTAAGATTGTTAAATTCGAAGCATGGATCCTAAATGGAAAAACAACAAAAACTATCTGCTGCATTCCATAAATTGGAAAAATTCATGGTCGTTTTGTTAATATTCATTTAAAACGATTGAATCCAGGTTCGAAGGAAAAAGATTGTTCAGTTCAAAGCTCTGAAATTGCTTTTAAAGACAAATGGAGACAAGATTAGACCATATCAAACAAAGAAAAGTCTTAGTGGTATTAAAGCAAAAACAGTTACATCGAATGGCCATTTTTTGGTACAAACTCAAGCTCATAAAAATAGGGAATGGAATAAATAACAAGATCATGGAATTTAGTCCAACAATGATCAATGAATTTCTGTTCTTTCTTTATTCTGTCCTCTATTTCTTCTAACATTGGCTGCATGAGTTAATGTGCTCTCACTTCGTAAAAGAGCTCTTTAGCCTTTATTTTGAAAGCTGTTTCTCTCAATCCTTGTTCCAATTCGTCTATATCCAAATCATCCCAGTATGCAGAATCTTTATTCTTGAAATCATCGAATTCTTCAATAAAGTTTTCTGCTTCGTATTGGGCATGAATTTGGAGGGACAAAAGTTGGTCTAAAGATTGTGTGGTGTTCATAGAGGTCCGATGCCAGTGAAGAAGCAATGGAAGTTAGTCCAAAAACATGTGAAGCTTTGCTTGGGCGAGCGGATTGAGGACATGACCCCGAGTTAGAATATCACAAGCCCATCGAAAGTTCTTAAGAGGGACTTCGTCCTCAAGAACATTGAAGGGCAAGTGGGAAAAGGCAGCGAGCAAAAGTTGAGCTTGTTTCCGCTCAGCCGGAGTAGGGGAAGGTGGTGGTTTGTAAGGTGGAAAAACCTTATCCGAGGAGAGAACAAGCCTCAGTTTCTCTATGCAGCAAGGATTTGGCGGAAGAGAAGGTGTAGATGCTTCTATCTCAGGAGGTGGAGTAAGGGCAGAAGGAACAAGGGCATTGATATAATCGAGCCAGTCAGAAGAGCAAATCTTCGCATTTTGAGCCAAGAATGATGGATTGTATCCTTGTGCCTCTTCTGGGCGTTGGGTAACATGTACTGTCTTTGTAGGCATGGAAGATGTATACCATGCCACAAGCAGATTCTCCTCCAAACTGCGTCGGTGGTCAATGGGCACGTAAGGATAGACCACCGAGCTTCGCGCATAGGAAGGGAATTCTAAAGGGTCAGTAAACTCAACAAAGTGATGGTTGATTCGTTCCCTTAAATCAGAGACCTCGGGTTTGGACCAGTTTGTCCAGTCAGAAGCCCTAGAAGAGGAAGAAGTTGCAGCCTTATCCCATGCAGAGGGTTGTGAAGGAAAACTTCCCATGTCCATATTTCATCTTTCTGAATCAAAGGATTGAGAGCAGTTTGTTCGTAATCTGAGGATAAGTCAGAAGAAGACCTTTCCATGTCCATATTTGTAAGTTTTTTAATCGAAGGATTAAGGGCAATATGTTCGAAGTCCAAGGGTTGATAATCTGCAAAGGCATCCATGACCTGAATATAGAAGGGTGGGTAAAGGTGGCTAATTAATGCATGAAGGTTCTTTCGAGGAAGAACAACATCATCATATGACTCTTCGTGTGCTCGATCAATGGAGGGAATAATTGATTCGGCCATAAAAAGTGTACTAGTCTGTTCGAATACTAAGGTGGTAGAGATGTTCAAAAGATTGAAGGGGAGTTTAATGCAGATGATAAATGACAGTTGCATTGCTGGAAACCATGCACGTTCTAAGACGTGGGAAAAGACTTTGATCCACTAATATCATCAGATATTGGGTATATTAGTGCAGGGGGTAATGTTGGCTACATATTTTGTACGAGCCAATTACAATTCGACGCGTGGCGAAATAAGGGTAATATAGAAAGACTATTCAGGTCCTCGATCCTGATCGTACACGTGGCAGTTAGTATTGGTTATTAAAAGATCTGAGTAATAACGGATCAACAAAGGGATACAAAGTGACGTGACTTCAACGGTTACTCGCATTTCATATTCAAATTTAGGAGGGAAGCTTAACTGCAAGTAATGGCGTAATGGAGCTAATATTGGGGCAACATGATCGATGATCATGGAGGAGCAGTTCGACGGTTGGAAGTGCAATTCGATGGTCACCCTTGAGCAGTATAAATAATAGAGAAGACCCCATAAAAAAGGTCCAGACTCAGATCATACAAACCAGTCTTACTTTACATATTTTATTTTCCAGTTTTACATTTCCTGTTCTTTAAATTCCTGCTCTTTACATTCCTGTACTTTAAATTCATGCACTGCACTTCATTCATAGGTATAGTTTCAAGTAGATTGTTGCTGTAAACCTCTACGAGGCTGAGTTTGGATCATTGTAAGTTTTCATTCTAATGAAATACTTCAATTGCTCTTCATTTAACTGTTATTTTGCTTAATTTCTCCTAAGTCAAGCCACCAGTAAAAGTTCTCTTCATTGAGGCTGAAAGAACTAAAACATAATCGTCTGATAATTGGTTGGCAATTAACATTTCTGTAAGGACTGATTGATCCTTACTGGCACGCTCGCATTTACAAAAATACCCTTCGAAAGCCAAAAAGCCAACACATGTAGTTCAGATTTATTTTACATGTGAACCCCATAATATAGAATCTTAATCTCCATCACACAATCCATTCTAGTTTAAAATCCGGGATCCTAAATTTGGTTCCCTAGACTTATTTTTTTATCAAATCAATGACTTTACCCTTAAAGTTGACCATTTTTCATTTGCAAATGAAACAGTGTCTTTAATTATTCTTATTTGGAACGAGATTCAAAATTCAGGATTAAATGTATCAAAATTAAAAAGTCAAGGATTAAAATGATACAAATCTCAAACTATAAAGACCGTTATTGTAATTCGTCATTTATTTATTTTAATTTGATAAATATTTTTTTTCTCCCTTCCTTTTGGCAATGTGGTCCTTAAAAGGAATTACGCAAATTCATTTTATTTTATTTTCTTAAAAAAAAATATTTCATAAAAGAGATATGCTAACCATAACCCATTTAGTGGTAGCTAATGTTGGTATATGCCGAAAAAAATGTTAAAATATATATAAAAAAAAGGGCCTAGTTTTCTCTCCAAATTATCGATCGATTTTGGGCCAGTTAGTCCTACGGGTCCCGTTTTAAAAATTTGAACCGTTCAATGTGTAGAACTCGTCGAGTATTATATGCCTGTGAAAAATCACGTTGATCGGATATCGATAGCTATGTGATCAAATCAGTTTTGTATAAAAAAAATGGACGGTGAATTAATTAACGGTTGATAAAAAACTGTTTTGATCACATAGCTATCGATATCCGATCAATGTGATTTTTCACAGACATATAGTACTCGATGAGTTCTACACATCGAACGGTTCAGATTTTCAAAACGGGACCCGTGGTGAGCCCCCACGGGCCCAACAGCACCGTCCAGTCTAATGGCGGACTGGACCAAAGCCATGGCCAAAAAAAAAAGTGTATAAATATATAAAAATGTATGAGAACATGAAAAATTTATATTGAAATTTTAAAATTATTTTATTTCACACAAAAATTTAGCACGGGGTCATTAGCCCAATTTTCCATAAAAATAAATTAAAAAAAATTCTTTCAGCAATCTTACTACTTGCATTTTCGTTATGGTAACTCTTTTCCTCAACTCTTCTCAACTGGTACCCACCACTCTATCAATCTTGCCCCTCATTTCCAATCTTTCCCCATTTTTTCTACCTTCATTGCCATTTTCTGTTCCTTTGTTCTTTTTTTTTGGCTAGTCATTTCCTCCATCCACGTCGCCTTCTTCCATCCCACCTCACATCCCTCACATTCAAACATAGGGACCTTCCTCATTACTCTAACCACTACAGGGTAATCTAAGGCTTCAATTTTTTGGACTATCTCTATTGATATTTCTTTTTTCTTTCTTTCATTCATTATAAAACTTTTTATTTCTTTTCCTTTTCTTTCTTTAATCCCACTTAAAAAACGATAAAATGTGAATAAAATATATTTATATTTTACATAATTTTATCTTTTATCTTTTTCTTTTCAATTTTTTTCACAAATCTTTAAATCAATCATAATTTAAAACTACAATAACGAGAGAAACACGGCTAAGTAACACAGGGTAAGCCAACGCAAGTCATTGGCAAATGCCCCAAAAAAACAAAAAACCAAGAATGAAAACAAAGTTGATGAAGACATGTGATGGTTTGAGGGAGGAGCCACCAATGTTAGTGGTCCGATGGTTAAAATTAGTTACTATGAGTTTTTTTTTCATATGCGTGTCACTTTTTCTTTTCTTTTTATTTATTTTTTGATTGGGTGATAGAGAGTGGTGGGGTGTATGTAATAGTGGGTGGACATTGGTTTGGGTGTAAGAGCATCCAATTGGATCTCCTAAATCCATCTGTTGCTTATTTTAAGGAGTCTTTTTTTTCTAAAATCAATCCCATCAGTTTCCCTAAAATAACCCCCTATTATAAGGAATGTTATCGTTGCTCCTCAAATGTAGAGAGCAACTGTTCACCCTCAAAAATATAAAATTATTTTTTATTCAATCATCATTGGTTTTTGAACATCTCCATTCCTAAAAATATAAAATAATTAAAAATAATATGTTATTAGAATAGAGAAAGAATAAATAATTTAAAATTTATTGGGAAAAATAGATGAAAAAGTGATTCATAAAATAATGAATGAATTTTTTAATAATATTTTTGAATAAAATATAAGTAAGCTAATAAGAATGCTCCAAGTGTGGGTTTTACAGGGTAACGATGGTATGGGGTGGAAGATGGTTGTGTACATGTAAGGGGTGATGGACATTGGGCAAAACGCGGAATAAGAGGTGAAAAGGATAAAAATTTAATTTATTATTAAACAATAATTTCACAAAAATTTAATTAAGATTAGTGACACGTGGTATTTTCTATCTACTAATTGGACATCTATTACCAATTGAATCATATTTAAAAAAAAATTATTTAATTAGATAAAATTAAAAATAAAAATAAAAATTCCTTAAGAACCAAAATAAAGACTAAATTATTTTAGAGGGTAAATTCCAATATGGGTATATGAAACTTCAGGCCGTTTGGGTAGTGGATTGGGGTTAAAATAGTCACAAAAGACAAAACAAGTTATTTTAGCTCTAAAAAAACAAAACATCACATCCAATCCATAATCATTACACTGTTCTCTCACAAAAAAATTTAAAAAAGTCAAAAAGTCAAAAAGTCCTTCCCAAACCAAACTTTTAAGCCCAAGTTAAAATAGTTAAAAAAGCTAAAAAACTAAAAAGCCAACCCACTTTCCAAACCCACGCAAAATATCATGTATAGAGAGATAGAGATAAAGAGAATGCGAAGACAGGATGCTAAAGTAGGTCCCAGAGTTGTGGGCTGGGGTTGGTGTGGTGGTGGTGGCAGTGTATTAGCAGTGGCCTGTCCCGACTCTCATTTGGGAATCGAATAGCAATCACATTCCCATGTACGGTTGCTATCTTTGGGCCCATTGTATTGTTGCATATTTTACACATAACATGTCTATCAGGCCTGTTTATTTTTAAAAGCAGAATGGAAGAGATTCATAATGAAAGAATTGATAGTGAGAGGATTAAGTAAAATTGTATTTGTTTTAATGATAGTTATTAGTGTAAGAATTGTTAAATTATTTTTATATAAAATAATAAAATAAATAAAAATATATAAAAATTTAAAATTAATATTTATAAAAAAAATCCCAATATATAAAAAACAAAAAAATAAAAAAAATTCTAATCCCCTCACTATTTTTCTAATACCATCTCCACCTCCTCCATCTCAATCCCCCTTCCAATCTCCATCCTAATCCCCTCCCCAATTCTACAAACAAACACAACACTAAATAATCTCTCCATCCTAATTCCCTCCCCAACTCTATAAACAAATACAATACTAAATAATCACACCTCCATCCTAATCCTCTCCCATCTATTTAACTCCAAAACAAACCGGCCTCAAGTCTATTTGCAGAGTTGGGTTAGCATCTAGTACCTGCTTGCTAAATGATACTTATGAGGTATGCTCATTTTAATTGTAATTAGTGGTTGGCACGTCTGATTAATGTGTAATTTAAATAAATAAAAATAAAATAAAATAATTATTTTATATTTTGTGTCATTCAAATAGTAAGAATATTTTTTATTAGACTCAATGTCTTAAGTCCCAATTTCTTTTCTATCGAATTTTTTTGTTTAAAATCCACTTAGCGTCCCACTCTCTTCTCCATTTAAGTTTTTGTTCTTTGCCTTCAAGACGTCAAGAAAATTGAGTTTTTAGTGTGGTAATTGTGATTGATACATAAAGTTATGTAATTTTGTAGTAATATTATATATTTTGTGGTATTGTTACACATTTTATGGTTAAAAAATATTTGAATAAAAAAGGTGTAACATTATCACAAAAATTCGTAACACTTTTAGAAAGATAGTAAAAAGTTACTTTTTAACTTTTAACATATTTTGGGTCATATCACCTATCTATTTTTTTATATGTTTTTTTAAGAAAGTCAAAAAACTTAAAAAATCACCTTTTAACTAACTTTTCAAAACAAACCAAAATGCGTGACTTCATTTTTCAATTACAAATTATCATAACTCCTACCAAAAAAATATGAAACATTTATTAGAAAAATACATAACACATCACAAAAATATGTAACAAGATAAGTGTGTATCATAGGATTTCCCATAATATAGATTTAGATATAATTGAGAAATATGAAAGAATTACAATTTAAGTCTTATAATTTACTCACAATAGTGTTATATGATTGAGTTTATAATGAATTAAAATGTGACATATAATGTCATTGTGGGTATAATTATGAGACTCAAATTGTGAATCTTAATTTCCAATATAATGTGTGCAAATTTAGAAGTAATAAATTAGGTGAATTAGTTTATTTTGCCACTCATATAAACGTCTATTTAGGATCTATTTGATTCATTGAAACAACACGAGAGGATTATGAATCTAAAAAAGAAACAACACTGCTGCATACTCTCAGTGGGGGTTGCACCCCAAGTGAGGTGTGCCCCACTGGTTGAAATCCAAAAAAAAAAAAAAAAAAAGAAACAGTTTTTTTTTTGTCCAATTATGAAGTGCCACCTTATTGGGGGTCGACCCCAGTGGATGTATGAGGCATTTTTCAAAAAGAAATAACATGAAACGACAATTTTTTTATTATGAAGTGACCAATTTATTTTTATTATTTTTTTATCAGCCATATTGGAATTGACATTTTGATGGAATGTTCCTTCATTCCACTTTATTTTAATGGATGGGGGTAACTGTTATGACCTTTCCCACCTGTGTCTCTTGCGGTTAAACGGCACTATTTCAACTCACTTTTTTTTTTTTTTTTGGCTTTATGTGTGCATCTTTCTTGCGGTGCTGTTTGAATAATGTATTTTTTTTTCTTTTTCAATTACGCTATGTCACAATACTGTTTACTTCTTATTTTAATTTTTTTTTAAAGTTATTTTTTAATCTATATTGCTTGCATTTAAAAAAAAAATATTTGTTTAATTTTTTTTTGGTTCCCAATTAAAATAATGTAAGTTTTTTAAAATTATTTTAGAGTTAATTTAGGGTTGGTTTGGGGTATCCTAAAAAAGTGCACTTTTTGTCTTTTTACGAAAAGATGTGCAGAAAAGTAGAGAGGTGATGTGATGGAAAAAAGATAAAAAGATGGATTATATAGGTTATGCCAAACCTAGCCTTACTAAACTAAAATAAAAAAGGTAAAATAACATTTCTTAACGTTTAATGGGAATACATGGACACTAAAGGTGTAAATTTGGCCTGGCCTGGCCTCAGTGGCGTAGCCAAGAGTTCAATACAGAGAGGGCACAAATTAATGATAATTTGGTTCCATTTTTCTAAAAATACTTTTCAAAAAATTCTACTTTCTTGTTTTCTATTTTTTTGTTTTTACTGATTTTTTTTAATATTTTAAGCAATTATTTTTGCAGTTTTTAGACATACCTATATAAATATACCTAAAAAGTAAAAAAATTATGAAAAAAATCTTTTAAAAATTCACTAAATATCAAAAAAAAAAAAAAGAGAATTCAGTACATTTTTTGTATTTTTATGTACTTATTAATTTTTTAAAATATTTTTTCACAAATTTTTTACTTTTTAGATACATCTAAGTAAGATGCATCTAAAAAAGTTAAAAAATGTTTAAAATTTTAAAAATATTCACTAAAAACAAAAAAATACGAAAATCAAAAAACTCAATTTTTAAAAAAATTAATCCAAAAAATTCAAATCAAACACACTGATTAATTTTTTTTTCCATAATAAACAACAATGAGATATTACTAAACTTAAATGTTAAGAGTTCATTTGGATAAATGTAAATTTTAAATTAAAGGATTTGAGATTAAATTTTATACAAATTTTAGAGAGTAACTATTTTATAGGTGGATTGGAAAATTAAAAAAGTAGATATGTTGAGACAGAAATAACATATTTTAGTAGAGAAATTCTATAAAACATACTGCAAAAAAAATGTCTATCATATATCACAATTATGATCTTCGTAATCTTTAGTTATAACACATTATAGTGTTAGATATAATTTAGTTATAACTTCTTATGGTTGTTATTTTAGTTATGACTATATATTAAGTAATAGTTAGTTATGACTCATTCTTATATTAGTTATGACCTATTGTAATTTTTTTTTTTTTTTTTTTTTTTATAATTGAAGATGTGTTGCTTGATTATAATTTATATAGTGGTCATTTTAGTTATGAATGGAAAGAAACACATGAAAGATAAGTTCTATATGTCAAATGTAACTAACAATCCAATAAATTCTATATCTTCATTGAAATTTATTATGTTTGCATGGTAATAATAATAGACATCACCATTATATTGAAATTTTTATAGATAATAATATAGCCTCTTTATTTTCAATCAAAATAACAATTATTATTCTCATAATTTAAAAAATGTCATTGACATTTTACTTTAAATAATATTTTTATAATTTTTTTATTTAATATATTTTCTTTATGTTAAAAAAAAAAATTCTCAAAACTCAAGGGGGGCACATGACCCCCGAACCTAGCTCTTACTGGCTTTGACTGGCTCGGCTAGGCAGGCACACTTGGGTGGGCCCATGTTTGGCCACGCGGGCTCTCGCCAAAATTTGGTCTGGCCTGGCTTGGCCCATGGACTAGAAAATGAGGCCCAGGGAGTATTCAGAGCTTGGGTGGGCTGGCCCGTGGGCTTGGGCTTGGGGCCAGGCTTGAACATTCATTCTTTTATTTTTTATTTTCACCAAAATTTTATTTTTTTCTCCCAAAAATAACACTGAGTCTCGAGCGAGCCAGATTTCAAAATGATAGCTCGGGCTTAGACCCAAGGTCCCAGGTTGTGCTTGGGCCTGGGCCTAATTGGGTCAGGCCCATCCCAGGCCGTAGGTCATTTTTACACTCCTAATAGACACCCCTAACATTTCCAATATATCATAGATACCCCTTAAACATTTGAAATTTATATCAAAAATATTTTCTGACATTTAGTTAAATCACAAATACACGAACACTCCCTTAATATTTTGCGAAAAGATCACATACACTTCTTTTAACTTAAATAAATATATGTGATAATATTAATTAAATTATTTATGTGTATTTCTATATATGAATACATATAAAATTGTTTGGATAATTATACAAAATAAAAAAATCTTAGGGTTTGAGTCTTCTAACAAAATAAACCCTACGTTTTTTAATTTGATTTCTATATATGAATACATATAAAATTGTTTGAATAATTATAAAAAATAAAAAAATCTCAAGATTTGAGCCTTCTAACAAAATAAACCTTGCGTTTTTAATTTTATCAAATCAAATAATTTAATTAATATTATCACATATTTATCTAAGTTAAAAGAAATGTTGTGATATTTTCGCAAAATATTAAGTGGTGTTCGTGTATTTTTACTAAATGATAAGGGTGTTTGTGATTTAACTAAATGTGAATAAGTGTTATGGGTGTTACAATGTATTCCCATTAAACGTTAAGAAATATTAATATATCCTTTTCAAATCATAGGAGAATTCGTTTTTTAAGTAAATCTCAAATGGTGTATTTATAATTTATCATAAATAAAAAAAATTATATTATTTTAATAGGGAACAAAAAAAATTAAACAATTTTATTTTTTTAAATGCAAACAATATATATTGAAAAGATAACTTAAAAAAATTAATAATAATAAAATAAAATAAAAGGCAAACAACATTGTGACATAACATAATTGGAAAAAAAAAAACATTATTCTAGAAAGAGGTACAGCAATAAATTGAGAATAGAATTAAAAATATACATATATATATATATAAATAAAAATAAAAATAAAAATAATAAAGACAAGAAGGAGAAGAAGTTGAAACGGTGCCGTTTAACGCAAAGCACAGATGGGAATGCCACAACATTGACTCCCCATCCTATTTTAATGAACCAAACATTACTTTCAAGCATCTCTATCAAACTAATTATTTTTGTTTGATTTAAACTAAAAATAGTGACTAAATCACGAAATTTCGTTGTTATCAAACTAGTTATCAAGTTAGTTATTTTAATTTTGATGATTTTGACTTAACAAATGTAGCTAATATTTTTAGCTAATCAAATATTAAAAACATTATTTTTTATATTTTGAAGTTACTTGTTTTGAGTTTATAAAATATAATTTTAAATAAAAATAATATCATATTATAGGAAAAAAATAGAAAATTTATTGGAGAGTATAAAGTGTATAACAAAGTCACTTTTCTAATTATTTTTATTTATTTATTTTGTATACCATTTAATATTATACGACAGATAGTATTCTAAATTTGTTACTTGTTACCATAATTTTAAAAGTGAAAAAAAATACTTACCACAAACTCTAATTTATGGGCAAGTGATATCAAGCTTTAGTTTGGTTTAATACTTTAATTATAAGTTGGATTTGGATCAAGTCACAATTAGTTCAGACTGAATTTTTTGACGAGCAGTGGTTGGGGCCCCGAAAACAGGGTGCCCTGAATGCCTCTAAACAGAAAACCAAGGCATGAGGAAAAAAAAAAACAAAGAAAAATGGCCAAAACGACGTCGTTTTGGCCATTAGGGGCAAATTTTTTAGGGGCAAATTTTTTAGGGGTTTTTTGACATAGAGTTAAAAGGGGGAAAATATAGTACCCCATTAGATGAACTTAAAAAACATTAAAAACAAAGATTTTGAAAAGAGAAAGAAATATGAAAAAAAATAAATATAAGTTAATTTTTTTCGACCATTTTCCTCTCATTTTCATTTCGTTTTTCAAATCTCTATTTAAATTCATAATTCAACTACAATTTAAACATTCTACTAATAAAAATAAAAAAATAAAAAAAATTGGATTATTGAAAGTAACTTGATTAGAAAGAATTGCTCATATTCAAAATTTTCATGTTTGGCATGGAAAATCAATGTATGTATGGACTGAAATTTGCATGGAGTAATGAAATGAATTGGTAGGTGACAAATACTAAGAACCAAGACATTGTGATTCATAAGAATCCTGGTCAAGAAGTTCTCCATTTACTAATGTAAATATCAATGAAATTTATTTGCCGAGTTTCTTCTTAGAGAGCGATTACTCTCGAATGATTTTGTCCCCAACCCTACGAACAAGAAATTTGTAATCTTTACAAACATAGCATATCGCTTTGTGTGTATGGGAATTTCCGTGTAGCGTTACTTTACAGGAATCATTTTGGAAATTTCTGGTGGAGACCAATCAGTTCTGAGACTACACGAAGAAGCTCCATCACATACCTTCAATGGGCCTACTTGCTTTGATTGTATGACTTCAAATAATGCACTAGTCGGTCATGTGTCAAAATTTGAAGTTGTCCTTCAAGTAACATACCACCTCTTGCTGCAACAGTTGAAGAAGAAAAAGAATAAGAAATCTTGCTCATTAAGACTGAAGGTGACATTACAAAATAGTGACCGACATGTCCTTGAGAGAAATCTCTTTTACACATAACGTGATTTGGTTTATCTTCTAGGAAAACTAAGCGCTGTTCAGTTGTATTTTGTGTTGGTTGACAACAGTTTCTGTAGATTGTTGAATAAAATCATAATCCAGATCAAGTTTATATAACTTTGTTTTAAAAATCCATTTGAAATTTTAGAATATGCGTTCCTCTATTAAGTTGCTTCTAAATAGCTAGAAAAAAAATTATATACTCCTATGTTATGTGGACTTCCATAAATTAAAGAAGTATCCATGTTGGACACTAATGAGGGTATCGGATGTGCTCAGAATGTCTAGTTAGACTTGCACCAAACAAACATGTTTTAGTAATAATCAGGGACGAAGCCACAATTTTTGTTAAAGAGCGCTGTGGTAAGTGTAGTAAAAATAAAAAAAAAGTCACAAAAATCGATAAATCTATGTCAATCATTTCTTTATAATTCAGAGGGGTAGTAGCCCAATTTAGAACATTATGTTAGTAGTATTGTTTACAATGATATGAGGGCTAGAGAGAGTAAAAGAACTCACAATTAAACAGAGGAGAATGCATCCAGCAGCACCAGGAAAGAAAGCATACCAAAAATTCAAGTGGTGCAACTTTGCTCCATCAATGAATAGCAAGGGCAAGCTTGCAGCTACATATTGATGTAGCAATTTTCATTTTAGTTCTAAATCATGATATGGGCATTGTCAGATAACTCTGAAAAGGATTGGAGAGAGAGCTATTAGTGGGGTGGTTACCTGGTGGATGAATAGCACGTGTGTAGATCATGAAAGCTATGGCTGCAGCGAGGCCAGTGCTCCTAGCTAGCCAACCTGGTCCAAATATTGAAAATGCCAAAACACCAAATGCTGCAGAACCTATTTGAGCAATAAACATATTGTACTTCTGCAAAAATGGAACAGGGAAGTTAGTGTAGTTAAATGTGAATTCATCTCAAGATAGAAAAATATTGGTGTGACCAAACAAGCATTTAAGGCCTAGGCAGTTGAACAAGCTTTTATGCTTCATCATTGATGAAATAAATGGTGTTTGAACGCCTAATGTTTACCCTTGTATGTGGTAGATAAATTAGATTGAAGAATGTTTTCTTGTTGAATGTTGTTTAATATGTGAGAAGAATATTCTGCCATAGGTTACACCTACCAGCATGTTTTAAGAAGGAAATCATATATAAACAAATTTTGGAGAAGGTAATTTTTTCCTCTTTTGTTTTTTTGGGTTATTAAGCAAACAAACATATGGAACTTAATGTGGTTCTACAAATACCAAGATAAACACATAATCATGCTCAGAAACACTAGTGATATGTTACATGGACTATTCTAAATTTGTAGAATACCTGTATCATAGTCATTAACAGTTGAGTAAGTGTATGAGATGTGTTAGATATCTCTAGTTAGAGATGCACCCAAAAAGTATGTGTAAGTAGTTGAATTTACTATATAACTATGCATAAGACTTTGATTTCATACATAAAATGTTATATTTTAGTTTGTAACCATCATTGTACTCTTCAAAAATAAAATATAAGTATTTGAGAAATATGATATATAGCCGTGTCCTAGTATCTTTGACATGAGAATTAGATGAATCCAACAGTTAGACACATACACACCGAATACCCATAAGAAAGTCCATGTAACATAGAGGTGATTGGCAGACAAAATTCATGTCATTACCCAATAGGAGAAGTATATTGGAGTGACATTGGACAAGGATGACAAGGTGTTGGAAGCAATGCCTTTCGTCCACAAATCAAAAAGGAAAAAGAAAAAAGAAAAAAAAAAGCAACATGATTGCTTTGATGACCTGTTCTTATAAAAAAAAAAATAGCGCAGCAATTCTCCATAGGTTTATCATTGGTAGCTTGTGTATTTAGTTGAAGAAATAACACATGTACAAGTTCTTCTGTATAAACATTAAACAAGGCCCAGCCCAGTGATCTGTGATGAAATGTCTCAAGCCCACTCCACACAGCCAGACTCTTAAGATGAAAAGCAAGTGCCAAAATCAATTACTTTTGTGCCAAAATGGTGACAATATATACATATATATATATACCTACACTACTTCCTACAAGGCTTTTGTTTTTGTCACAAATATTTTCTACTGGCATTGGTCATCATATCCAACTAATATATCGAGTGAGAATCTTTCTCTACTTTCATCTCAAAGATATCATAGAGAAGTGGTAGTTTCTTTAATTGTTGGCATGATGCAAGGCATCTTGGTATACGAGCACTTTGAAGGGTGTAATGGAGCAAACTGTTATACTTATTTAAACCAATTTCCACAAAAATCTAATCATCGCCAACACCCCTTTGCTTGTTGCTGTCTATGTAGGCTAAATAGTACAAAAAGCAATGCTCTCTTGCAAGTTGGCCAACTATGGAACTGCTTTCTGATGCTGAAAGATAGTTGAAAACCTTATAATCCAGTTATCCACCAAGGTTCCCTCCAGTAACTAGGGAAGAAAACCTTGAATTCAAATGGAAAAAAAAGAAAAAAAAAAAAGAACTGTAATTCGAGTCCACAAGGAAAAAAATCAATAAATTTATTACTGGCCGTTTCCTTGTGCAAATTGAAAGATTTCATTTTAAGTATCTTATTTTTAGATTTTACATTTTATGTTTTGCAAGAAATAGAGAAAATTAAAAAGTCCCATTCAAAAATTAAATTTACAGATTTTTTGAGTTTTTCATTTTCACAATCAAAACCAAATTATCTAATTTTTGATTGAGCCAATTCTACAAAAGGCCCAATTTACATTTATTGGACAACTAAACTGGACCTCAATCAATAAAATTAACAGAGTTTGTGCATTAACACCCAATACATGCACACCCAAAATCCGACTAGCCCTGATAACCTTCAAAAAGAGAAAATATGAAAAGGTAATTTAAAATTACCGTAAACCCAACTACTAACTAATAATCATGGAATTAAGCTTTCCCAAAAATGTTCAATTTATTTTATTTTTCTCTTTTCTTGGTCTGATGAAGATGGGTTGCAATAATGGGGATAGCTTTACCATCCGCCACATTGCCATAGGTCATCGCTTAAGTTGCAAAAGATTCAAAGAAAATAATGATGGGGGTCAAAAAAATAAGTTATTTCTAGTTTGCAAGCAATTTTTGATCTAGAAGGTACCCTCCAAGACAAAAACTTCTAGAAGGTAACCCCCCCAAGACAAAAACTTCTGAGAGAATTTTTTGAATGTTAGTTCATTATCAAAAATTAGAAAAAAAAAAAAAAAAAAAAAAAAAAAACACTATTTGCATCAATTGGGCATAAGTTGAATACTTTTTATGTGTTTAGCATTACAAAGACATATGGTGAGAAGCTTTCTTCATTAGAAAGGATTGGACTAGCATGCTCTGTTAAGTAAGTTTTACAAGCCATGAACGTGTAAAGCCCTATTAGTAAACATATTAGAATTTATTTTTTCATTTTACTTGCACCCACATATAAGCTCCCCCAACCCCCCCCCCACACACACACACATAACAGAGAAAATAAATAAGGGTACAGAGTTAGGGAGAGAAACTTTAGTTGACAGAAAATCCATCTAGGAGAATAAGTTGGAAGTCTATTGACTAAAACTCTATCCCTAATGAGCAAAGGCACAGTGGCTGACCTAAACAAGCGGTAATTAGAACATACTTTCTTAAATAAATAATTTAAGCGAAGATATGTATATATATCACATCTTGTAGGGATGTCGATGATGTAGAAGGAAGGAATTATAAGACCAATTGGGAAGAAGTGACTGAGGAATGGTGATTCAAACGAGTTCTAACTACCAACATGAAATGATAAGTAGATATGCTTACATACTTATCAAAAAGAAAAAAACTAGATATTCTACAATCAACCAGGAGGACAAATTTCTATTTTCTCTCGTGTTGAAATGAGGGAATTGAAGTATTAGGGTGAAAGATAAATATACAATATAATAGAAGAAAAAATCATGGTTCATTATTAACTTCTTACTTGGTTAATATGTTTAGAGAGATGGAGCCTGAACTGAAGTCATGTGAGTTAATAATATAAAGGGTTTGTTATATTTAATGTTTTGATTTTGAGTTAGTTCCATTTATCAAATACCTTAACCATAAAACAAGTCAAGATCAATCAGTTTTGTTAAAACATAAAGATGAAAATGATTCAATTACAAACCAAGAATTCAATAGAAGAGATACATGGAAAAATAATTTAATCACAAGGAGATATGTACTCATTCTATCTACTGTTTAGAAGACTTTCTACATTACCCCATTAACAGAGGGTTTTGTTTGGCATGCTTAGCTACTCTTATGGTTTTCAATGTCAAACAGTTATATAGAGAGGGGATGATTATTGCCAGACATAACATATATATGACTTATTTCTCATTGTTGAAATTATAGATGCAAATAAAAAAATAAAAAAATAAAATGTTAAATACAGTTGCCCCTAAATATACTTTGAGATGAATAAACAGGATCCTTCTTCTATTCCTTTTAACCAAATTGGACAGTGAGAAGTTTGTTAGAGACATTTGTCATCGGCCCAAAAGGAAATATGCAGAAACACAAGGGCAAATTACACCTGTAGTATGTTTAGTTTGTCTTTTATATCAATTTGCTCCTTATAATTCTAATTTCATCAATTTTATCTTCTTCTTCTTCTTCTTTTTTTTTTTGTTTTGTTTTTGTGTGTGTTGTCAATGTAGTCCAATTGATAACGCCAATCTGGTGTGAGCTACCAATCAATACTGCAACTGGTGCCTTCTAACGTCACTTCAGCTCTCGTAGCGGTTCGGCCTTGGTGGCGGTTCAACTCTGGCACACGCTCTGCACGTGTAACTTCGTCAGGACATGTGGTGATGGAGCACTGGGGGACAGCAGTAGTGCACCATTCAGTCCAAAATGACGTGACTTGTACCGTCATGTCTATTGAGTGTATTAAAAACCTAGTAATGCTGTTTGGTCTCAAAAATGTTAGGGCCACATATCAGCGGATTTGATACCTTGCAATGAGATGGGTGTGTTGTATATATAGATGACTTGACTTGTTCTCCAAGATGAGGGTGAGGGAACTTTGGTGCCTCTTGGTGCTCTCTATCATAACTCAAGGAGGGGACTAACTCCTCCCATTACCGTCGTGCATAGTTGCGCAAAGTCTCTTTCTTTTCCCTTTGGAGACTGAACAAAGTATCCAGTTCCTTTGGAATCTTGCTATTTGAGACGAACTGAGCCAGAAAACCTTCTGAAAGTTGCTTCCAATCGTGGAATGATAGCTTCCATCCCATAAATTAGAGAATCCCCGGTTGTGCGCCGAGCAATGGTTCGGTAGGCTGGGCAAAATAATTCATGGTTGAGGAGCTAGCGTCTAGGGGCGGAGTCACCTTAGGACGAGGGGTCATGTGCCCCTAAGGTTTGGATAATTATACTACTACCCCTATTTATAAAGATTATATATTGCTTATCCTTAATAAAATTGTAATAGTGTCCCTCTTTAAATCATGTAAAATTCTAATAGTGCCCCTTCTAAAATTGTAACAGGATGCTTATTCTATTCCCTTTAATTTTGCACCAAAGTGGACAGTAAGAATGTTGTTAGAGACATTTGTGGCCCAAAAGGAAATATGTAGAAACCAAACAACAAATTACACGTGTCATGGCCTTGGTTGTTTCCATGCTAAGTCAACCTTTAAATCCATGATAAGTCAGCCTTTAATCCTTTAGTGCACCCTTGGTTATTTCCATGCTAAGTTAGCCTTTAACTCTTTAGTGCACAAGAGAGAGCTAGCACACACAAGATAGTTGAGAGAATGCTTGCGTATGCACTATAGATGTGAGGCAAATGAGCCTTCACTCCTTATATAGGCAACCTAGCCTTACTACGAACATTCTAGAGTCCTTATTAATTAGGGTGTGTAGAAGCTTCATGGAGGCTTCTACCACCTTACAAGAATATTCTAGATCCTACTCTAGAACTATCTATGTACATACTAGAATCATTTACAACCTTCCCACATTCTCTCAAGTCTTCCAGGAGCTTCCGGAATCTTCCATTAGCCTTCCTTCCTCAATCCCTCCTCTTGGTATGTAATTTTATCTAGGTAATTTGGCAGGACGTGACATGTAGTACCTGTAGTTTGTCTCTTATATCATTTTGCTCCTTATAATTCTAACTTCATCAATTTTATACCTTTTTTTTTTTCCCCCTGTGTGTGTGTGTTGTCAACGTAGTCTAATTTATAATGCGTATAGAAATTGAACTAAAATCACAGGGCAAAATAATTCATTCATTGGTTGAGGAGTTGGCGTCTAGGGACAGAGTCACCTTAGGACAAGGGGGTCACGTGTTCCCTAAAGTTCGGATAATTATACTACTACCTCTACTTATAAAGATTATATATTGTTTATCCTTAATAAAATTGTAATAGTGGCCCTCCTTAAATCATGTAAAATTATGTATTTTTAAAATTTTTAAAATGTTTTATTCTATTCTTTTGGTCATTCTTGTACACTCTTCTTAACTAATATGTCAAGGCAAAAATTGAATCAATTGATAATTTATTTTCGATTATGGAGTTTGTTTAGTTTTTTATTTTTTCCATTGTGGTACTCTTTGTTAAGTTGATAGTGTTGGAATTATTGATTGTAAATTCCATTGTTTGTTTGTCTCTATTATTGGGTTAATAGAATTTAGTTGTTAATTGTGAATTTATAAGTCACGTCACGTTAATGTAAATCTCATGATAATTGTAATATTATTTCTCACCGATTGACAATAAAATAAAATAAAATAAATATATAAGTTTAATAATATCTCGTTACTACTTGTTATGGGGAGAAAAAAAATTTAATCATGTGATTAATGTGTGCCCCTCTACGTTGAATTTCTGGTTCAGTTACTATTGGCGTCTAATTTGAAATAGAGGGCTGTCAAATGCCCCTGTCTTTCTATTCTGGATCCCTTATTTTTTATATTTTATTTATTACAATTTTGTCCTAACATCAAATTCCAATTTTGTCCTTATCCTATCCTTCCAAGTCTAACTCTAACCCTAACCCTAATCCCATCATCACTTCCACTCCCACCGGCAACCAACCCACCTCTTTTATTTTCCTCCTTCGGCGAGCCTCTTGCCGCCACCTGTTGTTCACAGAACTATCACGAACTCTCTTTTGGTGGCGGTAAAGGAGCGATATATTCATGAGCTCTCTTTCGCAATCTTCATCTTCATCTTCATCCTTTGGAACTTACTCTCTTTTCTCTTTTTTGTGCGCGATTCTCTCTCTCCCCGTTGATTTCTCTCTCTACCTCACAAGTTGGTCCATTTCTCTTCGTTCGGTTACAAAGTGCTGAACATGTTGAATATGTTTGGTTCTCCACAACCAAACATATGCCTTTTGTTCAGCTACATAGTACTGAACATCAGGCTTTTGTTCAGAATTGGTTTTCTGAACGGCGGCAAGAGTGGTTGCGAAGGCAAAAAGATGGGTTTTCAAAACTGGTTATTCATCCTTCATCTTCAGCAACATCAATGTGATTCTCTACAATGGAGGAATCACCCTTTGAACTTGGGCCCATTACACTTCCAACGTTGTTACATTCCTTAAAACATAGTTCACATCTATCTGATACTCCAAGGAAATAGACAGTTGCTCTTTTGTTACTGCCGCTGTTTGAGCAGGTTGCTGGAGAGGGAGGGAGGGTCGTCGGAGTGGGAGGAGGACTGCAGGAGGAGGGAAGGATGAGTTGAAGGTGGAAGGTGTATGGGTGGGATTCGAAGGATATATTTGAGATTATGGTAGGAGTCCAAAGAAAAATAAAAAGGGAAGCAATTTTGGTGGTAGGGGGCTAAAGAAGTGGGGGGTCCAAAGTAGAAAGATAGGGGCATATAGCTGCCCTCTTTGAAATAATCCCCATTCTCTTTAATGGACAATTTTGTCCTTAATTTCAACCTAAATTTTTAAGGCACCTTATCAATTGGACTACATTGATGAAAATTTTGAATAGCAAAATTAATAATTTTGAAACTACACCAATCAAATTGATACAAGAGGCAAATTGTATAAAGGACCAGTAAAATTTTCCGTAAATCAATGGAGAGAGAGAGAGAGAGAGAGAGAGAGAGAGAGAGTACCCGAGCAGCAGGGGAGGAGGGAGTGGCAAAGAGGACAGCACAAACAGCTCCGAAGGGTGCAATTGTCATTGAAACTCCTTTTCTTGCCAACATCTGGTCCATCTTCCCCAATACCGCCATTGTCGCAAATGCCCCTGGTTATTTTCCAATCAAAGACTCATATATCAATGTATATATACACAATGATACATATCAAAATTCAATTGAGAATTCTCTCTCTTCATTCTCTCTCTCTCTCTCTAACCTGCAGCAGGCCAAACAACATCGCTGAGGGAAGGAGCTTCGGAACCCTTCTGAGGTTTCCAATCATCCCAGCTGATTGGTGCATTTGCGTTGTCGCTTGATGCTGCAACAATTCTCGATCCAACTCGTCTCCTTCTCCAATTGGCTTCGGCTCTTTCATTAACAGAACTCGAACCAAGACCACTGTACCGACGAAATGTCTTGTTTATTGTGCTTCTGCTCTTGTCATCAGCAATTTGGGAGCTAGAACTTAACAGTGAAATTGAAATTGAAATTGTAGAAGAACTTGCATACAACAATGATGATAATGATGGTATCATGAGGCGATTATGATGATAATAACATGTGCGGAGCTGAATACCCATATTTCTAAGATGCTCCAGTGCTTTCTCGTTTGTATTCTCAGTGAATGAATACTAAATCAATATATGAGAGAGAGAGAGACCGTTGGCAAATTATAAAAATTGGGGTGATTGGGGCGGGAGGGGGTTGGCTCTTCGGGAGATCCAAAGGCCATATTAATGCCCCTTTATAATTTTTTATTTGTTTGAGTAAATTGTAATAAGGCCCGGTTTGGGAAGACTAAGCTTCCGTTTGGGAAGTGGGTTGGCTTTTTGGCTTTTTGATTTTTTTGGCTATTTTAGCCTGGGTTTAAAAGTTTGGTTTGGGAAGGACTTTTTGACTTTTTGACTTTTTTGATTTTTTTTTGTGAGAGAGGAGTGTAATGATTATGGGTTGGATGTGATGTTTTGTTTTTTGTGGATAAAAAAACATATTTTGTCTTTTGTGGCTAAAATAGTCAAAAAGCCTGGCTTTTTGGCTTCCCAAACGGCACCTAAATAAGTGCACTTTTTGACTTTTCTTGTATTATGTGTAAAAAAAGTAGAGAAGAGATGTTGATTGATGTGACCCAAAAAAAATAAAAAGATAAAATAAGTGCACTTTTTTAGACTCTTAAGTCATATTTATTTGCATTTTCTTCCTCAAATTTCAAAAGTCAACTCAACAATTAATCTCTTTATAATATCATCTTGTTATAGTTAATCATTATATTAGAAATTTACATGAAATCAAACAATGTGTAATGCATATTGAACTTTTAATATGCAATTTTTTATTAAGATAGGGGAAATAGTACAAATAAAATTACTAGATTACGATATTATTATTTAAAAAAACCAATAACAGCTATTATTGTCCTAAAATATTAATAAGTGTGTTATGTGTGAAGCACATGACCTAATTGCAATGAATTCTTAACAAAATCATAATGAAAAATATTATGGCCCACTTTGGCAACAAATTTTCAAATTTTTTTATCTTTAGTGATTTTTTTTTTAAATTATGTCAATTTTTTTTTTTTAATTTTCAAGTCCATGTTGTCGAGACGAATCTAAAAAGTATATTTTTTGGAAAAATTCTAAAAATAAATCACTAAAGATGAAAATAAGCCAAAAAATTTGCTTATTTCGGTTTATTTTTATATTTTCTAAATTTTTTTTGGATTTTTTAAAAAATATTATAATTTTTATGTTCGTCTTGTCAAGTAAAATTTAAAAAAAAAAAGTTTAGTAAAGACAAAAGTAAGCCAAAAAAATAATAATAATAATAATTAAAAAAAGATGAGAAATGCTCTTCCCAAACACTCCTAAGTGGGAACATTCTATTTGAACCCAAAAAAAATTTCTAGCATACCAATTCAAATTTAATTTTAAATTCTATTATATCTTAATGTGAATTTACTAATAAGGATAACACATATTAAATCCTAAAATATATTTTTTCCCTCATGGTACACCGTAGTCAATTATTTCTATTCAAATCTGTGAATTTTCTTCCCTAAGACCATCTCTAACGATGAACCAAACCCAGTATCAGATTTAAATTTTGATGAAAAACTCACTTTTTCACGCTCCAACGGTTGCACCAAAGTCATACCAAAATGAGAATTTAGCAAACAAAAAATCAAACTGAGAACGAGATACAGATTTCACCAAATCCTTTATTCTTGGCCGTTAAAGAGGTACAGCTCAACCAACGGTTGCCGTGGATTGACCAACCGGGCGACCGCTTTCCTTTACAATTGGTAGGTTCAAACCGGTCAAAAAAAGGTTCAAACAGGTATAAAAAAAAAAAAAAAAAAAAATTTTGCCTACCCGATTGACCGGCCGGTCGACCTTGGCATCTGAGAATGAAAGCTGTGAATGAAAGCTGTCTGTTATCGTGGATTCATTTGATTGCTTAATATGAATTGTTTAAAAAAACAATTCTTTAATGCTTTGGTTGTTTCATGCCAAACTGAGTTGGTTGTTTGGTTGTTTCTGAGCATTAAACAATTGTTTCTAAGCATAAAATATTGGTTGTTTCATGCCAAACTGAGAATGGTTGTCGGCGACTGTTTCTGAGTTGTTCTCCAACGTGAACCAAACCCATGTTGAGAAACAATTGTTTAAACAATTGGTTGTTTCATCATTTGAAACAATTGGTGGGTTTTTATCATTTTACATCATTTGAAAAAATATTTACGCTTACAGGTCGACCAACCGGTTGACCCACGAGATTTGATGATGTACCGTTGGAGTGAGTGGTATCAGATTTGGTGAAATGGGTCATTTTTTACTCAGATTTGATGAAAAATATGATTCACCGTTGGAGATGCTCTAAGAAATCAAAGTTATTTTCTCTTTTTCTTCTTATTCCTCACTTCAAAACTCCAATCCACCCTGACAAATTATCATCAATATCATTATTATTATTATTTTTTTTTCAAACTCTAAACCCTAAAAAAAAGTTTAACAAAATCAAATAATAAATGAAAGTGATAATCAAAATAATTTTTTGAAATAACCTATCAAAAAAAAGGTAAGCATTTATATAAAAATTAAAATATAATTATTAATTTATGTAGCTCTCTTTTGTTTCTTACTACAAAATCATTTCTTATCCAATTCGAGGTGGGCATCACAAAAAGTACATAATAGAAATTTCTTTCTCGCATATGCATGTTTTTTGGGTGCGTGTATTGTTTATAGGTTTTATTTAAGTCAAGTTTGGGAAGACTAAATAAATATATTTTTTAATTTTTCTTATATTATGTGTAAAAAATGTAGAAAGGAGATATTGATTGATGTGATCCAAAAAAATAAAAAGATGAAATAAGTGCACTTTTTTAATTTAGCCAAACTGGAGTGTTTTTTCTCCACATGAGTTCTTTATAATTTTTTTTTTTTTTTTTTTTTTTTTTGGGGTACATCGGAGATTGTGGCTAGGGAAGTGGGACTCAGACCCTTGACTCCCATTCTGGCCAGTTCTTTGTAAATTATTATTATATAAGAAAATATTTTTTTTTTCCTGATATTTTAGGATTTATGAGTATGTTTAATTGGGTGAATTAGAGTATATGATTGGGATTATTAATCCGTGAGTCAAATTATTCTATATTTGTTTTAATATTTTGGTTTAGGATTATTAATTCAATAGATAATTAATCCAACAAATTTATAGGATTATTAGTAATGAGGTAAGAGTGAGATTATTAATCTAATAAATATTAATTCAATTAAATAATGAATATTATATTAATTTAATAAAATTATTAATATTTCACTATTAATTTTGTGAATCAAACATGACGTATATGCCTTATTATCTACGGTCTCTCTGTCAGTCACTTGATTGTTATTCCTTAGCAATTTTATCCCACTGTTAGGCTTTCTCTCCCTTTTTATGTATAGTTCCTAGTTGTCATTTTTTCTTTTGACCGATGTCTCCTAGAACAGTTTGAAAGGTTTTTGAAATAATTTATTTTTTAAATTTATTTACTATTTATTATTTGGATTTATTTAAGGGTAATTTGAAAAAGATTATAAGATGTATAGAGAGTAATATAAAATTTTAAATAATTAAATAGGGTGTACTTAGAACTAGAAATACTTAATCATTTTTTGCGTATAAATAGAAGAGAAAATTATTTATAAGTCCTATTAAGGAGACTTATACTACATATGGTCCTATTAAAAACTTTATGTTTCCATAAGTCCTGTGGAAAGTTTGTTGACACATTTACCCTCAATATTAGTTGTTAATATCATAAATAATAGTAAAACCATATATAGGAAATTGAATATTAACATAGATCATATCTATATAAACGTAACGTAATGTGACACCTACATAAACGTAACGTGATACCTATACGTAATGTGACACATACATAAACATAACGTAACACCTATGATTTATGGTAATATGCAATTTCCTGCATGTTACCATAGATCATATCTACATAAACGTAACGTAACGTGACATCTACATAAACGTAACGTAACACCTATGATCTATGGTAACATTCAATTTCTTAAATATTACCATAGATCATATCTAGATAAACGTAACATAACGTGACACCAACATAAATCAGCAACATTTTCACATTCAATTTAAAAAAATAAAAACTCATTAAGTTTGCGAAACGTAATGTGACACGTTACGTTATGTTTATGTAGGTGTCACGTTACGTTACGTTTATATAGGTGTCACGTTACGTTACGTTTATGTAAGTGTCACGTCACGTCACGTTACGTTACGTTTATGTAGGATCTTGTAGAATACATTCCTATCTAAATAGGACTTGAGACTCTATAAGAAATTACACAGGACTTAGCCTACCATAAGTGTCTAAAAAAGAACTTATAAATAAGTCTTTCTAAATAGAATCCCCTTAAGTGTAATAAGATAATAGTTCAAAATTGTTAACTGTTAAATTTTAAAATTTAAAGAGACAATGTAAAATGAGTCATATTTAAAAAGATTTATTTATTATAATTTTTTTTTTGGCCACAAAAATTGGTACAAAATGGATATGCAGGCAAATTATTCCATTTATCCATTAGCATGGCACAATAATTTACGGCATAGGAAAGTTTAATGCACCTATGTCAGAATTGAAGATAAGGTCTGTGTTTTAAGAATTGACTGAAGATGATCTCAATAAACGACTATAAAGACTCAAACCAAGCATACAAATATATAATATATTTAAAATATAGTCATATTTAATGACAACTAATAGGGGATTAGCTTTAATTTACCTAATTTTCATATAATTTCTACAACAATTGTAACACCCTCAAAATTAAACCCATTAAATATAAAACAAAGCATGCATTATTAAAAGAAAAACCTTATATTATTTAAATCATCAGAGTATTACGAAATAAAACATCAAAATAAATGCCCTACGGGCTTACATCTTGCCAAGCCAACACTTGGACACAATTTCATGAGTTCTAACTCAAAACAATTAAAGCCCTAGGCTTGAATGTTTACATAATTCAAATAAAACAACTAAAATAAATAAAACAAGTCTTCAAGTCCAAATCCTCACAAGCTAAGTCTTTGGAGGTAGTGAACCACCTGAACCTGAAAATGAAGTTCCCATATAGGGTGAGTCACAGCCCAGTAGAGAAATACTAAACCAAGCATAAGAATTAACTAAAGCAGTAGCACCCGATACATGGTTAACACAAGATAATCAATTTACAATTCATCGACACAAACGCCTACGTTGTCTATGACACATGGTCTATGACACCTTTTACTTTCCATTTATACACCATGGCTCGAAACACGCCAAACAACTCAACAAGGATAACAAATCAGGTTAAACCTTTCTCATAACATAATAAACACACATGCTGGTGTTATACCAAAATTCACTTCCTTACTTCCCAACTGATACACATGGTGGTGATGTATCATATCAACAACAAATAGAAATATTTCTATTATAATTAAGCACACACATAAGTGATGCTCTTTGAGTCCATCCTATCTCCTCCCAACAAGTCCGGTTTAGAGGTCCATCCCTATCTTCCCTAAACCGTGGAGTTCATCCCCTATCTCCTCCAAAACCAAATGCATATGCAACATAATCAATACTTGCCATATACAACACATAATTAATACCACGAATGTTACAGATTAACTCAACAGTCAAACAATTGACTCAATTTCAGTTATACCTAAGCCGCATGCAAGGTCTACAACAATCAATGGCTATCCTCCACCGATAGCCCAAAACAATAATTTCTAAACAAGAAATAAATATAACAACACAATGAAATTTCATCATTCTCATAGGTAAGTATTTAAACTACCCAATTACACAGTTAAATCACTAAGTTCCCCAATCTCATGAATTAAACCCAATATCACAATATTCCCTTAAATTAATTATATAAATTAATCCATGACAAACCCTAAGGTTTCTCCCAAAATTACCAAACTACCCCCACATACCAAAATACCACAACTTAGGATTAAAACGTATAAATGGAGTAGGAAATCCCTACCTTGAAGCAAAGAACTCGAATGGAGAAGATAGAGATGATGATCCAAAATCCAAAGTGCTCCAAACCAAGAATTGTTCAGATTAAAACGAAGCTCTCGACTCACTTTATCTTTTTAATAAAGGATCTAGGTTAGAAACTCACTCTAAGTAGATCAAACCTAAGAGAGAAGGTATGTATTGAGAGAGAGAAAACGGTTTTAGGGTTTTAGAATCAAGAGGGAGATGAAAAAATGGTCTAAAAAGTCGGATCTCACCAATTTATAACAGTCGCCCCGCTCGAGCGGCCAAACCCCCGCTCGAGCGACGGATGCACACTCTCAGCACTTTCGCATACAAGCTCCCGCTCGGCGTCAACTCCTTCCGGCGGCACACACGCTCCGCTCCGCCGGCAAATCCCCGCCGGCGTCCAACACAACACAGAAATATCAGAGTTATATTCCCCTTCGGCCAAACCCAACTTCGGCGGACAAGCAAAATTTTGGGCAACTGGGCTTGGTTCCTAAGCTCAACCAACCTGCTCCAAACACGCTCAACATATCCTAAAACTCAATCAAATAGACCTAAAGGATGACAACAACAAGGGAATCTACGGAACATAAGTCCGAATACAATAATCAAATGGGAAAAGACTGGGGTCGCTATAACAATCATAGCTATCCTTCACCGATAGTCTAATATAGATATTTCTAAACAGATATTCAATCTTGTAACATGTCCGGGGGGTACCTATGCGTGTTAAACAGTTTAGACTCTCGAGATCTCTTTGATCTAGTCTCACGAGTGTAATGTGAAACGTAGATGAGAGTCCAGATTTGGAAACTTTTATTGAAAATCTATTTTATTGTAATTTTGTCAAAAATGGACTGCGTCATCAAATCTCAGAGTCGCCACTTAATATTTATTTTGGAAAATTAGGAAATCCATGACTCGCGCCAAGGTCACTGTTTGCCATAACCAAGGATGCTTGGCTCGGAACCTTAGATATGAGAGGGGAAGGTCAATAATGAGCACTCCCGCTCACCCAATCAAAAGATCGGCCTCTACTAAACCATGATATGAATTTTATTTTCTTTATATGTTCATGTTCTGATTATTTAATAAATCCTAAAATTTACTATGTGAAGCATACAAATATAGATTATGTCACTAATTTTGGAACAACTTGATTTCATGTAGTTTTGAAAGAGTTTTGAAGATGTATAACCCAAATAAATTGAGTTTACAAACATGAAAAATCATCATTCCAAATTAAGCGACACAACCTCTATCCATTGGCATTTATACAGTTATATTAAGCAAGCAAGTAGCCACATGGTAGGATGCTTAAACATAACAAGAAAAACACACACAAGCGAGATGTTAAAACATAAAAACTTATATATTTGCCGACGTCTCGCGAATAGCTAGAAAACAAAGTTAGTAAACACATGCATGATCTTATATACAAAATCTTAATACAATTCACTCGTGAGATGCAACTAAAGATTTGGCTTCTAAGTTATGACATGTGAATGTAAGCGTAAATATCAAAATATAAACCTTCCACTTCGGATCATTTACCATGTGTATTATCAAGAAATCAAGACAAAATGACATACCTGAATCCATTGATGAACGGTTAAACGGAAGCGTGATTATCAATAAACTCTTTGTTATTGATTATATTATTGCCTTCTAATCCTTTCCCCTTTGGTGCCTTATATTTCTCCTTGAGAGGATTTAGAAAAATGGCAGTGTTCTTTTTTCCACTTGGGAAGGAATAGGGACCATAACCTTTTAAAGGTTGTAATTGGTTTTCAAAACTGAAAGGTTGTGGAAGTTCAAAAAGAATGAAAACCAACTTTAACCATTATTGGTTTTAATTTCTATTTATTGGTTTTCAAAACTGAAAGGTTGTGGAAGTTCAAAAGGAATGAAAACCAACTTTAACCAATATGTTTTAATTTCTATTTACGCCTCTTAGAAATAGAAATTATACAACTAGTATCTACACATTAGGTCCATAACACATATACCCATAAGCCTATTAACTAAATTGAATCACTTAAATTGTAGGCTTCTTATAAATGATAACACCACATTTAATTATGTGGTCCCATTGAGACATTATCTAACAATCTCCCCTTGGACCACATATGTATCTGAAAAATGTGCTTAACTTTAGTGAGCTCGAAATTTGTTATCATAACTTGAGGGTATCCAAACAATCTTGTCCATTAACTATATTAATATAGGATCAAAGCGGTCTTCGTTACATCAATCGTAACTCGACCCACCAATGGTCACGTATACTAATGACTAAATGACATAGATCAATCATGGATGCGTAGCATGGAAATTACATGTGATGTGATCCATACATGCCTATTTCCAACTGGTCCTACTTAACTTTATTGAGATCAATACTTCACAATACGTAACAGAGCGTAATAAACTGAATATTTCATTTCTGCAGAAATTAATCTAATTGCATAGATAAAACTCAAGGCTGACATAAAGCAGTAATATAAATACAAACTCCCACTAAACCAGAATGTTCTCAAATAGAACAACACCCATCTAAGCAGTGTGCTCATGAAAGACCTTGGGTGTTAGTTCCTTCGTAAGTGGATCCGCTATCATGGAGTTTGTCCCAATGTGCTCTATGGAAATCTGTCCACTCTGTACTCTTTCTTTTACAACTAGGAACTTGATATCAATATGCTTTGATTTTGTCGAGCTCCTGTTGTTATTGGAATATAAAACTACAGACTTATTGTCACAATATAACTTAAGTGGTCTTTCAGTGCCTTCCAAAATACGCAACCCAGTGACAAAATTCCGCAGCCATATCTCTTGGTTTGATGCCTCATAACATGCTACAAATTCTGCGGCCATGGTGGATGACACTATGAGCGTCTGCTTTGCAGACCTCCAAGAAATTGCTCCGCCAGCTAACAGATAAATATAGCCTGATGTGGATTTCCTACTGTCTTGGCATCCAGCAAAATCGAAGTCGGAATATCCAATGACCTCTAACTTATCCGATCTCCTATATGTGAGCATATATTCCTTTGTTCTCTGTAAATATCGCATAACACGCTTGACTGCCAATGATCCATACCAGGATTACTTAAATATCTGCCTAACATGTCAACTATAAACGCAATATCTGGACGCGTACATACTTGAGCATACATTAGACTCCCTACAGCCGAGGCATAAGGAATCTTCTGCATTTCTTGAATTTCAAGACTGTTCTTTGGGCATTGGCTTGTCTCCCTTAGCAACCGGGGTTTCACCTGATTTACAATTTTGCATGCCAAATCTATTGAGTACTTTTTTCGATATAGCTCATTTGTGATAATCCCAAAATACCCCGAGAATGATCTCGGTGTATTTCGATTCCTAATACAAATGAAGCATCACCAAGATCTTTCATTTCAAAATTCTTAGATAGAAATCTCTTGGTGTCATGCAATAAGTTTATATCGTTTGTGGCAAGCAATATGTCGTCAACATATAAAACCAAAAATATGTGTTTACTCCCACTGAACTTGTGATACACACATTCATCAACAACATTAGTTTCAAAACCATACGAAGTGAGAACTTGATGAAATTTGAAGTACCACTGACGAGAAGCTTGTTTGAGTCCATAGATGGATTTAGTCAATTTGCAAACCATATTCTTTGGGTCTCCTGACACAAAGTTTTCTGGCTGCACCATATAAATTGTTTCTTTAATGTCACCATTAAGAAAAGCTGTTTTGACATCCATCTGATGCAACTCAAGATCAAAATATGCAACAAGCGCCATAATTGTCCTAAAAGAATCTTTTGAAGAAAGCGAGAGAAAGTTTTTTAAAGTCAATTCCTTCTTTTTGAGTAAAGCCTTTGGCTACAAGACGTGCCTTATACCTCTCCACATTACCATTTGAATCCCTTTTGGTTTTAAATATCCATTTACAACCTACGGGCTTCGCACCAACTGGTAATGAGACAAGTTCCCAAACTTTATTGTCTTGCTAGACTTATATTCTTCATTCATGGCTTCTATCCACTTATGAGAGTTGGAACTTTCCATGGCTTGACGAAAGTTGATTGGATCATCTTTCGACATTCCATTTTCTACCTCATGTTCCTGGAGATATACAATATAATCATCTGAAAGTGCAAATCTCCTTTCTCTTGTGGATCGCCTTAATGGCACAGATTCTTGAGGTTGAGGTTGTAGAGTTTGTTCCTCAGGAACAATTACCTCATCTTGAATGGGGTTTTGAACTATATTATCTTGAACAATTATGCTCACATTAAGTTACCAAACAGATAATCTCTAAATAAATTAATTTAATGACAACATCTCAAGATACCTAGCACAATATTAATACCAAGCCTTTGGGTAGTGATATTAACTGTAAGTGGTATTCTTGTTGTAATGATCAAACATTGACAATAAGTTATGTCAAATAACAAATCTATCTTTTGATGGATTTATTATTCACATTAGGTTTCCTTTACAATTGGCACATGTTTATCACCACAAAATGTGTGTGTAATTCTGCCAAGTCTTAATCATGTCTTTGGACCGATAAATACCCGCATGAGATACACAGACATGAACATCAAAACATTCCATATAAAACAATCTAGACAAGAGAGATCACTTTTGTGACATCTTGTTTGAATTGACTTATATTGAGAATGTTAGAAAATTAAATTTCTGTAGACGTTGTATGAAATTACATTAAATTTAAAGATTTCTAAATTTGTGACCCTGTATATGTTATATAATTTGTAGCAATCCCAATTATATACATATATAAATAGAATTGACGGGTCCAAAAACAAATAGTTTTTTTTTTTTTTTATGATGTTCAAAATTAAATCGATCAAATCGCAAGATATATCTATATATATATATATAAATACATGATGTTCATCCATTTGAGAGAAAAAAAAAAAAACTGTCCACCGAATCATTTTACAATTCCAGAAAACAGATTGCCATTTTCACAGAACAAAACAGGAAAAAACAGAATTTACATCCATAAGAAAATTCAGAATCTGATTCCAGGAAACTAAATAGAATGAATAAAGCATATCAATTCTGATAAGACACATGATATGCATGCTCTGATACCAATTGTAAACATAAATTTCAGAACATAAACCTTACACTTCGGATCATTTACCATGTGTATTATCAAGAAATCAAGACAAAATGACATACGTGAATCCATTGATGAACGGTTAAACGGAAGCGTGATTATCAATAAACTCTTTGTTATTGATTATGTTATTGCCTTCTAATCCTTTCCCCTTTGGTGCCTTATATTTCTCCTTGAGAGGATTTAGAAAAATGGCAGTGTTCTTTTTTCCACTTGGGAAGGAATAGGGACCATAACCTTTTAAAGGTTGTAATTGGTTTTCAAAACTGAAAGGTTGTGGAAGTTCAAAAGGAATGAAAACCAACTTTAACCATTATTGGTTTTAATTTCTATTTATTGGTTTTCAAAACTGAAAGGTTGTGGAAGTTCAAAAGGAATGAAAACCAACTTTAACCAATATGTTTTAATTTCTATTTCTGCCCCTCATAGAAATAGAAATTATACAACTAGTATCTACACATTAGGTCCATAACACATATACCCATAAGCCTATTAACTAAATTGAATCACTTAAATTGTAGGCTTCTTATAAATGATAACACCACATTTAATTATGTGGTCCCATTGAGACATTATCTAACAGTGAATCATCTCAAGAACACGAGATAGCGCACATAATCACATAGGAATTGATTAAATCCACAAATGCAAACTTAGCTGAATCAAGATGCATGAAACATGGATGCAAAGCATGAATATGATGAAAAATAAATATGATGTTTATATACAAATAAGGAAAGCAGGTAAAAGAATGGGATAGAAAGAAGCGGGGATGAGGAATTATTACAACACTTGAATTATTACATATCTAAATGAGAGGAAGATGAGGGAATATTGTAATGAAATAAAATAAAACCTCACAAAACACTCAAAATAAAAATAAACAAAATAAAAATTTCATGTTCCGTGGAATCATTAACGGAAATTGGTCAACATTGGAAGATTACGCCATCTTTTCGGAAAGAAGCTAACCGACCGGCCAAATAGGCCGGCCGGCCGGCTAACTAGGCCGAGCAAAACTTGTCTTGTTGCGAAACCAAGAAAAGGAACAAATAAGAAATATGTAGGTGGTTCAACTAACCACTACTGGTTAGCTTACAACACAATTAATATGAAACAAGAGCAAGCCAATTAATATGAAACAAGAGCAAGCCAACAAGCAATATTATTATTATTATTATTATTATTATTATTATTATGAGCTAAACAAACCACTTGCATCACAACAACACCCTATGAAATATAAAGTATGAAAATAAATATGAGATAAACAAACCACTTGGATTATAACAAAACACTATGAAATAAGAAGTAAGAAAATAAATATGAGATAGAAAATATAAGAAAATGAAAGACTAGAAATTTACCTTTCAAAGAAAGATTGAACTTCTTGATTTCTAAACTTACTCTTGATCACCCTCAAGTGTATGAATTGTGTTCTCAATCCTCAATTTGAAAGCTTGGAATTCTTGTTAGAATGATGGCTTGGAAGTGTATGTGGTGAAAAAATGATTGTCTCTCTTGTTTTTGCTCACTTTTACCAACACCCACTCTTCTTCTTGATCAAAGCTACTGAAATTCAAGTATTTCAGAATTTTTGGAAGAGTTTTTGATGTAGAAAATATGGAATTTCAGTTTGTATGGAAGATATAGAGTGTACATGGAAGATAGGAGTGTTTTTAGCTCAAAAACTCAATTTTTCTCTTTTTTCTTCCTCTTTTCTCTAGCTCAAATGTTCTCTCCTTAATCTCTTCTCCTCCTCCTCTCAAAAATCAGATGTATACTTATAGGCTAAGCAAGTGGAGAAATGGTGGAAGACAAGATAGAGCATAAATGAAGGTAATGGAGCTAATGGAACACTAATGGAGCTAATGGGAGCAAAAATGGAGCATCATCTTCAATGGAGCAAACACTAGGTAACGAGGGATGAGTATACATGCATTGGAACATATCTGGGTCAGAAAAATGGGTCAATGGAGTGTCCCAACCGAATCAACAAAAAAATGGGCTGTTGTTGTTTTGGGCCGAGTCAACAAAATTTGCTTTTAAGCCCAACTTCAAATGGGCATATCTCCCTTATATGGACTTGGTCTAAGGTGATTCTTGGGTCTAAATTGAAGCCCCATAAGTCTACTTTCCAATGGTGGTGGTCTCACATTTAAATTCCAAGTATACAAAGAGAAATGCCTAATTTAGTAAAGGCTGCTCATTTTAGGTCAACAAAATCTGATCGTAAGCCCTAACTTCAAACGGGCATATCTCCCTTATTTGGACTTGTTCTAAGGTGATTCTTGGGTCTAAATTGAAGCCCTAGAAGTCTACTTTCCAATGGTGGTGGTCTCACATTTAAATTCCAAGTGTACAAAGAGAAATGCCTAATTTAGTGAAGGCGGCTCATTTCCTTCTTAATGATTTGATGCTCATCCTTTTCCTAAACTAGTTTTCTTTCATCCCCTCCTATTTCCTTCAACTCCAAACCTATAAAGAAAATGTTTTGAAATATTTTTCAAAAATTTCACATCTCTTCCGTTTATTTCCACTTTGTTCTTACTCGGTTTACAGAAAAGTGCAATATTTTAATCGAAATGGGAGCCTCGGGACATCGTAGAAACATTAAAAAAAACATATTTTGAAAAGAGAGTTTTAAGGTCTAAAATAGTTTGGCCAAAAAAATGGGTGAAGGTTTGGATTAAAGCTTAAATTCCATCTTTCTTACTGAGAATTTTGTGAGATAATATATTTTAATTGTCATCATCGGGTAATCAAAAGAAAGTGCCCAAGTCTTAGGGCCGGTCAAAATGGGTTGTCTACAAATCTCAAGACAGATAATTCATTCAAAATTTCACAGGTGAGAGGTAATGTATATCCAACTCCACCATTCACGAATATGTTCATCCAATTTCACATTTTAAATACCAATTTCATTTATTTGTACAAAATAAATATTTGAAACATTTTAGGGCAAACTCCCCTCTTTTCCAAACATCAACCCAATTGTCAAAATCGACTATTTTGTCATAATAAAACCTCATATTCAACCCCCAGAACCATTTATAACACATCTACTTAGAAACCCCTCTTTTAAATTTTAAACCCCAAACCCTAAGTTTGCTCACAATACTCCCAAGTCTCACCATTGTTACACAATGACGAATAACTAAGTTAAAAATTATATGAAAGTATAGAAAATCTCTACTTCAAAGAGTGAAGACGAGCAAAGCAAAGATGAAACTCCAATGACGCCGAAACCAAAGTTTATTCAGATCAAAATGATGCCCATGATGTGCTCTACCTTTTTATCAAAGGGGGTAGGGTGGATAAACCACTAGATCTAGATAGAAATGTAGAAAGAAGGTAAGTTTAGAGAGAAAGGGTCTTAATTTTAGGGTTTGGAAGGAAATGGATATGAAAAAGTGATATAAACGTCATTTTTCGCGAACTGACATACGCACAGCCCGCTCCAGCATGAGAAGTGACGCTCGAGCGTCAGACACAAAAAGTTGTTTTGCTTGAGCGCAAGAAGTGCCATTTGAGCGCCAAGACACAATGAAAATGACGCTCACCGCTTGAGCGCAAGAAATGATACTCGAGCGTAGAAAACACACATCCAGTAGTTTTTGCAGACAATAAACCAACTGCTCAAGCGCAAGAAATGGAAGCTCGAGCTGAGCCCACTCGAGCGTAGAAACAACTCTTTCAGCAGTTTTACAGACCTGCAAAAAGTACTAAGAGTTTGCAAAGCCTGCTTGAGCGCAAGAAGTGTCGCTCGAGCGGAGGAGCAATATTTTGAGCAACAAGACTTTGGAAAACAAGTAACCAACCTATCCCAAACACAACCACCACAATCTAAAAGATAACTTAAGAGAAAAGAAGGGGAATAAGAGTTGAACAACCACACCAAACCACGAAACCCGAGTCCAGAATACAATAAATGTTAGGTCAAAACCGGAATCGCTATATTGTTGACCAACATTTCTGAGTGTTTTAACAATTGGGTCTTACCAGCTAGAGATAGATCCATCGTCACCATGCTAGAGTGGATCAAGAGAGCTTTGATGACGAGGCTACATGAATGCAAGGACAAAATGAACAAGTACCAAGGGCTAATCTGTGCAAACATACAAATTAAGATTGAGAAGTCAAAGCTAAAATGTAGAGTATGGATATCTACATGGTTAGGTGGTGCTTAATTTGAAGTCAGATATGGAGTAAATGGTTATGTTGTGAATTTAGAGAATAGGACATGCACTTGTTTCAAGTGAGATCTAATTGGAATCCCTTGTCATCATGCTGTGGCTACTATTTTCTTTCAAAAGAGAGAGAGAGAGTTGAGGATTATGTGCATGTGACTTTCAAAAAAGATACCTACTTAAGAACTTATAAGGCACTCATAAATCCACTAAATGGGCAAGATCAGTGGCCCAAGACAGGTTGTGACCCTTTATAAGGAAGGGCAACATCAACTGGTAGATAGCAACAGCAACCACCACAAAGAAGACCTGCAACAAGATCAACTAGTGGAGTGCAGCAGCAACCAAGGAGGGCATCAATAAAGAGGACATCAACACCAGCAACAACCATGAGAAGGGATGAAGTTCAAGAAACCATAGGCAAACAATCTAATGTTAATAAAGACATGGTCAATTAAATGTTGTGAATAATGGGATTATGAACTATTTTTTTTGTAATGGTCATTCAACCTGAACCATTTATGTTTATTTACTTTGCTTTATATCTACTGCTATTTTTTTTTTTTGGTAATTGGATTCAAGACAGATTATGTATTTGGAACAATTTACTTGACATCAATGGTTTTGACATATTGGATGGTTGTTGTACATGCTTGGTTTGTAATGGGATTGACAAGTTACTAGTTTTGTATACTTGGTTTGTGGTGTATATTGGTTTGGAACAGTTTCATGCTTGGCTTGTTTTGTAATCTGGTTCATGCTTGGTATATATTGTTTTAGTTTGTGGTGTATATTGTTTTGGAACAGGTTCATGCTTGGCTTTTTTGGTAATTTGCTTGGCTTGGCTTGTTCATGTTTTGTACTTGCTTGGTTTGTACATCGCCATAAACAAACATCCATTCTCGCTATTCAATTTCCATTCACCTGGACATTTTGTCAAACACATTGAAGGCATTGACAGACCAAAACAAACAAACAAACATCACCATATAAAAACATCCTTCTCATTGTTCACCTGGACATTTTGTCAAATACATTGAAGGCATTGGCAAAACAAAACAAACAAACAAACATCGCCATATAAAAACATTCTTCTCATTGTTCACTTGAATTATTTTGTCAAACATATTGAAGGCATTGGCAAAACAAAACAAACAAACATCACCATATAAAATTGAGGGCATTGTAAAAATTATATCTGATAGCATTATATTTTCCAGTGATGCAGTATTGATGTGATAAAATTGTCACTTGGCTGGTTCTGTTTTTTTGTTGAATTACCAAGCGAAGAGTTTGCTTTCTGAATTTTATTTTATTAAATTCTTTCTTAAGAACACTTCTTTCTTAAATTTTCCCTCTAACCTTACGTGATCAATTAAAGGAAGTTCTAAAAAGAAAGAGTTAAAAAAAATAAAACTCAAAGAAAAATATTGATTGATTTTTGTAAATTAATGTTTTTATCGGTCATTAATTTGTATCTGTGTTGACAATGTGTTGTGTTTGTTTGTAGTGTTTGCATTGGGTAACCAATTATTATTTTGCAACAATATTTGTGTTTAGTTTGAATTGGGTAGTCCATAAAAAATCTTTCATTAGTGTGACAATGCATGTGTTTGTTTTGATTTGGGTAGTCTTTTTTAGTTATCATAGTGGTTTTTTTCTATATTTTACAGGTGGATGAAGACTAGAAGCGAATGATAATATTGATTCCCTTTTTATAGGTCTACATTTTTTTAAGCTTAAGTTTTTTTTTTTATCTCTCTAATGATTTTGTATTTATTATTGTGTAAACTAAAGGTGCACTTCTTTAATTGATGAGTGTTGAAAGAGGGGCAATCTCGAGTGAGCAACAATCTCGAGGGCAGAATTTACAATATTTTTGGCTTTATCATTAACAAACTTTGAAAATGATTGACGTTGTATAAAGTTAAGATCATTTAGAGACAGATTGACATTTTGTAAACTTATATAGATTTGGTTTGGTTTGAGAGGTAGACATTTGGAGGTGTTTGTTATTTAGATTTTGATCAAGAATACCATTTTCGTATGGGTACGGTGTGCTCCAAAGGGAGAACATCATTTTATTGTTCATTTTATTTTAAAGTTGTGTTTATAATAAAGGGGATCCTCTTGCTCAAATGTATGTTATCTATTCATTTTTTGTATGTCATGGGAAAACAGAATTTTAGATATACTTGATTTTCAATATTTCTAGCTGAAGAAAGAATGATATATGAAAATTATTCAAACAAAATATTATTTACACTGTGCCTTTAGGCACGAGTATAAACTAGTATATATATAAAGAAGCTAATACTAATATGATATATTAAAATGATAATTATCTAATTTTGTTTTATCTAGAATAATTTTTATCTTTTAAAATTTGAATACTCAATCCTTTAAGGATAATATTTGTTTATTTGTTTTTATTTTAATAGTCAATTAATTATTTGGTTTTTAAAGGATATTATTAAAAATTCAATATTATCTTATGTATATTAATACTTATTTGATTGTAATCCTGAAATAGATGAGATAAAAAATATTCTTATTTATCTTTCCATAGTTTTATTTATTTATTTATGTAATAAATAATTAGAAATTAAAAAAAAGGGCAAATGAGACCAGAGAGCTTACCATGTAGGAAAGTGAAAGCTAACTTTGAATGAGAAGACATAATTAAAACTTTGGAAGTTTTTAAAGATTAATAAACATATCACATATTCTAATGGAGTTCTATTGAGCATCACTGTAAATATATTAATTGAAATAAATGAAAACATGTAATAGAGTTATAAATTAATTGTATACTTGATATAAGCTTTAAGTTTAGGTGAAGAAGAAAGTTTTGGTTGAGATATACACCAAAGCTTGAAAATTTTACAATTTTCGTTTTTTCTCGAGTTGATATATCTGTGGAAAGTTTGGGTGGAGAGACATAAATTAAGACGATACATTATGTATATATATATATAAAGAAGCTAATACTTATCGGATATATTAAAATGATAATTATCTAATTTTGTTTTATCTAGAATAACTTTTATCATTTAAAATTTGAATACTCAATCCTTTAAGGATAATATTTGTTTATTTGTTTTTATTTTACTAGTCAATCAATTATTTGGTTTTTAAAGGATATTATTAAAAAATCAATATTATCTTATGTATGTTAATACTTATTTGATTGTAATACTAAAATAGATTAGATAAAAAAATAGGGATTTTTTTTTTTAAAGTCCCTGGTATTATGATTTTATAGCATAAAGGACACAAAATATTTTCATAATGTCTAAGGTCCTTCAACAATATTTTCATAATGTCTAAGGTCCCTCAACCTTGATCCAAAGAAATTTCAGTCCAGAGAAAATTGGTCCAGAGAAATTTGGTCCAGAGAAATTTCAGTCTAGAGAAATTTTAGTGCAGAGAAAATTGGTCAGAGAAATTCTGGCCCAGAGAAATTTCTCTGGACCAAATTTCTCTAGATGAGTTTCTCTACTTTTCTTCTCATTCACATCCAAATCATTCTGATTCATTAGGTAAGCAACATTGTTCAACTGAATTCAACTGGAAAAATTTCACATTGTAATATGTAAGCAACATTAGAATGGGATAACAATGGCAACTTACCAGAACTAGAGAAATTCTGAAAAAATCTGAGTATTTCTCTGGTTTGTTATTCAAATATCAATTGAGAATTTCTTTGGTTTATTAAAAATAACAATTGAGAATTTCTCTGGTTTATTAAAAATAACAATTGAGAATTTCTCTAGTTTGTAATGTCTGGAAAAATTTCTACAACTTACCCAAATCTGTTCTTCGCTTTTTTCCAGTTGAATTTTTCAATCGAAATTGTTTCTCTGTTGAACAATGTTCAATTGAATTCAACTGGAAAAATTTCACATTGTAATATGTAAGCAACATTAGAAGGGATAACAATGGCAACTTACCAGAACCAGAGAAATTCTGGAAAAATCAGAGAACTTCTCTGGTTTGTTATTGAAATATCAATTGAGAATACTTTCCATTATCAAATCCCTGCTAAGGTTTCCTATGTCCTCAAACATTGATAGCCTGCTCTAAGCAACAAGTTACAAAATTCTCTGGTTTGGTTGGTCTGAATTTTCTCTGGGTTGTTGGACTGAATTTTCTCTGGGTTCGATGTGTATATAAGAACCAGTTTGCGTGTATACTTTTAAAAAAAATCAAATTATTCATTTTAATTTTTCCTTTTGTTATTTATTTGTTTAGTTTATGATATTTGAGATCAAACTCTAGGGTGTAGAAATTTCAGATTTGAGGTTGTAGAGTTTGTGTTTTGCCATTACTTTTCCATTCTTAGTTGGAATTTATGCCAAAAAGAGTTTATATACATATCTCAGTAACTATAAATATCTGTTTGGTCAATCCAAACCACAGAATTTCTCTGGATCAACCCAGAGAAATTTCAGTTCAAGCTAGAGAGTTGAACTTAGAGAAATTCTGAATTTTCTTTGGGTTGAACCTGAGAAATTCTGAATTTTCTCTGGAACTATAAAACTCTGATTTGAAGAGTTTAATGTGACTAGTGTAATTTTCCTTTTGAATTATGAATTGAAATACCTGAGGGGGACTCTTTTCTTGAAAATGATGAGGAAGGCGAAGATGGTAGTGAAGAAATGAGTGGTGGAGCCAATAGCTTGGTTGAAGGAGACAGGTAGGTAGCGTGGTTAATTTTGGCATTACAGTTTTCTTCATCATTACGATACAATAAACATGCAGAGTCAAACAAATGAATGTTTTCCTAGGTATCTCTGAGATTTAATATTTGATGTCATCAGGATATACAAAGGAAATGAGCAGTATCGTAGTTATTGGGCTCAATGTCCACAATACACCTGTTGAAATGCGTGAAAAACTTGCCGTTCCTGAAGCAGAATGGCCTCGAGCCATTGCAGAGCTGTGTAGTTTGAATCATATAGAAGAAGCTGCTATTCTTAGTACCTGCAACAGGATGGAGATATATGTTGTAGCTCTGTCTCAACATCGTGGTATGGCGAAGAAGCTGTTGTTCTAGATCTCTCAACAGGATGAAGAAGCTGCTGTTCGAAAGAGCGAGAATGGCGAACGAAGCATGTGGCTCGTAAACCCTAGACGAAAGACAACCGATTCATCGCCATCGAGTCGATCGATGTGTCCCTGGTGGAGGAGCTGAGTGCAGGAAGGAGAGCAACTCGTCAAGGGTTGGGGATTTGAAGCCAGCGGTAATCAAGCTCAGGACAACGTGGATGGAGACGGGATGGGGTGAGGGACCTTAGACTATAAAAGAACAGATTGTGGACCTAATCCATTACTAAAAGTTGGATAGGGACCTTAGGCCGATTTTTCCAAAAAAATATTCTTATTTATCTTTCTATAGTTTTCTTTATTTATTTATGTAATAAATAATTAAAAATTAGAAAGAGGGCAAATGAGACGAGAGAGCTTGCCATTGAAGAAAGAGAAAGCTAATTTTGAATGAGAAGGCAGAATTAAAACTTTGGAATAATATAGATAGATATAGATATAGACAGATTGGTAGTCTTTACATTTTGTCTTTTATGTCATTTTAGTCCTTATAATTTCAATTAGATTGATTTTGACTTTAAATTTTAGTTTTTATATCAATTTAGTTCAATTAATAATGCCAATTAGGATTGTATTAGAAAAATAATCACTGACTTGTTTGAGATTAACTTACTGAATTGAATAAATTTGTAATTTTGCCCATTACATGTCGTTTATGTGTGCATTTTTTTAATCAAAAAATACCTAATTATAATTAATTAAATTAAACTATAACAAAATTTTAAATTTAATTAGGATTGAAATTACCGAAACTAAGGCCAAGTTTGGCAACGTCAAAATAATCCATCTTTTTATCTTTTTATTTTTTTTCTATTATATCACCTCTCTACTTTTCTGTATATCTTTTTGTAAAAAAACAAAAAGTACACTTATTTAGGTCACCCCAAACAACCCCTAAATAATACGAGGGCAAAAATATAGGAACGTAATTTACCCAAACGCTAACCGTTAACTAACCGTGGATATCATGAATTAACAACAGAAGGCTGTCAACTAGAGTTTCTCCATGCAAAGGAAAACAAAAAGGCCTCTTCTTTTTCTTTCCCCACCTCAGCTAATTGGTATGTACTCTTCTTACTCCCTCTTCACTTCTTACTTCAGTTTAGCTCTCATAGACTTTCTTTCACTTTATAAATTCTTCCTTTTTTTTCTTTTCTTTTTTTTCCCCAGAGTAAATCGAATGTCCATGTGATGTGAGTGCCAATTGATCTCTTTTTTATTTTTTATTATTATTTATTTATTTATTAATTCTGGTTTTGTGTGGAGAGAGTAATTCTGAAGAGGAGCTAACTGATGGATGCATGCAACCTATTCGATAAAATTCCTATAAGAAAATATATTATCTACTCTTATTTTTGCTGAAGAGGCTCAATTTAAAAATGAGGTCTCCACAACACATACACTGTGTAAATCATTTGCACCTACTACACTCGGCATTTTCTCATGCCCAATTATGTTGATTTACACCCAAAAGTCTTCACAAGGCTGCAAACCCAATTATAGATTGGTTACATTTGGCCATCAATCTGAAGTGAAGGTAATTTGCCTTCTTTATTTCTTTTCTTTAAAAAAAAAAAAATAAATAAATAAATTAGAACAGTTTATTTTTTTGATAATCTTTATTATGATTATGATGGTTGGTTTTCTTGTGTTGAATTGAAACAACAATGGAGGGACTATCTCCACATCTGAAATGTGTAATCTGAGAGAGAGAGAGAGAGAGAGAGAGAGAGAGAGAGAGAGAGAGAGAGAGAGAGGATACTCCTTCAACATTAAAAGGCTGCTCATTTCTTCATGTGTTTTATTTTTTATTTATTTTTGTGGACAAAACAACAAGGAAACAGAAACCCCGAGCATTAAAGTTAGGAAAACAATGTGGCACCACTTCACCTATGCCAGTAGTATTTCTATGAAATTTTGAATACTTCAGATACAGACTTTATTTCTGATTAAATAACCAATGCACATTTATGTGATGATTTTTACCTCTAGCCTAGATGTGGACCCTGTCTCATGAATCGGATCACTTTGTTTTTTCATCAGACAGACTTGTATATGATTTGATGATTTTGACTTCAGCATAGATATCCTTCTTCTGAACAGTTCTCAGAAAAAAGAAAGTGTAAAGGATGGCTTGCTTAGTCCAGCTCCCTCAACCCACCCCATCTTCTCTGGGTCCACCCAAGGACCACCATGCTGCATTGCTTGGCCTTGTGTCGTGCTCAACAATGGCCGAGCTCAAGCAATACCATTCCAAATTTATCCGACTTGGCCTTTCATCTGACAATGATGCCATGGGTCGAGTCATCAAATTCTGTGCAATCTCCAAATCCAGCGATTTCGGCTATGCCCTCAAAGTATTTGATAGGATGCCCAACCCAGATGCATTCATTTACAATATAGTCATTAGAGGTTACTTGCAATGCCAGTTAACCAGAAATTGCATTCTATTGTACTCCCAAATGCTAAGAGAATCAGTTACACCCAACAGATTTACCTTCCCTTCTGTTGTAAGAGCTTGTTGTGTTGACTATGCTATTGAAGAAGGTAAACAAGTCCACGCCCATGTTTTGAAATTTGGGTTTGGATCAGACACTTGTTCCTTGAACAATTTGATTCATATGTATGTGAATTTTCATTGTTTGGAGGAAGCAAGGCAAGTCTTTGATAGGATGCATCATCAGGATATTGTCTCCTGGACTACTATGATCAGTGGGTATTCTCAATGGGGATGTGTTGATGAAGCTTTAAAAGTTTTTGACATAATGCCCGAGAGGAATTCTGTTTCTTGGAATACCATGATAGCAGCTTATGTCCAGAATAACTATTTTCAGGAGGCGTTCGCTCTTTTTGATAGGATGCAGTCGGAGAAATTGGTACTGGATAAATATGTGGCAGCAAGTATGTTATCAGCATGTTCAGGATTGGGAGCTCTAAAACAAGGGGAGTGGATACATGGTTATATCGAGAAGAGTGGCATTGAAGTGGACTCAAAACTGGCTACAGCTATTATTGATATGTACTGCAAATGTGGTTACTTAGAGAAGGCTTTTGATTTCTTTAACAGGTTGGCCCACAAAGGGATTTCCTCTTGGAATTCCATGATGGGAGCGCTGGCGTTGCATGGGAAAGGAATGGCTGCCATTGAGCTTCTGAAGGAGATGGAGAGAGAGGCAATTGCCCCCGACTATATCACTTTTGTGAATGTGCTTAGTGCATGTGCTCATTCAGGGTTAGTGGAAGAAGGGCGCCATTACTTTCATTACATGACTGAAGTTCACAGCATTGAGCCTAGATCAGAGCATTTTGGATGCATGGTAGATTTATTTGGAAGAGCTGGATTGTTGGAGGAAGCCCGAAAGCTTATCAATGAGATGCCAATGAGTCCCGATGCAAGTGTACTAGGTGCTCTCCTTGGTGCTTGCAGAATCCATGGAAACATTGAGGTGGGAGAGAAAATAGGGGAAAAGTTAATTGAACTAGAGCCTTGTAATAGTGGACGCTATGTGCTATTAGCCAATGTATATGCCAATGCTGGTAGATGGCAAGATGTAGCTAATGTGAGGAAGTTGATGAATGACAGGGGAGTAAAGAAAGCTCCTGGAATTTCCATGATTGAATTAGAAGGCGTTGTTTATGATTTTATTGCAGGAGGAAGGGTTCATCCTCAAGCGAAAGAGATATACACCAAAGTGGATGAGATGTTGGAACATGTTAGATATGTGCCTGACACGGATGGAGTTTTGCATGATATTGATGAGGAGGAAAGTGAGAACCCCTCACACTACCATAGCGAGAAACTTGCTATTGCACTTGGGTTGTTGAAGACTAAACCTGGGGAAACTCTTCGTATCACAAAAAACTTGCGAGTGTGCAAGGACTGCCATACAGTGAGCAAGCTCATCTCAAAGATTTATGATAGAGAAATTATTGTAAGGGATAGGAATCGGTTCCATCATTTTAAAGGGGGAGAGTGTTCTTGTGGTGATTACTGGTAATGGGCGGAGATTGATGTTTGTTGTGATTTGTACATGCTTTCCTTCCTACATCCTGATTCTTATTTTTACCCTTTGTACATGCTCTTTTATTTATTTATTTATTATTATTATTATTCTATTTTTGACCTTTGTATTTTGTTTTTGTTTTTGTTTTTGTTTTTTTCTCGAAACAATTTCGTAATTTTACAGTTGCATTATCATTACCTATATTCTTGTTACTTTTTATTTGCATAGCCTACCTGCCTTGGTATTGCTGTGTGGATGCGGCCTCTCTATGGTGCTTGGTCTTGTGGTGGTGGTAGTTTTAATCTCAACAAGACACATCATCAAAGATAGCAATCAAAAGCTAAGATTTAATTTTAAAGTATACAGACATAAGCTTTTACATTCATTCAAGCATACTTATAAAATAATAATAATAAATAAACAATCCAGCAACATATAACATACATCTCTAAAAAAAAAGAATTAAACCAATACAATTTAAATCTCTTCTACATCAATTGAAATATGGGGTACTTACGTGTATATCTAATAGGTCTTATGGGAAAAATTTGTCATAAAAAAAGGTTACTAATTGTAAATTTTAGTAACAATGTATAAAAATCATGATAAAAAAAAGTCACTAATTGTCAATTTTTAGCGACATATATAAACAATTATTACAAAAAAATTATTTTTAATAACAATTTTACCAAGACTTATTTTTAATAGGATTTGATGGGAATTAAGTTCAATTATTAAAACCTATTGGTAGTTTATCATTGAAAAATATCCAAAAAAAAAAAAAAAATTTAAATCTCCCTCACATGATAAAATTAGCTCAAGGAGAGTGTGCTACGGTTTTAGTAATATTGCAAATAATCAAAATTATTGGGAAATACTATGATACACATTCTTCAAAGGTTGTGTTTCATGAGCACTTCATAACTAAAAAAGAAAATGATACAATTTTATATTTCCTGAGTCATAACTAAATATAATATGAGACATAACTAAAGAACTCAGGAGTTATAATTCAAATAACGTCACAATTAAAGAACAAAATTGATCATAATTTAAGAAAAAAATGACATAAGTAAAAGTGTATGTGGTACATCTTTTCAAAGATGTGTATATTAGAATTTTGATGGTTGAACCAAACATGAATTGTCAAGAGTCACTTTTTCCAATGCTTCGATGGATGATTTAGTAGTTTCCAGGGAATTGAAACGATTTCGGTCTCTTATTAGGTGGGTGCTCATAATCCTGACAATTGTTTCTTCCACGCTCTCATCAAGTCTCTGAAATGTACTAATTGTAACATTCAGAACAATTGGAATTACTTTGAGTTTGGGTACATATTCATTAGACAAGCAAATCTATTGACTCCTCAATACTCGAGGGTAAATTTCTACAACATAGATAGGCAGACAATCCCTGGCGGATATGTTGGAGTAGCGTATCTGCATATCCATTTATTTGAATCACAAAAAAAAAAAAAAAAAAAAAAAAAAAAAGATAGGCAGACAAAACAACCTTCATGTCCGCACTCTCTAGAAAATCATTACAACTCATAAAAAAATAAAAAATAAAAAATAAACCTAACAATGTGAGTCTAGTACTACAACATCAACGGGTAGATTTCTTGAGTTGATTAGAAAACCGTAGTTAGACAAAAATGGCATTGGCCCACACGACAGGGTCTGGGGAGAATTCTATTTGGGGAAATATCAAATCAGTAGGATAGTTAATATTATTTGTATTTTTATAGTGCTATAATTTTACTCTGCGTATGATGCAAATCCTTTATATGTTTGGTATAACTCTTCCTATGTGTTAGAGTTGCACCAAAAAAAAAAAAAAAAAAAAAATGTAACGTATATAAAAGGGAGATATAGATCAACAAAGAAGATGGGTATTGAAATTTGCAATCTAAAGGAAGCATGAATTTATAATAACAGCATTCGAACAATACCCAATTCGATTTGGATATTAATTTCCTTTCCTGGTTGAGTTTGAGAAGTTCTTGGGTCCAATTGTTTCTTACTTAAGATTAATTAATTAATTATTTTTTATTTTAGTTTTTATGCTTGAGATTGTTGTGCAAGGTGCTTTTAGAACATTCAACCACACCAAAGTTGATGATGATTATCAATAACGCTGGGTTTGGTTGGGAGACTTGGAAAAGGATTTGGAAAAGGAAATAGAAATAGAAGGTGAAATGTGAATAAAATATATCTATATTTTACCTAATTTCACACACATTTTCCATTTCTTTTTTCAAATCCCTTCTCAAATCTCCTAACCAAACACAGCATAAGAGTACTGAACAGCATGTGAATGAGTTACCACAAACCCAGCAAACGCTGCAACAAACTCATCAGCATGTGCAAGGCAGTTACACTGAGCCACCTGGGGCAAGATTAATTGCTAAAAGTAGTTACAACTATGATAGTGGTGTTAGTTAGAAATGCTGATGTAACAGAATTAGTTAGAAGTGTTGTATATAAATATCTGTAATAACTCATTCAATAATGTGAAGGAATATCATCTTCATTTTCTATTATGATATCAGAGCCTCTCAACTCTAACGAGTGAAGGTCCTTCAATGGCAAATCTATCTTCAAGTTCATTTTCATCTTCATCATTTGTTTTGCCTCCAAATCTGCATCTCCTTTTATCAACCTTCAATTCTCTCATCACAGTCAAATTAGGGTCTACTAATTTTCTTATCTGGAAAAATCAAATCCAGAATGTTCTTCGTGCTACTAATCTTCTTGGATTTGTAACTAGTTCGATCTTTTCTCCTCAGAAATGCTTGATTCTTCAAGCAAGGCTATCACAAATCCTGAATTTGAAAATTGGAAGCTTATTGATGCTCATCAACTCAGTTTTATTGCTGTCACTCTTTCACCACCTGTGTTTTCCTCGGTTCTTCACCTTCAACATTGCTCACAGATGTGGAATGCTTTGGAAAAGAGGTATACCTCTCTATCTCGATTTCACATTCATCCATTGAAGAACAAATTACAAACTGTTTCAAAAAGAGGTCTGTCAATGGAAGAATACTTATCTCAGATCAAAGATATTACAAATCAACTAAGTCTTGCTTCATTCATAATTGATGACAAGGATCTGGTTCTTTTAACCTTGAATGGTTTTCCAGATGAGTATGATGCTTTGAAAACAACTGTTCGTGCCAGAGGTGAGCCAATCAATATGGATGAATTGAGTTCTCTTTTGTGTTCAGAGTCTATTCACATGGAGAATAAGTCTAAGGTTGCTCTTAGCACTGATTCTACTGTTGCCTACTCTGCAACTAGGCCTGCTGAGTCTAATTCTTCAGCTTTCTGAGGTTAAACCTCAAATTACAAAGGAAAAGGTTCATTTCGTGGCAAAGGAGGCAGATACAGAGGTAATAGGTTTTCTACTAGAGGTTCCAAAGGTAGACAAGGACAATGAGGTTTTACTCAAGGATGAGGTTTTCCACAAGGAGGTTATTCTCATTCTTGATGTCAAATCTGTGGTGGTTACAGTCATACTACTCTTGATAGTTGGTTTCGTATGGATCCAAATTATCAATCATCTCACTTTTCTTCCTCTTCATCTGGTGCACCACAATCAAAGGCTTATTCTGCCATTACACCACAAGCTTCTGTCTCTTCATCAGCCTCTCCTTTATCTGGTTCTTCTGTACCATGGTTTGTTGACTCAGCAGCAACCAATCACATTACCAATGACTTAAAGAATCTTCACATTCATCAACCTTATCGAGGGATTGATCAAGTCGCAGTTGGGAATGGCCAAACTTTGCCTATTCAACATATTGGTAAGGGAATTTTACCAACTCCTCAATACTCTTCGCAACTTCAAAATTTGCTTCATGTTCCTAATATCTCATCTAATCTCTTATCTGTGCATAAATTGACTCAAGATAACAATTGCTTAGTTGTCTTTGATGCTAACTCTTTCCTTATTTAGGACAACCATACGAAACAGGTGCTCCATAAATGCCCTAATATCCATGGTTTATATCAGTTTGCTTCATCATCTTCATCTCCTTCTTTTGAAGCTCATCACACTACTACTCAGTCTTAGGTGTCTCTATCTACTTGGCATCAAAGATTAGGACATCCATCTCCCTTGAAATTTCATCACATAGTTAAACATTTGCTTGTTAGTTTTAAGAACAATGGTTCTATATTTTATTGTAATCCACGCAATGTTGCTAAGATTTATAAGCTTCCTTTTAAGCTCTCTACTTCAATTGTATCTCAACCTTTTCTCTTGTGCACAGTGATGTATGGGGTCCTTTTCATGCTTCTAAATGTGGGTATAGATACTATATTTTTGTTTGTGGATGATTTCACCAGGTTTACATGGATTTACCCGTTGTTTGTTAAAAGTGAAGTTTACTCAACTTTTATCTCTTCCAAAACATATGTTGAGAAACAATTCAATCTTTCTCTTAAAATCTTCAAGACAGATAATGGCACTGAGTTTGTTAATCATAAAATGAATGCTTATCTTGTTTCTCATGGTATGGTGCATCAACTTAGCTGTCCATATACCCCTGAGCAAAATGGCATAGCAGAAAGGAACCATTAACATATTACTGAGACAATAATTGCCTTGTTGTCTCAATCTTTTGTTCCTCTTGATTACTAGTTTGAGGCTATGGCTACTATTGTGTTTCTTATTAATAGGATCCCAGTCTCTCTCTAGGTCACTCTTTTCCTTATCAATTGTTGTTTAACTCTATTCCTGATTACACTTTTCTCAAAGTTTTTAGTTGCCTATGCTTGGCTTAGGCCTTGTAATTCCAATAAGTTCCAACCCAAATCCACTCCATGTGTTTTCTTATAAATGTTTAGATCCCCTTTCTGGTAAAATTTTTCTCTCCAGGCATGTTTTGTTTAATGAGACTTGTTTTCCTTTTGCTCACATTTCTCTAATTCCTTCTTCTTTACCTGTTATTTCTTCTTTCTTTTGGTCTAATTCTTCTCCTTCTATAGTTTCTCCATCTTCTACATTTCCTACTCTTGTTATTCCCCCTCTACCTACTTTTGTTCCTTCTTTTACCATTGATGCCTCTCACCTATTGCATCTCAGTCTCTTGTCCCATAGACCTGTTGCACCTCGATCTGCAGCTTCAACTGCTGCTCCTCGGTTGCTATAGCTCACTTTGTACCACCTCCTACTCTTTCTTCTAATCGTAGTTCTTTACCTACTTCGCCATACATATTCAGTCTATATCTATTTAACTTCCTTACCTACTCCCTCCCTACCGCTAATACTCACCTTATGCTTACTAGATCTAAAACTTTAACTCTTCTTACTCACACCCCTAATCTTACTAAAACTAAACCTACTACTGCTAAACAAGCTTTAAACTCTCCTACTTGTCTTCAAGACATGTATGAAGAAATTCAGGCTTTGCATAACCAAGGCACTTAGGACTATGGTGCCCCTTCCTTCTCATAAAACATCAATAGGCTACAAATGTGTTTTTTGAAATAAATAAATAAATAAATAAAAACTCTGATGGCTCCATAGTCAGGTACAAAGCAAGGCTTGTGGCAAAGGATTACCTTCAACAGGAGGGTATTGACTATCAAGAGACCTTCAGTCATGTGGCAAAACAACCCACCATTCGTGTTCTATTGTCCTTGGCTTTTCATCATCAATGGCCCATTAAACAATTGGGCATCTCCAATGCTTTCTTACATGGTACCTTGGAGGAGGAAGTCTATATGGATCAAGCTCAGGGCTTTGTGGATCCTACTTTTCCTTCTCATGTCTGCAAACTTAACAAAGCTTTTTATGGCCTTAAGCAAGCACCTCGTGCATGGTATTCTACCTTCTCTACTTTCTTGCTTGGCCAAGGTTTCCACCTCAGTCATTCAGACTCTTCTCTCTTTGTGAAGACCACATCTACCAATATCACCATCATTCTCATTTATGTTGATGATACTCTGCTCTGAACAACGATTCTACTCTCATTAAGGCCTTAGTCATCAAATGCATGCAATGTTTTCTATGAAAGAATTAGGTCTTGTGTCCTATTTCTTGGGCATTTCTGCTCACTCTCATTCTCATGGTTTTTTCCTCTCATAGCAAAAAAGTATGTTGTGGGATCTTTATTCGTCGTGTTGGTAAGTGGTTGGGTTCTATTTCTCAGTAGTTACAATTATATACGTAAATGTAATAATGTGTGACTTGTTCGGAATGCATGTTAGTAGATATTACATGTAGTGGTACGTCGATTGTTTTGAATGACATTTAAGTTCATGGTGACATAAATGATTTCCGTAAGTCGATTGTCCAAATATAGTTGTGTTTCATTCATTTAGAATTGTTAATTACATCTGTGAATTTGTGAATGTGTTGTGGGTGGTGTACATGTTCTTGTACTACAATGGCGCTATGCGTTGACTAAGCGGACAATTTTTAAATGGTGGGGTCATTTTTTTGGTGAAGATGGGCATAATTACTTTGGTTTTGCATTGTGCGATACGTCAATGTTTTGTTAATGCCTAATGGCATGCATCTACGTATTTGTAAGTGATCACCGTGCAATATATTATTTGTTGGTACTGATGTCAATGGTGTTTCAAGTTGTTATGCCCCGATGGTTGAGCTTTCAGGTGTGACTATATTTTTTTTACATTTGTAATGTGTATTGCATGCTACAGTTTCGTCGGTAATAGCTTAAGAAAATACATGATATTGTGTGATGGTCATGGTAATATTTAAGATGGGCAGTTCATTGTTTTAAAAAAAAAAAAATTCGCTAACGGCAGATGGCCTAATAATGTAAAGGTAACAATGTTACAGGTAGTGTAGGTAGTGTAGTGTGCAAATGTAGGACTGGTGGGAGAACAACTCGTTCAAATTTCAGCGGCCAAACGTCAACCTGGTTTCCTATTCCAATTTGTTTCATCGAATTCCACATTGTCGTTGTATGGGTTACTAATTTTGGGGTTTGTTTCGTCATTGCATGCCATGTCTTGTTAATGTAATGTGCAATGCTATATTTGGGTAAAATTATGTTGTGAAGATTCAATGTTACATTGGAGTCACACTGCATGTGTAACATTATGTTGGGTATTCTGTTGTTTTTTGTTGGTACGATGACATCTGTAACAACTAAAAATCACAGTAACTGGAATTTTGTTGGTATGAGTTATGGTTATTATTTTAGGAGTGAATCATGTATGTTGATGTTATGTTGTCAATTTGTAACTGGAAAATGCCCGAGTTGGAGGTATGATATTTATTTAGTTGATAGATGTTTGTGTATGTTAATTTCGCTGATGTGCCAACAAATGCGCTGCAATATTTTCCCGTGTTTTTTAATTCTTTTTTAATGTGGAATTATATTGTGTGAAAATTGAAGTGTGTCTATGGTAGTATGGTGTTCCCCTGTTGCATTATTTAGGAAATGTGTTTGGGGTACACCCCTGCTATTTTTCTAAGTTAAATCTGCACCACCTAAAGGAAAATGAATAACATTACCTGAAGTAAGCCTAATAAGATTGTAATTGTTTATGTGGAATGATGTACACCGAAATTGTCATCATGTACTAGTTTGTGATCATTTGACAAATGTGAGTTCAAGTGGTTTTTGTAGACCTTGTGTAGGTTGTCGTTTTCGATCAGACTTATTATGTGTAATTGCATATCGTCATCACAATGCTTATGTAACCAATGAACGTGTTTGACGTAGAAACAGTCTAGAAAAATAGTTACCACGTTATAAGAAAAACAACATTAACAACTGCAAAACAACCCACCGTTGACCACTCTACACAACTCACATACACAAATGGAAATGTAGAACATTATTCTCAACATCAACCAAAAAAAAAAAAAAAAAATCACACTGAATCCCACAAAAGGGTAAATATGTAAACTCTACACATGCCAAATTAAAGGAAAATATTCCTTACCAATTAAATAGGACCAAATGGTTCATAAAAAAATACACAAGACTAAATGGATCAACATTTCTCAAATTAGGATTTACTTGTAATTTTTCCTTAAAAAGTCTAGAATTTTTTTGGTACCACTTTTATTTTTTTGGAAAAACATCAAACTTGTTTGACAAATTGTATTTGAGAAAATAATAGTTAAAATTTTCAATATTATTTTTGCACAAAAATGAAAGCGATGAGTGTCCTGCAACTTTTTATTAATTTTGTTTTAAAAAATATGAAAAATGCAAACACAACAAAGCACACAACTAATCTTTCTTTTCTTTTACTTTGTTTTTGGGGAGGGGTTCTTTTTAGTAATCTTTTCGTCTTGATTTTTCTTTTTTGGTTAGTTGCACAACATCCTTCAATTATCATTGAAAATTATTTTTTCTATCAATTTTAAAAACTTACATTTAAACTCTTAATCGAACAAATGGCAGATTCTAAAGGGTGAAAGTAAAAAAATTCAGTACAATAGTGTTATTAGGTCACTCCTAACATGTCATATCACCATCCTATATTAATATATAAACGTAATTTTATTATTACGTATGGGATTTATATAAATTCCATGCGTAATTTTATCACTTTTATATTAAATTTTTATTTATGAAACTAATGTAATTTTATGGTTGACAAGAGTTTATAGGTACTGTTTCGAAACTGAGAGAATAAAGTAATATTATATTATAATTGAGGGTAAATTATATTCATCCCGTGAGGTTTAACATAATTATAGGAACTTCTCTTGTGATTTTAATAATAACAATAACACCCCCTTACTTTTAAAATTATTATACATTTTGACCCATTATTAGCCCTCTGTTAGCACTCTTGGCAAAATATGCTGACATCACTCTTGGCAAAATATACTCTTGGTTGTTTTCTACATCCAAAGACCCAACAAGCTTACAACAAAACACTACCCTCAGCCAAATACTACTGTTATTACAATATAAAAACATCAGTCATATGCTGTTTTTTTTTTTAAAAATAAAATGAGTCTCTTAGGTTTCATTTTCCAATTAGTTTTTTGAATTTTTTTTTGAAAAATAGAAATTAATTTAACAAATATAAACACCAAAAATATTTTTAAATATTTAAAAATTAATTATGCACCCAAAAAAAAATGTGAAAATGATGAGTATTTTTACACCAAATTAATTTTTAAGTTTTTCATAACTTTTTTAGAAAATTGATTATGGAAACTAAACCTAACAAAGAGTGTTATGATTTACACCATCCCTATGTGTGTATATATATGTATATGTTTTGAATTGCCTTGTACTAGGAATGTTGGTTATTTAAAAATTAATTCCACACCCAAAAAAGAAAAAAAATCATGTGAAAATGATGACCATTTTTTTATTTTGCTTGTTTACACAAAATTAATTTTCAGTTTTTTCATAATGTTTTTAGAAAATTGATTATGAAACTTATACCAAACAAAAAATGTTATGATTCACTTTCCCTATATAGTGTGTATATATATTTATATGTTTTGAATTGCTTTGTACTGGAAAGGTTGGTTATGATAGCATAATACTGTGACCTTTAAATAAAAAATAAAAAAAAATAAAAAATAAAATAAAAAACAAAAAGAGAAATAAAAATAAGAATTATAATAGAAAACAAAAAGAGAAATAAAAATAAAAAATCTAATAGGATTTAAAAGTTTAGTCATGCTAATTATATTCCCTAATCCTGTGAGATTTGTTTTTTCTTTTTTTTTTCAATAGCCTTGCACGGTAGGATATAAAAGTTTAGTTATGCTAATTTTAAATTTAGAAAAAATTTCATTTCAGGAGTGATTTTGAAAAATAATTATTAAAAAATGGTAAATTTTATAAATATTAATAATTAAGAACATAATTTTTTTTTTTTTTTTTTTTTTTTGTGAATGTGTAATAATTCCTTAAAATTAAATGTAAGCTCACTTGGAGATGGAAGCTGACAATAGCCTTAGATAGTAGGTCACTAATTTATCTTTCTTTAGGATTTGGTGGGTTAGATGAGTCAATACTAGAGTAGTTGGGTTAATAGAAAGAGAAAGATGGAGTGGGGGTATTTTAGTCATTTAATGTTATTTTTGACACTATTTGGAATAAAGTTAACATAAAGGAGAATCTTTATAATAATTTCAAAAGTAAGAGAAGTTAGTGTTATTATTAAAACTACAGGTGGGGCCCTTATAATTATATTAAACCTCAAGGGAGGTTAGTGTAATTTACCCTATAATTGGTGGGTACAAGTAATTTACCTTTTTTTTTAAAAAAAAAAGGAGTGGATCCTCTCCGGTCCTTAATCTAGATTGGAGGGTGCTATTTAGGTTTATGGGTTCTACCACGAGTCTCTTTTTAATAATCCGAATCGTTCATTTTGTCGAGCACTTTATATATATCAATCACAAACATATATAGATCGATCTAATAATCGCAACCTATTCAATTTATCGCATTTGTCAACTAAAAAATAAATGGTATATTTTTAAAAATACAATTGTCGTCTATGTTTTTAGTAACAAACACAACAAATTAAATATGTTACGATTATCGGACCTAATTTTTTTGTGATTGATATACATGAAGTGCTCAACAAAATAAACAGTTCGAATTATTGAAACAGAATCCATATTGAACTCCACGTACACGAACAATACCCTTCAATCCGAATTAAGAATAGGAGGCCCCCACATCCTTTTTAAAAAGTAAATTAATTTTCAAAATGTTGTAGATTTCTTTGGCCTTGGGCAAGCCCAATTGGGAGAGCAATTGGATGGGCCAAATTAGTAAGTAAGCCCAAAACCCAACATCCACCACAACCACGTTTTGGGGATGGGCCAGATCAGTAAGTAAGCCGAAAACCCAGCATCCACCACAACCACGTTTTGGGAGAATGGGGTAGGTGCTGTCACAGCACCATGCTCTGATAGCAGAACGGCGTCGTTTAACTTATTTAAAAAAGAAATTTTTTTAAATCACATGCAGGCTACTTTGAACAACATTTAGGCTGAGTTTAAGATAAGAAAGATAAGCTATATAAAAAAAAAAAAAAAAAAAATAGAAACACAAGCAAGTGACCATTAGTTCTTATAAATTTTTGGGTAAATATAGCTTGCTTTTCGTGCTCATCGGAGGGGTTTAGTCTCCTTGGATAAGATAGCCCTACAGTTCGGACTCCCGTGATTCTGAATTTGCTTTCACAAATGCAATGTGAAACAGATAAAAACAAATGAGTCCAAATCCAGCAAATGTTTGGAAAATCGATTTTTAATCAAAAATGCCAAAAATGGACTGCATTGCCAGATTTCAAAGTTGCCACCTAAATATTTTTGAGAAATTTAGGAAACCCATGACTCATGACTCATGCCAAAGGCCACATGTCCGTCATCACCAAAGTATTTCGACTCGGGAACTTAGGTATGTGAGAGGAAGGTCATGAATTGAGCACTCTACTCACCCGATCAAATATCGACCTCTACTAATCATGATGTGATTTTTATATACAATATATGCTCTTGTTCCAATTATTATACTATCTTTACTATGTGACGCATACAAGTATAGATTAATTCGCCTACTTTGGAATGCTTTGATTTCATATTTTGTTTGAAAATTGTTTTGAATATGTACCACTTGAAAAAGTGAGCTCACATGTACACAGATCAAATCATCCCAATTTAAGCAATTTAGCCTTTATCCACAGGCATTCAAGAGATATATTAACTAAGCACTTAGCCTCTTGGTAAATATGCTTGGTATGACAATACTAACACACATGCAATATGCTAAAGCAATAAATGCTCACCTAGTACTCAACCGAGGCAAGCCAAAATAGAAGAAAATGCTTTAATATGCAAGTGATTAATGCAATACATACAAATGCAACTACTAGGTTCAGTCTGTTAACATGGCATATGAGTCAACGCAAAAGCATGCGATAGTGCACGTATTCAGTTAAGTAAGAAATGATAACAAGGTTAGAATGATGAACCAAACCTAAATGTATGCAAAAATGGATACAAGTCATGGCAATGACATGAGAATGTAAAATATGATGCTACCATTATAAGCAGGTAAATAAAAGGGAGAAAGAAATGGGGGTTAGAAGACATATACAATATTACAATTTTGCCTTCATGTAATAGGGTCCGAATGAGTGTCCGAATTAACTAGCTATTACAACACCAAACAACACCAAATGAATGAATAAATGAATGAGCTAACTTAACTAATTATTACAAATTCAAATAATTTTAAGTAATTAATTACAACACACTACTATTAAAGCTTTAAATTATGGACATAAATTAAGGAACGAAAGACGTGGAGTCGCATGCATATGAATAAGAATATCCTCTCAGAAACTCTTTGTTTACTGCCAGTTTCTATTTTGGCTCATAGTCAAAAAATTAATTTGTTTTCACCCCAGCCTCTGCTTTGTCCTGCCGTGAAAATGGCACTACCTGTGTAAAATGAAGTGGCCGGCCAGCCATGAAAAGTGGTCGGCCGGCTGGCCACTATTTTTGGGCTCGGCCTTGCTGCAACAGAATAAAAACAGAGCACAACCAGTGTTTCCAATATGTGTTTGTCCTTTCTGCCTCTCCCTGTCATGGAATTGATTAAGGGAGGAGTAGAATTAGTCCACAAATCATCAATGATCGCAAGGTTATTGGATGATGATCTATGAACTAATTGGACAAAAAGATCAATGACATGAAATAAAATACCAACATCGCTTTCCTATCATGGAGTCACCTCAAGGAAAGGAGTGGACATTGCTCTTTGAACCATTAACATCACTAGGAGTATGTAATGATCCAAGGCTCAATAGGATCAATTAATGTCCGATTGAACCTGACTTGATTTAATTATCTTGTTACCACTTTTAGTTCAATTTTATTAGCCTTTTTTATGTAACGCCCCAATTTTCATACCCAAATGACAACACAATAACCATGGCCCTTTTTAAAGGAAAGCCAATTATACATTCCCACACTTGCATTTCATAATGTAAATAGTTCCTCATGCTATAATACATAAACTCCAACAACAGGTAAATAAGCAAATACAATACCCCCAAGGGTTTACAAGTTTCCAAGATTTAAGCCCAGTTACATAGAACGGTTATTCAAACCCACACATACAAAGCCCTTGGCTTACAAATAAAATCACAACAGATGATAAACTTGTACTCTCAACACACACATTTCCACGCCCTCAGTTAGGCGGATTCACCACGTCTTTTCCTGCACAAAAATCCCGTAGGGTGAGCATAAAGCCCAGTAGGAAAATTCTTCACAAAGTATATATGAATGCATATGCCATGCTATACTTTTTTGTAAATAATTCACATCATCATCTTTTAAAAACCATCATGCTCAATGATGCCATATAATTTTTTTTCATTGTTCAAAACTTAACAATTTAACTCAAGGGGCGGCAAATTCAACTCTGGTAATCCCTAGGTCAGTGTCTGCAAGTAGACTATACAAGTACTACCAATTTTGTCATTTTTACCAGTATCAACTGGAGGGCTCGACACCCATAATCTATCATTTTTACCAGTATTAATTGGAAGGCTTGACACCTATTCTCTACACTACCTTTCAAGACTTACCACTGTATTTACCCTAAAACCATTTCACGAAAACTTGTTTCTCAACATTCCTTTCTCAATGCAAGTTTTCAAATCAACTTTCAAAGTTCAATATAATCAAATGAATTGATATGTCAATGCAACAATAATCAATACAATGCAACAATTCTTCCATTTCCAATTCTTCCACACAATGCTACCATTGTGATCAAAATTCCCGTTTCTCCTTTTATGAAATTTCACAAGATGAATAAATATACATTTGTTTCAATTCATCAGAGGAGTTACACATCTTCCACATTTCGGGCATTTTCAACAAATTAGCTATTTCAAGACTAAATCAACATTTTAAATAACAATTTTCAAAATGAACAATAACTCTCATATTTCTCAAAATTTATCATTTATACAATATAAATAAGAAATTTTCCAAACATCACTTATTTTGGGCATTCAAAATAAATGTAACAATATCAACCATGGATTTTCAACTTCTTTTAAAAATTCCCAATTTCTAGGTTTTCTCACCAAAACCATCTATCTGCAAACATTTGAGAAAAATCTCACCACGATCCTCTTTCTTCAATCAACATAGTTCAAAACTCTCAATTTCTATTTTTAAGGAAACAAGAAAGTAAACCCACTTTCAAAAATTACTATCCTCTTGAATCAACTACCCATTTTCAAAACCATCTAGATCTTGCAAAAACATATATATAACTCAAAGGAAATCCCTACCTCAAGTTTGAAGAGAATTTGAGATGAAACCCCAAAATCAACGATGATGAAACTCGATCTCCACCGCACACAACGAACCCCTCGAGAAGTTACACAACTTTAACGAAGGAACTATGGCCAAAATCCCAATGGATTTGGAGAAATCAAAGAGAGAAGATGGTTTCTAGAGAGAGAGGCTCTAGATCTGGATCTTAGAGACTTTTACAGAGAGAGAGGATTGCAAAAAGTGATATGAAATGTCACTTTTGCAAGCTAATAAAACGCGGTCTGCTTAAGCGTGGGAAGCCCCGCTCGAGTGTCAGACACAGACTCCCGCTCGAGCATGAAACCCTGCGCTTGAGTGTAAAATATGCTCTCCCAGTATTTTTGCAGATATAGTCCCCGCTTGAGCGCCCGAATGCCCGCTCGAGCGTAAACCAAATTTTCAAAAGCCCGCTTGAGTGCAAGAATGCCCGCTCGAGCGGAGAGCCAAAATTCTGGGCAACCAAGAGTTTGGAAAAACAAGCAACCCACCTTTTCCAAACACACAACTACAACCCAAAACCAACAATGAGGGAAAGACTAGGGAAACAAGATATGAACCACCATTCAACCCATACAAACCCGAGTCCGGAATACCACAAGGGACGGGTCAAAACCAGGGTCGCTATATTTTAATTACTTTACCATTCTTTTATCATTTTGTCCCAAAAGTGATAATTATGTCCACTAATGAACAGAAATGTCAAACAAGAAGTTGTTTTTGGCATGAGAGAGATGTAATGCCCCGATAATGAACCTCCAAAGAGATTAAACCATTAAGTATGGAAGGTCTCTTTTGCATGCCTTAAGCAACCTTAATTGTTTGAAACAACTCTTAACAGACAAACAAACAAACAAACAAAAAAGAAAAAAGAAAACCAAGAAAGAAAGGAGGTTGCATAAATGATTATTGCAAGTGTGACTACAAGTATGAAAACTAAGAAATAAAAGCTATCAACTCAAATAGGTTGGTATCTAAGGCCTAAACCACCAAACGTATGAGGACTACAACACTACAAACATACTATGCAAGGCATAAATGAAATAAACACATTAAAATAGTCCTAAAAACAGCAAAACAGTGCTGGAAATACTTTGAAAAAGCCAAGAAAAAGTAAACAAAATGAGAGAGAATTGAAGCTAATAAGCTAGCCAAACGAGGGGTGGCTAATCCCTCCACTTTTTGGACCTCAAAATCACATATTTTAGCCTCTTAAAACTCTAAAAAATAGTGGTCAAAAGTTGAGAAAGAAGTGGGAAATACAAGGACAAAAACTTATGGAATAAGGTTCAAAGAAGGGTGGTTAACCCTTCCACCTTTGGTAGCTTTAAGTTACAAGTTTTAGCCTATAAAAATAGTCCAAACATAGTATGAAAACAGCAAGAAAAAAGAAGGAAGAAGTAGTGTAAGGATGGCCAAAGTTATACATCTTAAAGAGGAGTTACTCTTTGATTCACAAACCAACAAGTGATCACCCTCAAGAGCTGAAATTTTAGCTTAAGAACCTTAGCAAGGAGACTCAAATTTTTGGTCTAGGAAGTTTATAGAGAGTGTATGTATACTGTAAGATAGAGAGGGAGAGTGTTTTACAAGGTTTGGGCACTTAGGAATTTTTTCTAACCTAAAAACATAACGTATGGTCAAGTATATATAGAAAAATAGGTGCTTCAGTCAGAAATATCTGTATTAAGCTAGCTGGTGCAGTGCATGCACATGGGAGGATAGTTGGCCGGAAAATATATGCCAGCCGAGAAACCTGGCTGGTCGACCATGTAGGGGGATGATCGACCACTAAAATTGGCATGCCAGGACACACGGCCGTCCAACCACTTGAAATGACTGAATTTCTCATCAATTGGCCGGCCGGCCACCTTAAGTGGTCGGCCTGCTACTTAAGTGGCCGGCCTGCTACTTGCAAACAAAATCTGTTTTCAAGCCAGACTTCAAATGGACATATCTCCCTCATCCAGACTCGGTTTTAGGTGATTCTGGAGTCTAAATTGAATCCCCAAAAGTCTACTTTTCAATGATGGTGGTTTCACATCAAAATTTTAAGTGTACAAAGAGATATGCCTAATTTAGTGAAGGCAGCTCATTTCTTTCTTAATGGTTTGATGCTTAACCTGTTCCCCAACTAGTTTTCTTCCATCCCTTTCTATTTCCTCCAACTCCAAACCAATAAATAAGATGTTTTTAAATATTTTTTAAAGAGTTCACCTCCCTTCCATTTATTTCCACTTTGTCCTTACTCGGTTTATCGAAAAGTGCAATATTTTAAACGAAATGCGAGCCTTGGAATATCGTAGAAACATTTGGAAAAATATTTTGAAAAAGTAAGTTTTAAAGTCAAAAATAGCTTTGGTCAAAATGGGGTGTAAGGTTGGGATTAGAAGCTCAAAAATTGAAGCCTTTTGCTGAAAAATTTGAGCAGTTGTACAACGTAACATTTCATTATCAAGTGTTCAACCTGAGGCACTCAAGTCTTAAGGGCGGCCAAAAATAGAGTGTCTACAGTTGTCCCTTTTTGACAGAGCTCAAAGTCATAAAATGTAACGCCCCAAATTTCTAGCCTAAATGATAAGACAATAATCATGGCTCTTTCAAGAAAAATCGAATATAAATCCCTAAACTTACATTACATGATACAATAGTTCTTCATGCAACAATATATTAATCCAATAACAAGTAAATAAACAAATAAATACCCCCAAGGGTTTACAAGTTTCCAAGGCTTGAGTCTGGTTACACAAAACGGTTATTCAAACCCACACAAACACAACCCTTGGCTTACACACAGAGTCACAGCAAAATGAGAGCATTGTACTCCCAACATACATACTTTAACACCCCTAGTTGGGTGGGATCACCACATCTTTTCCTACACAAAAATCCCATAGGGTGAGCATAAAGCCCAGTAGAAAATTCTTAACAAAGTATATACATTTTATACAAGTCCTAAGAGATGAAATGCACATGCCATGCTATGCCATTTTTGAAGATAAATCACATTTTCATCTTTTGAAAACTATCATGCTCAATGATATCATGCAATTTCAATTTTTCAAAACTTAACAATTTATTTCAAGGGCAGTAAATACGACTCTGGTAATCCCTAAGTCGATGTCTGCAAATAGACTATATAAGTACTACCAAATTGTCATTTTTACCGGTATTAACCGAAAGGCTCGACACTTATCCGCACGGGTTTTCAGTCTTTCACCCTAGACTCTCAGGCCAACTTATTCAATATCATCTACACCATCTATCAAGACTTACCAACGTATTTACCCTAAAACCATTCCATGAAAACTTGTTTCTCAACATTCTTTTCTCAATGCAAGTTTTCAAATCAACTTTCAAAGTTTAATGTAATCAAATGAATTGATATGCCAATTTCATAAGATGAATATAAATACTTTTATTTCAATTCATCATCCAAGGAATCACACAATTTCCTCTTCTCAAGTATCCTTGACAATTAGTCATTTCAAGACTATTTCAACATTTTGAACAATAATTTCCAAAATGAACAATAATTTTCATATTCCCTGAAATTCATCATTTATATAAATATAATAAGAAAATTTCCAAACATCCATTTATTTTGACACACAAAATAAATATAACAATATCATTCATGGATTTTCAGTCTCTAAAAAAAAATCCCCAAATTCTAGGTTTTCTCACCAAAACTATACAACTCAAATCTTTTGAAAGAAAATCTTCCAAAATCATCTTTTCTTCAATCAACGAAGATCAAAACCCATAAGATCATTTTAAAAGAACAAGAGACAAACCCACTTTCAAAATCGCTCAACTTCTTGAATCAACAATCAATTTTCAAAGCTATCAAAAGATGATTTCGAAAATCATATAGATCTTGCAAAAACATATATATAACTCTAAGAAAATCCCAACTCAAGTTTTGAAGAAGAAATGAGATGAAACCCCCAAAATCAACGGTGTCGAAACTCGATCTTCACCGCACACAACGAAGCCCTCGAGATGATAAGCAACTTTGGTGAAGAACTTAGGTCTAAATCCCAATGGATTTGGAGAAATCAAAGAGAGAAGATGACTTCAGAGAGAGAAGCTCCCGATCTGGAATTCTGGACAGTTTTAGAGAGAGAGAGAGGACTGAAAAAGTGATATGAAATATCAAATTCACGAGCTGATATAACATGGTTTGCTCGAGCGTGGAATGCCCCGCTCGAGCGTCAAATACACTAACCCAATACTTTTGCAGACAGGTCAAACTTCTGAAACCAAACGTTCTCCGCTCGAGCACATAAACGGCCGCTCGAGCGGACAAGCAACTTCGAATGCATTTTGCATTTTTGCTTTGGGGGCGCTGCCCCTCGACCCCGCCAGGGCGCTGCCCTTGGACCCGCCAAGGGGCGCTGCCCCCTCGACCCCCGCGAGCTGACCGGGCAGCTCGATCCCTGACTGGCCCAGTCGAAGTGGCAAAACATGAAAGAAGGATCGAAACCGGGATCGCTACATGAAATGACGTGAGTGAATGTCAAATCCCGAAAATGACCTTTTTTGACAAGGTCGTAAGACTTTGGCAAACAAACAAAATGCAGATGCAGTTGGTTGAACCCAAAGGTTGCCTACGTTTCCCATTGCAAGAAATCAAACCAATGTAGTTCAGGGGCAGAATACAAAATGATACATAATGTAACGAAATAATCAAACGACAAGCCGTGCAAAACACACGAATACTATAAAGAAATGGGGATGCAAAATCAAACTACGTTTTATATAGAAAAAAAGTGGGCATAGCCAAATGACACCTAACACAGGCGAAGTGCCAACATCCTCAATATTGGCCTTAGCGCAGCATGAATACTTACACATAACAGAACCATGTTTCAACGTGAAAGAGGTGTGGGCACATGTAGAACTATGTCTTTCATAGAAAGAGTACAAGTAATTCGGTGGTATGATATACGTGAGGAATGATTTGCTGAGAAAAGATAATGATCCTAAATGATGAATGCAACAAGACAAAGTACAATGCAACAGATACAACAGATGAAGTGAATAAGGGGCGCAGGCCGAACTACGTCTTGCCTAGAAAAGGCATGGACACAAAATAAACCACGTCTAACACAGAAAATGTGCTGAAACCCTCAGACCACAATTTTTTGTAGAATAGGCATGTACATATGCAGAGCTATGCTTTAACGAAAGAAAGATATGAACACATGCCAAACTAAGCGTAACATGGAAATGATGCAATGGGTGTAATGGATAGTGTAGTATATGTATGCGATAGATTGTATATGTAATGTGATAGAGGTAATAGATGATAAAAATGATGTAGCAGTTAGGAAGTAGTGCCTTAGAAAGCACCTTACAGGGGTAATTGGTGATGACTCACCTCATACTGCTGGGGATCTTCCGCTTCTTCTTGGTTTTAAGACTTCTTTCTGCATCTTGCGCTTCCAAACCACAGGTACTACTTTTCTCCCTAGCTATGTTTGTAACTTTCCCTATTGTCCAATAGGGTGATAAACTAGATTGGTTTAGTATCCAAAATTGAGGCGCATACAAGCTACCTCAACCTATAGGGCTGTCATACAGATTTCAAGCTGAGGATACACCCTTGGGTATTCAAACTAGACTTTAATCTTGGAAATTCCAAACCTTTGCATTCTCGGCCTCGGCCATTTAAACTCTAGTTTTCACTGTCTTAGTTGGTCTCCTAGGAACACATTACAAACACAGTTAGTTGGCTATACCAGATCGCTTGAAGTCATTTGGGCATGACAAACACCAAAGGAATTACACCTTTAGAGGATTTAAGGTGAATGAATGCACAAAACAGTGCTATGCAGGTGAATGCACAAAACAGTGCGATATAAGGTGTACAAAACAGTGCGATACAAGCTGAATAGACAAAACAGTGCGATACAAGCTGAATGCACAAAATAGTGCGATGCAAGATGCACAAAACAGTGCAATATAAGGTGAATGCACAAAACAGTGCGATGCAAGGTGCACAAAACAGTGCGATACAAGATGAATGTACAAAATAGTGCGATGCAAGGTGCACAAAACAGTGTCATACAAACTGGATGCACAAAACAGTGCGATACAAGGTGAATGCACAAAATAGTGCGATGTAAGATGCACAAAACAAAGTGGAATATACAAAACAGTGCAATACAAAGTGGCTGCAGAAAACAGTGCGATACAAGGCATACAAAACAATGTGATATAAGGTGAATGCACAAAATAATGCGCTGCAAGGTGCACAAAACAGTATGATACAAGGTGAATGCACAAAATAATGCAATGCAAGGTGCACAAAATAGTGCGATGCAAGGTGCACAAAACAGTGCGAATGTATCTTATGGAATGAGTGTAGGGCAACTTACCATAATTTATTGAAAATGTAACTGAAAAACACTATGGAAGGTAACTCAACGAAACTCTGTTAAGCACATAACAAAGTCAAGAACAGAAGCAGCTAATCATGTAATTCAAATTAATCAGAGTGTATGAGCATGCATGCACAATCCAAAGCACATGCATTAATAAGAGGGAAGATGGCAATCCCAAGAGAGTTTTGAAATGGTCGGAGACAACTTTCGAAAGCTGAGTCATATCAGAATCATCATAGGGGTGAGCTACCCTAATCTAGGGAAAAGTGCCCAACAAGTGGCTTTAAGCGGACTGAGGGAAAGGTTAGGAAGGTTGGGTTCATGCCCCTTGTTCAATTGATGGCCCGATCAAATGTATTGAAAATTGCCCCTAGTGTCCAGTCACTGGCCACCGGTTGGGTTCATGCCCCTTGTTCGATGGATGGCCCGGTCAGATGTATTGAAAATTGCCCTTAGTGTCTAATCACTGGCCACATTTTTAACATTATGCAGGCACGTGTAATGGGGATCATAAGATCTTGGAACGGTTGCCAACCAATTAGACTCATGCTTCTCTTCTGTTCTAGCCTATTGAGAACTTATTCTAGTCCCCTCCAAAGCAGTGATGGATTTCTCATGTACACTTTGCAATGATCATGAATGCGATGCCCCTTGTATTAGCACTCTCAGTTTGTTTATGACTTCCACACATGGACTTGTTTTTTAGTACGGAGCGAACATTTGTGTATAGAATTTTGACCATGCCACTCTATTGAACTTTTGAGTGACAGACTCGCTAGGGTGACTCGGTAAAGAACGCTTTTGAGTGACAGGCACGCGATGGTGACTCGATGAAGAGTGCAAACTGAGACAAACACCAGACATGACACAACAGAACTCATAACTGACCCAAAAGCAGAAAAAGACTCAAGGTAATTGATCATTCATAGTGCCCTTAGTATTACTTATATTCCCTTTAGAAATCAAATTCGCAAAACTCGAGTTTCGATTCCTTTTTGTTGCACAAGTTAGAGATTCTACTGATAAGTTCAAGTATTGAAAATTTCTCCACTTGTTGATTCAAGCTAGTTCTTTCTTACCCAACACAAGTATGTGATATGCACAGTAGTCGGTGTAGCTTATGGAATGATACGAAGCTGAGGGCAAGATGATTGGGTTAAGATGGATGAAATGGATATGGTTGAGACCGAACTTCAAGATGAAGTTGCCTACATATCCCAAGAATGGAAATTAGGTCAACGTAGTTCATGGCTAAGGTTCGCTCGGGTTTTGACACTCTTCTTTTGCACTCTAACTTTTGCCAAAGTCGCCCCTTCTGGATTTTCAACCTTGCGAGCTTTATTTGTTTGATTTCTCATTTTTCATGCTCTAACTTTTGCCTAGGTCGGCCTTTAGGGTTTTTGGCCTAGCAAGCCTCTCAAGGATAGCGTTACAACATTTGTGGTGAAGTTGATCAATAGTAATCCTTGCCCTAATACTGGAACTAGTTTCGCCTTGATTTGAGCTTGGTTCTCCATTCTCTTATGCATGTTTTCTTCATTTCTTTTGCTCTATTTTTAGAGTTGGTTCTTCTTACAATGTGGTACTTCCTCGCATTGGCTTTCCTGGATTCAGAAAAAAGTTCCTTTCTGCACAGCTGATTGGATTTCATTCTAATGAATGCCCCTTGCTTGATGGTTGACTTCTTTCTTTGTTTCTTCTCTTTTTTCCTTTTCTTTTTCCTTTTTCTTTTCTTTTCTTCTTTTTGGTTTCTTTTATCTTCTTTTATCCATTTCTTTTTGAAATAATACCATTTCTTTTTGAAATAATGAAAACACCAAGGGGAGAAATTCTATGATTGTGAGGTCTGAAAGTCGTCTTGTGCTTGCCAAAATGATCGCCTAATGGTGAAGAGAATCCCTAGGACAATGTAAAATACCGCGCACAATTTCGAACCTATCTTTGCAAGTTTGCAAAAGAAACAACTTAAAATTCTTGAAACCATGAAGGACTTTGCATCGATAAGTTAGAACCCACTCAAACCATTTGGAGGATCCTTCTTAACTCTCGAGCTTATTAACGGAATCTTATTCAAAAAATAATTTTGAATTTTTTCCATTTTCAAAAGGTCACACATGAATTACTATAGGCATAATAAAATGATCAGACATTTGACTCTCACTTTCTTATTTAGGAAAACGAAGACTTGAGGATACGCGAGAGCGACTCAAGGGAAAAGACTCAACTAACATAATAACACAAGAAAAGATAATGAAAATAAAACTCACAACTCAACTATTTATAGGACACGACTTAAAACAAAATCAGTACCCGTGAAACAAAAGGGGTTTTCACTTTCCAAGTCCATCTGTCGAATTCATGAAAAAAAACTTCAAGTAGCCCATAGGAGGGTCTAGACCTACCATCAATTCAGCAATACTAACATCCACACCCAGTAGGATTGATTTCAGACTTTCAAATCGGGTCTCACAAATTGAGCCCCACAATTACCCCTGTTGCCTCTACATATCTCTTTGACCATGCTGGCTAGGGTCAAGGTTGGTTGTTGGCAAGCCTTGGATGGGATTTATGTTATGGGGTGGCAATCTATTGTGATCAGGGAGAGATTTATTGATAGCTTTGGGATTTGGTGGGGTGATGACATTATTGTCAATTAAATCTTGAATTTCATGGCGAAGACGAAAGTAACGGTCAGTATGATGACCATATTGCTGATGGAATGTGCAATATTGGGTAGGGTCACATCTAGGTGGGAGAGGGTTACGGAGAGGTCGAGGATTGAGCGATTTGAGATACCCTTTCTCCATCAGTACCTTCAAGGCGAGGGTTGGGCTCATATGGAGATAAGCAGAGGCTCGTTCTTGGGAAGAAGAAGAATTAGGTTTAGAAACATTGGCAAATGGGTTAGTAGGTGTTGGCTAGATATTTATGAGCTTGGGATTGGACTTAGGATAGGTGTTTTTGGTAAAACATCTCTCTTCATTGTTTGCCCCTTGATTCAAAATGCTCTCAACTTGAACGATAAAAGTGTCATCCACAGTCTTTGCAACAACTGCGAGCACTTGTTGCTTGTTTAACCCTTTTGACCTTCAAAGTCTCAATAGCCCACCAGAGATGTACATAAGGATCAATACTTGCCCCGACTTTGTTCTTACCACTTGTTTCAACTCTGTCAAAGAGTCGGACAGCTATATCTGGGCAAGGCATGTTCGCTTTTGATTGGCCCATTCCACTTTTAGCTTGTCCCAAGATTGGAGAATCCTTTGACGAGGTCAAAACCTTAAAGGTTAAATTTGCCACCATTCTTTGAAGGTCTTCAATCATTCTCAACATCTCAGCAACAGTGGGTTCACCCATTTGGTGCTCTTGTTGTGTCCGAACCAGAGTGGGTGTATCCATCATGAACAAATTAATACTTTCAACAATGAACACCTCTGGCCTGGGCAGATAAGATAGAGTGATATATATATATATATATATACTGGGATCGAAGGAAATAGGTAGTATATGGATGAGGTTAAGGTAAATATGAGGTATTTGGTCATGGATGAGAAATGGGTTAGTGGTAGTATTGGGTTCTTGAGGTGGAGTTATCGTCTGGTTGTTGATAAGATTTTGAACCTTATGACGAAGGCGGTAGCAACGATCGATGCCATGGCCGCGCTGTTGATGGCATGCATAGTATTTGGTGGGGTTATGTCTAGTAGGGAGTGGGTCAGGAAAAGGTTGGGGATAAAGGGATTTGAGATACCCTTTTTTCATCCAGACTTTTAGTGCGCTGGTTAGGCTTATATGGAGAGGGGTTGAAAGTTCTGCCTTGAGCTCGGGTTAGGCCGGCTATTTGTGGGTTGATATTGGCAAAGCAATTTTGAGATTGGTGGCGACAGTATTGATCTTAACGGGTTTGGGAATAATGCTACTACTAGCATTGGTACTCTTGGAAAACACCCTCTTTGTTGGTTCGCTTGTTCTAGGAATAATCCCTCTGTTAAATGCACTCTCAATCTGAACCCCTAATTTATGCAAATTTTTGAAAATGAACAGTGGAGCGACTATTAGCTTTTGTAACATATCAGGCTCAAGGTTTTGCACCACTATCCGCACTTGGTCTCTCTCAGAAGGTCGATCTATCATTTGTGCTGCCTTTGCTCTCCACCTTGTAACAAATTCCACAAAAGGTTCTTTAGGATTCTGGTGGGTTGCTTCAAGCTCATAGGTGGTCATTTCAATTTGGGTATTGTAAGAATATTGATTGACAAACGCCTCAGCCAAATCTTCCAAGTTTTGCTTCACTTTATCTTCCAACTTGGCATAACAAATGGCTGCTATACCTGACAGGGTTCTTTCATACAGAGGGAGTTTCTGAGGCTTTGTCAGACCAATCGGTTTCAGGACGTCCAAGAAAAGCCAGATATGTACCATAGGATCTCTAGAGCCGTCGAAATGGTCAATGGGTGGCATTTTGAATTTGTTTGGGAGCCTTACGGCAGCCTCGGTGTACCTATCCTCAATGTCGGGAATGGAGTTAATTCTCTGTGCCTTTTTGAATTGCTTCTCAAGGTTAGCAATTTTGAACAAAGTCGGGTCGAGCTCATTAATATCAAGGGGAAAAAGCCCCTCATTAAGCTGCACCAGGGGTTTGAAAACTCGAGCTTGAGCCATCCCTTCTCGAGGATCTGGACCTTGCAAATCTTCAGCTGGCGGAGGTGGGTCAAAGTTCAGCTAGAGGCCTAGGACTGGATGTGTAGTAGATGCCCCAGATAGGCATTGCATTTCAATAATGGTCTCATCCTGCATAGCAATTCCCTAGTTTAGGGCCGTTATCATGGCCACAACTTCTTCTAGACTCTGTGTCATCACGGGTTTGTTGAGTTGGATGGAGGTAACCTAAGAGCTGACTAACAAGGATTTTGACCTAGTTATACTTGGTGTATCTGAATTGGATTAGTCTAGACAGGTTTGACTAGATTAGGCTTTTTAGAATTGGTCTTTTGGCATTGGATGGATCTTTTCTGAGTTGGCCTTTGGGGATCAGATGGACTGGACCTTTGTTAAGTGGGTTTTTTCTAGGATTGGATGGACTGTGATGGGTTAAGGCTTTCCGGGTTGGATTGGGTTGGGCCTTTGCCGAGTAGGGTATTGTTTTTTCTTTAGTTCAGACAAACCTAGCATTACAAACAAATGCCCCATTAGATCAGGATACCGGGCATGCTGGTCCAAACAAAGCAAGATATAATTTTTGGCCCTGGTTCTGGTTCTGATATTTTTCTACCATATCAAACATAAACCCCTAGATTTTGACCCAAATTATGCTTCTGATATGACCCTCAAGTTTGAAAGGAATCGCCTCAAGATTAAGACTCTTTAAGGATTGCATCACACACTACGAAAGATTTCACATTTTGCACAAAAGCATTCAAAAAACCCCTATGAGAGGATAAGGTTTCCTTGTCCTAGTTTTTGACATGATTTAGGGTTTTACTATTTCAAGCAAGCAGTTTCACAAAGTCTTGCATACGAGTGAGCATTTTGTTCTATGTTGGAACAGTCAATATGGCTTTACTATACACAGCTAGGCCGATTGGTCAAAAGGGGTACCTCAACAAGATTACCTAATATACCTCTCACACTTAACACCGAGAAGTGAAAGGAGGATCAAGCGGTATGGCAGTACAGCGATAATCCAGATTTAAGGGTTGTGTTTCCAACATGGCAGAGCCCACGACTGGCCAGCCTTTTGGCAAGCCTGCGGCAAGCCATCTAGGAATGTTACAGTAACAATGCATATGCAGATGCAAATGCAAAGAACATATATATCTATAAATAAAATTTCACATTGTGAAGCCCCAATCAAGTTCTCTAAGTCCCCAGTAGAGTCGCTAGAAACGATAGCTAGCTTTTCGTGCTCCTTGGAGGGGTTTAGTCTCCTCGAATACGATAGCCCTACAGTTCGGACTCCCATGGTTTTGAATCTAGTTTCACGAATGCAATGTGAAATAGATAAACACAAATGAGTCCAAATCTGGCCAATGTTTGGAAAATCAATTTTTAATCAAAAATGCCAAAAATGGACTGCATTGCCAGATTTCAGAGTCGCCACCTAAATATTTTTAAAAAATTTAGGAAACCCGTGACTTATGCCAAATGCCACATGTCTGTTATTAACAAAGTGTCTCAACTCAAGAACTTAGGTATGAGAGAGAAAAGTCATGAATTGAGCACCCCACTCACCCGATCAAAGATCGGCCTCTACTAATCATAATGTGATTTTTATGTACTGTATATGCTCTTGTTCCAATTACTATGCTATCTTTACTATGTGATGCACACAAGTATAGACTAATTTGCCCACTTTGGAATGCTTTGATTTCATGTTTTGTTTGAAAATTATTTTGAATATGTACCACTTGAAAAAGTGAGCTCACATGTACACTGATCAAATCATCCCAATTTAAGCAATTTAGCTTTCATCCACAGGCATTCAAGAGATATATCAACTAAGCACTTAGCCTCATGGTAAATATGCTTGGTATGGCAACGCTAACACACATGCACTATGCTAAAGCAAGAAATGCTCACCTAATACTCAATCGAGGCAAGCCAAAATAGAAGAAAATAATTAGAAAAATGCATGCTCTAATATGCAAGTGACTAATGCAACACATACAAAATGCAACTACTAGGTTCGGTCTGTTAACATGGCATATGACTCAACGCAAAGCATACGATAGTGCACGTATTCAGTTAAGTAAGAAATGATAACAAGGTTAAAATGATGAATCGAACCTAAATGTATGCAAAAGTGGATACAAGTCATGGCGATGACATGAGAATGTAAAATATGATGCTACCATTATAAGTAGGTAAATAAAAGGGAGAAAGAAATGGGGGTTGGAAGACATACACAATATTACAATTTTGCCCTCATGCAAGAGGGTCTGAATGAGTGTCCGTATTAACTAACTATTACAACACCTAATGAATGAAAAAATGAATGAGCTAACTTAACTAATTATTACAAATTCAAATAATTCTAAGTAATTAATTACAACACACTACTATTAAAGCATTAAATTATGGACTAAATTAAGGAATGGAAGACGTGGAGTCGCACGCATATGAACAATAATACCCTCTTGGAAACTCTCTGTTTACTATTAGTTTCTATTTTGTCTTGTAGTCAGAAAATTAATCTGTTTTCACCTCAGCCTCTGCTTTGTTCTACCATGAAAATGGCATTACCTGTGTAAAATGAAGTGGCCTGCCGGCCATTAAAAGTGGTCGGCCGGATGGTAGGGTGGCCGGCCGGCTACTGTTTTTGTGCTTTGCCCTACTGCAACAGAAGGGAAACAGAGCACAACCAGAGTGTTTTCAGAAGGTGTTTGTCCTTTCTGCCTCTCCCTATCATGGAATTAATCAAGGGAGGAGTAGAATCGGTCTACAAATCATCAATCATTGCAAGGTTATTGCATGATGATTTATGAACTAATTGGACAAAAAGATCAATGACATGAAATGAAAGACCAACAACACCCATTTCCTATCATGGAGTCACCTCAAGGAAATGAGTGGACATTGCTCCATGAACCATTAACATCACTAGGAGTATGTAATGATCCAAGGCTCAATAGGTTCAATTAACGTCTGATTGAACCTGAATTGATTTTATTATCTTGTTACCACTTTTAGTCCAATTTTATTAGCCTTTTTTAATTACCTTACCATTCTTTAATCATTTTGTCCCAAAAGTGATAATTATGCCCACTAATAAAGAGAAATGTCAAACAAGAAATTGTTCTTGGCATGAGAGAGATGTAATGCCCGGTAATGAACCTCCGAAGAGATTAAACCATTAAGCATGGAAGGTCTCTTTTGCATTCCTTAAGAAACCTCAATTGTTTGAAACAACTCTTAACAAACAAACAAACAAACAAAAAGAAGAGAGAAAACCAAGAAAAGTGGGAGGTTGCAGAGGTGATTCTTGCAAGTGTGACTACAAATATGAAAACTAAGAAATAAAGGCTATCAACTCAAATAAGTTGGTGTCTGAGGCTTAAACCACTAAGCCTATGATGACCACAACACTACAAGCATACTATGCAAGGCATAAATGAAATAAACACATTAAAACAGTCCTAAAAAACAATAAAACAGTGCTGGAAATACTTTGAAAAAACCAAGAAAAAGTAAACAAAATGGAAGAGAATTGAAGCTAGTAAGCAAGTTAAAGAGGGTTGGCTAATCCCTCTACTTTTTAGACCTCAAAAACATACAATTTAGTCTCTTAAAACTCTAAAAAAATAGTGATCAAAAGTTGAGAAAGAAGTGGGAAACACAAGGACAAAAGCTTATGGAATAAGGTTCAAAGAAGGGTGGTTAACCCTTCCACCTTTGGTAGCTTTAAGTCACGAGTTTCAGCCCATAAAAACAATCCAAAAATAGAATGAAAAAAGCAAGAAAAGAGAAGGAAGAAGTAGTGTAAGGATGGCCAAAGTTATACCTCTTAAAAAGGAGTTACTCTTTGATTCATAAACCAACAAGCGATCACCCTCAAGAGATGAAATTTTAACTTAAGAACCTCAGCAAGGAGACTCAAATTTTTACTTTTGGAAGTGTATAGAGAGTGCATGTATATTACAAGATAGAGGGGGAGAGTGTTTTACAAGGTTTGGGCACTTAGGAATTTTTTCTAACCTAAAAACATAAGGTATGGTCAAGTATATATAGAAAAATAAGTGCTTCAGTCGGAAATATCTGTATTAAGCCAGCTGGTGCAGTACATGCACATGGGGACAATGGCGGGAAAAATATCCACCGAGAAAACACAGCGGCTACCATATAGGGGAACGGTTGGCCACTAAAACTGGCATACCAGAACACATGGTCGTCCGGCCACTTGAAATGGCCGAATTTCTCATCAACTGGTAGGCCAACCACCTTAAGTGGCCGGCCTGTTACTTGTAAACAAAATCTGTTTTCAAGCCTGACTTCAAACAAGCATATCTCTTTCAGCCGGACTCAGTTATTGGTGATTCTGGAGTCTAAATTGAAGCCCCAGAAGTCTAATTTCCAATGGTGGTGGTCTCACATCTAAATTCTAAGTGTACAAAGAAATATTCTTAATTTAGTGAAGGTTGTTCATTTCTTTCTTAATGGTTTGATGCTCAACCTATTTCCCAACTAGTTTTCTTCCATTCCATCATATTTTGTCCAACTCCAAACCGATAAATAAGATATTTTTAAATATTTTCAAAGAGTTCACCTCCCTTCCATTTATTTCCACTTTGTCCGTACTTAGTTTACCAAAAGTGCAATATTTTAAACAAAATATGATTCTTGGAATATCGTAGAAACATTTGGAAAAATATTTTTAAAAAGTGGGTTTTAAGGTCTAAAATAGTTTTGGTCAAAATGGGGTGTAAGGTTGGAATCAGAAACTCAAAAATCTAAGCCTTTTGTTGAAAAACTTGAGCAGTTGTATATCGTAACATTTCATCATCGAATGTTCAAGCTGAGGTGCCCAAGTCTTAAGGGCGGTCAAATATGGGGTGTCTACAATAAATTGTACTGATATTTTTATATTTTATTTTTGTGTCATTTTAATTTATGTAATTTTAATTAATTCGATTTTAACTATATCTTTTTTTATTTTGTCTTAATTTAATTCAATTCATTATAATTGTTATTTTTTTATTTATGAAAAATATGCATATGAGCGACATGTATCACGTAAGGACAAATTTTATTAATTTACTGAATTAACATCAACCAACTTAGTAATTATTTTTTTGTCAAAAATCCTAACGTCATTATCAATTAAATGAAATTGACACAAAAATCTAAAAAATTAAGGATCAAAATTGAGCTAATTGAAAGTGCAAGGACCAATATAACACAACTGACAAAATTTAGGAGCTACCGATGTAATTTACTTTAAATTTTAAAAGAAAACCAACGTTGAAATATAAGAACTTAAAACAAATGGTATTTTAATTATACAATCTATAACAACCATATAATACAAAAAGTACATGTAGCTACTATATATATATATATATATATAATTGTAACAACTAAATTAAATCAAAAATAAAAAAAAATAAAGTTGAATTTAAATTCTGAACCAACTAACAAATTCAATATTCAATATCATTGTAAATCCAATTCCATCACATACCAAATCATCCAAACTTCAAATTTCAAAATCATTAAAATGAATAAACAATAATATGATCGAGCCCAATATTTCTGGAAATTACAGTAACAATAAGGCAATAGTTACATGTTAATCAAATGTCATCTCTTTCAATTTTGTGGGGGTGGTTGTGAATTGCTAGAGAAATTAACAGATTCATCCTTGTCCAAACATGACGAAGCCTCCGTAGGAGTTTGCACTGTTGGATCAACTAAAATTTCCTGGAAGAAAAAAGTGTATAAGAAAATGTATTTAGAATAAAATTTATTGACTATTTTTTATTTTCAAATGTAAGTATATTAAATACCTGAGAAATTGGTGGACTATATGATACTTGGGAAGACAAAAGCACCAACTATGGGTGTGACGGTGGACAATTAACGTCATGCGTGAAAAGATTATATCCATAATTTATCATTTGTGACCAATAAGGTGTATGAACATCCTAAATAATTGTAAGTGAATACAATGTGTCATTATCATTACATTTGCACCATATATTGTAAATAAAAATAAAAGAAAAACTCACTTATGGTTGGTTTGAAGATGAATTTTGGACATCTATATTGTTGTTTTATTGGTCAATATTCTACGGATGTTTTGAAGTATTTATAAGTACATTGCATAAAGTAAGATAAATAAATAAAAATATAAAATATAAAAATTACATAGCTAAATAAGATTAATACCTAAGTGATGCAAGGTTGTGAACAACTTTTTCCCTCTTTCCAATCTTCTCATGCCAAGGCTTTAATCTACCACCACTCTTTTGTACATTGTCTTTTTTTTTCAAACCCTTAACTCTTTCAAAATTTGGATCAATATCATTTAATCCCATGTCAATGGGGCCTCCACTACTTGAAGCATTTGAGCTATTTAGTGAAACGATCATATTGTCCACTTTTACACACAAATTAGAAATACTATTGTCCACAAACTCATATACAATATCATATATATTCAGATGATCGAGCTGCTAATTTTACCATTCTAGGACAAAGATGTCTATAACACACTAATATCACCAACTTGGGATTAACCTCATTCACTATAACTATTTTGTCTTTAGATGAACAATCCTTTGCATCTAGCCTCAATTGCAATAGTATATATCTATCGGAAATTTCCATAACATTCATCTAATGGAGCACTTTAATCGCATGACCACACAAAATTCCAAAACTCTCAAATTTTTGATAAGTACAACAAACATTTTGTAGAGTTTTGCCTCCTAAATTATCAAATTCCATTGCACCACCACAATATACTCTATCTTCTCCATACAAACCAATCACATATTTAATTTCTTCTTCTAACTCACAGCATTTCCTTACTTGACAAGAAAGAGACTTGTCACACTCGCCATGGAATAAGTCAAAGATAGGAAGGGTATATAGTTTCACAGTTTGAACTAACATAGGACAACTCTTGATTTTTATTCTTGGTAAGTTTTGTCTAGATTGATAAATAGCATAACTTTCATTATACTGCTTGCCTAAAACAACTTGATCGAAATGGGTAAAGAATTGAACAATATTATGGTGAGATTTTAAGTGCTTTTTTATTTTTGCATTCAAGCTCTCACTGAGTTGGGTGCTTGCGCATACCTGCATTAAATGACCATTTCATGTGCATGTGTGCCCACTTCTCTCTAAGTTCCCAAGTTTTCTTCATCCATGTATTCTCCTCCAAGTTGTATTTAATAATCAAATATTTCCAAGCTTCAACTAACTCATTTTCATCTTCATATCCAAAAATCCAAGCTTTAAAGTCACTTCCACATGCTGAGCTGCCCTTGTACAAATAACCCAAATGCTTCAAGACATTTTGCATTAGGTGAAAAGTACACAATCCATGAGTAACATCAGACATGATATAAGAAATTCCCTTAGCCATTGCCTGATCTTGGTATGTAAAAATAGTACTAGGCTTTTTTCCCAACATTGCATGCAAGAAATTTTCAAATAACCACTCAAATGATGTTGTGGTTTCATAATATAGTAATGCGACACCAAAAATCACTATCATTCTAAAATGGTTAAAGCTAGTAAAAAGAGCAAATGGTTGATACTCTTTGTTTGTTCAAAATGTTGTGTCGAATAAAACAGCATTCCCAAAATTTTCATAATCTATAATCATCTGATGGTCAGCCCAAAAAAATATTGGTTATCATTTCATCAATATCCAAGTGAACTACATAGTAAAAAAATGGATTATTGGTAGCTTGCTTCTAAAAATATCTCAACAAAGTACTTGTCATGACCCGAACCCGCCCCCATGGGTTAAGGGCATAACCGGCCAGTAATCAAGAGATTACCTACGGCCTCAAATCAAACCAGAAATAACTCATCAGAGTAAAGGGGCCAAACGGAAGCAAAATTTAAAGCTTTGTCCATAGAGCTGTGCTTACATGGCGCGTCATAACAATCCATATACATACATGTTAATAACTCACGTCAAAATAAGTAATAACACATAGTTCTATACAAACAAGATCATTTAAGTTTAAGTTAGTCAAACCCAAAGTCTATATACAAAAGTAATCCGATGTCTTCGCCAACATAACCAAACTACATCAAAGGAACAAAAGGGCGAAGATAAGTCTCGTGCGTGAGACGTTTGGGCTGACTCTCCAAAAACCTTGACTATTTCTCACAAACTTCACTGAGGCTGGGTTTGGATCTCCCTTGGCTTACCTACAGACACATGAATAAGCGTGAGCGAAAGCCCAGTGAATAATATCAAGTAAAGAAGATACACGAACAGTATTTAGAACAACATGTACCAAACGGCCTTGGGCCCAATTCATATTTCTATCTAGTATATATATATATATATAGGTCAAGTAACTGCGGTTCCAAACACATCGTACAGCCTCGGGCCTAATCCACTCATGTCAAACGGCCTTCGGCCCATCCATTCTTTCGTTCATGTCAAACTGGCCTTTGGCCCATTCATATTTTCATTTATGTCAAACTGGCCTCTGGCCCATTCATACTTCCATTCATGTCAAACTAGCCTTCGGTCCATCCATACTTTCGTTCATGTCAAACTGGCCTCTGGCCCATTCATACTTTCATTCATATCAAACTGGCCTCTGGCCCATTCATACTTTCATTCATGTCATACTGGCCTCTGGCTTATTCATACTTTCATTCATGTCAAACTGGCCTTCGGCCTATCCATACCTTCGTTCATGTCAAACTAGCCTCTGACCCATTCATACTTTCATTTATGTCAAATTGGCCTCTGGCCCATTCATACTTTCATTCATGTCAAACTGGCCTTCGGCCCATCCATACTTTCGTTCATGTCAAACTAGCCTCTGGCCCATTCATACTTTCATTCATGTCATACTGGCCTCTGGCCCATTCATACTTTCATTCATGTCAAACTGGCCTTCGGCCCATCCATACTTTCGTTTGTGTCAAACTAGCCTTCGGCCCATTCATACTTTCATTTGTGTCAAACTGGCCTTCGACCCATTCATACCTTCATTTATGTCAAACTGGCCTCTGGCCCATTCATAGTTTCATTCATGTCAAACTGGCCTTCGGCCCATCCATACTTCCGTTCATGTCAAACTGGCCTCTGGCCCATTCATACTTTCATTCATGTCAGACTGGCCTTTGGCCCATTCATTCTTCCATTCATGTCAGACTGGCCTTTGGCCGAACCATTCTTGTCATACGATATTTGTCCCCAATTCAATGTAACAAACTTATAAAACTTATGTAGAAGTAAGCAATTGGACAAATAACATACTTCAGATATCTTTAAGATATTACTCACAGTGATCGGCTGGATGATTTGCCCTGGAGCCCAACCCTACACATTACATAACACATATGGTCACAAACGATTCAATCCGTTCTTAATTCATACATTCCTCTTAGGCTTCTTTCTTGTCCTTTTGATTCAGTCATAGTGCTCAATGCATGTCTAAGAGTACTTAGAAGTGAAAGAGAACGGAAAATGAAACACAAAACACATTTACAAAATTTCAGAAACAAGGGTCCCCGCTCGAGCGGACCCATTAGGTCTGTAAAAGTACTGGTTGCCTCGTTTTTACGCTCGAGCGTGAATTCGGACGCTCAAGCTGAAGGTCACTCTATATAGCTCCCATTCGGCGTGGACTTCCCGCTCAGCGGACATCGGTGTCTAAAAATCTTTGGAGCTCGTATTTCGCCGTGGCGCTTTCGGCGAGCACATGCCAAATTCTGGGTTTTCCAGAACTGTTCTTGAGGCTCAATCTTGCATTCAAACTCAAATAACTTGTACACCACGACTTATACTTCACATGCAACCCTTCTAACATGATACAAATGCTAGATTACAACATTATGAAGCTTAATTTCCATGAATTACTTACATACACACAAGATTTATATCAAACCCATCATCAATACTTCAATTTCATGCATCCAACACTCATTCTTCTATGAATTGGACTTGCATGTGAGTTACAACTTCCATTTCCAACTTAGATGATACAACTGATTATCAAAAGCATGAACTTTAACTACAATTCTACATGGATCATATTTTTCATGCTCAATTACACAACTTCATGGAAAATTTTTACATGCATGTATATATAAGCCTTAAATTCTTCAATTATAACACAACTCTTGTTCTTGATCACATACTCTCTTTGAATTCACAAAATTACAAACTTGACTTATGAATTTATGCTCAAATACTCACCAAGGAGCTTCAAACTTCACAAATTCTTGTTAATCTTGAGTATAGCTTCCCAATCCACAATCTTTGAGTCAAAATGCACAATTCTCCCTCTTTCTCTCTCTAGAATCGACACACTCTCTCTCTAGAGAGCAAATTCAAATTTTGAGTTCACCAAAATGAAGGTCTTAAGTGTAATAAGGCCCTTATATAGTCGTTCTCTTAATCCAATTTGATTATAGCTAATTAATAGCACTTAATTAATCGTTCCGAATCTAATTATTTTGGTCCGAATCAATTTTCAATTAAATTTCACCATAGCCTCTCAAAATTACGCTAATCACAATGGTGTAATCAATTTCGGGTTTCGTAGCCGAGAAGCCCTTCAATTTTCAGTTCAAAGCACAGATTCTAACAGATTTTCCTACGGTGAACAGATACAAAGCCACAATCACCTATAATCATGCAATTAACACCCAAATTTACATTAAGCACATAATTACAAACATAATCATGATTAATTAACATAGTACAGGACACAGTTATCACAGTACTTGTTTCACCATATTGCAAGTCTCTCTGTCTTTTTACACGCAAGTAACACTTTTGGTCTTCTCGCGTGAATCCTACAAATTCCCTCCCACTTGTTTGGGTACTAATGAGATCATATGATGCCTTGAGTAATAAACCAGTAGCATCAGCTAATTCCATATTTGTAGCTTGAGCTTCAGAGACCTTTCTTTGAGATGGCATCATATGAGCACATTGAGGAAGATGCATAATATGGTTATGGGTATCATCAAACTTTGTAATAACCCATTTTGATAATTCCCGATCTAAAGATACATACAAGAATGCTTTACAATTAGTTCTTGTGTCATGTCGAGGTTGTTTTACCATTTCAGTTTGTTTATCCTTTTCTCCCTCTTTATAGCAAACAAACTTTCCAGTAACCATTATACCATCTTTCTTACTTTTCGTATGGTAATCTCTTCTAATACTAAATCTCATAATTCTTCCATATTCATTGTAGAATTGATATGCAATTTCCTTTGACTCAAACTCAGTTCCAAGACTTGGTGTGTACTCTTTTAACAATCTGGTATTATCTTCTATACTCCTCTCAAGTCCGTCAACCTTCATTAATAACAATAATCTGATAATAAAATAAAAAGAGAAGTATTAAAAAATGGTACAAATGAATATATACAAAAATTAATTCGATTTTTTACTTCAAAAGCAAGATAAGTGTTAAAAAGTTGTACAAATGAAGCTAACAACATAATGAATTAATTGCTATTATTTTTCATAATTAATTAAAATAAGCTCTACAATTAATTGTCCCTTTAACTATTCACTAATTTTTAGCCGTTCCTTATAATAATATAAATATATGCACAAGTTGATTCATTACTTTCTATGTAAGTAATTAACAATATATATATATATTGTTTGGGGGGGGGGGAAGAAGTAATTAACAAATTGCATGAATTTCAATCCTAGCAAAAATAAGCTAAATTTCACACAAAAAATAAATAAATAAAATCAAGATTTGCCTTTAAACAAACAATTTCACATCTATTCTTTGTTTTTCTTTTTTCTTTTGAATACAAGCATCACTATTACAATATAAACAAGTAAGATATATAGGAAAATTTTATAAGGCACATCACTTTTGGGTTATAAGTTATTATAGTATTAATTACAACTTGGTTATGATCAGTGACAGAACTAGGGGAAGACCATGGAGAGTCATGGCTCCCTATTTCTATGAAAAATATTGCTTGTCATAACACTTTAAAATATATATATCAATTTATACATAAAATGACCCCCAATATAAAAAATATATATCTCATTTTTCTCCCAACTTGTATTATCTTTCTATTTTGCACCAAAAAAACTTATTCATCCAATTAGAGATTGCTTCTACGGTATTTAATTTTTTTTCTATTTATATATATAATTTATATATCATATTCTATATACATGTGTGCTTGTGTATATGGTGAAAACAAATTATTTATCTTTTGGCCCCTCTGATAATGAAATCTTCGTTCTGTCCCTAATTATCACTCATTGTGATATTAATTGTGACTTATTTTGATTATTATTTTAATTATAATTGAAAAGGTCTTAGATTATTCTCTATGTGATCTTTGATTATGACTAATAATTATTATTTTTAGTTATGACATTCATATTTGCATATAGGGCGTGGATTCTATAATAACACACACACACATATATTATACATACACTGTAGCGATCCCGGTTTTGACCCGTCTCTTGTGGTGTTCCGAGCTCGGGTTGGTATAGTCTTGAACGGTGTTATGTATCTTAGTTTCCCTTGTATTCCCCTTATTTTTGGTTATCGGGTTATAGTGGTGTGTTTGGAACAGGTAATGTCTCCAAACCTTTAGATGCGAATCCAACCCGAATTGTGCCTTGCAGAGTTGTATCGGAAGTTAATTCTTTCATGTTTTGCCACTTATTGAGTATGTCGGTGGTAATTTCGATCACTCACTCAGGGTCCACAGGCGGAGTTCGAGGCGTCAAGCAAAAATGCAAAATGCATTCGAAGTTGATTGAGCCGTATATGCGGAAAATAGGGGAGGGCGTGTTTGGCTACTGCAATAAATGCAGGTACGGGAGTGCAAGTGCGGGAGAAGCGCTGCACGTGCGGTGATAGGTGAGTCCGAAATTTTAGTCCTTTTTCTCTTTAGGCTGAGTGTATCTCACTATTGTTAGGTATCTCTCTCTCTAAAAACCCTTTCCCCTCCCTCTCTCTACATTTCCTTACGCCACATTGGATCAAAACCTTGATTTCTCAAGATCCATTAGAGTTCTGCCATAGTTTCTTCATCAAAGTTGGTTAACTTCTCGAGGGCTTCGCTGTGTGCGGTGAAGATCGAGTTTTGACACCGTTTATTTTGGGGATTTCATCTCATTTCTTCTTCAAAACTTGAGGTAGGGATTTTCTTAGAGATATATATATATATATATATATTTGTAAGATCTAGATGATTTTTGAAATCTTCCTTCGATAGCTTTAAAATTGATTATTGATTCAAGAAGTTGAGCGATTTTGAAAGTGGGTTTGTCTCTTGTTCTTTCAAAATGATCTTTTGGGTTTTGATCTTCGTTGGTTGAAGAAAAGATCATTTTGGAAAGTTTTCTTTCAAAAGATTTGAGCTGTACAGTTTTGGTGAGAAAACCTAGAAATTGGAAATTTTTAAAAAAGATTGAAAATCCATGAATGATATTGTTATATTTATTTTATGTGTCAAAATATATGGATGTTTGGAAAATTTCTTATTTATATTTATATAAATGATGAATTTCCTGGAATATGAGAATTGCTATTCATTTTGGAAATTATTGTTCAAAACATTGAAATAGTCTTGAAATGACTAATTGTTGAGGATACTTGAGAAGAGGGAATTGTGTTATTCCTTAGATGATGAATTGGAATAAAAGTACTTATATTCATCTTGTGAAATTGGCATATCAATTCATTAAACTTTGAAAGTTGATTTGAAAACTTGCATTGAGAAAAGAATATTGAGAAACGAGTTTTCATGGAATGGTTTTGGGATAAATACGGTGGTAAGTCTTGAAAAGTGGTGTAGATGATAGGTGTCGAGCCTTCCAGTTAATATTGGTAAAAATAACAGATTACAGGTGTCGAGCCTTCCAGTTAATACTGGTAAAAATGACAAATTGGTAGTACTTGTATAGTTTACTTGCAAATACCAGCCTAGGGATTACCAGAGTCGTATTTACCGCCCTTGAAATAAATTGTTAAGTTTTAAACAATTGAAATTGCATGACATCATTGAGCATGATGGTTTTCAAAAGATGAAAATGTGATTTACTTTCAAAAAAGAAGCATAGCGTGACATTTGCATTTCATCTCTTGAGACTTGTGTAAAATATATATACTTTGTTAAGGATTTTCTACTAAGCTTTATGCTCACCCTATGAAATTTTTGTGCAGGAAAAGATGTGGTGATTCCGCCTAACTAAAGGCGATGAAATTGAGAGTACATGGCTCTCATTTTGCTGTAACTCTGTTTGTAAGCCAAAGGCTGTATTTGTGTGAGTTTGAATAACCATTTTGTGTAACTAAGCCTAAGCCTTGGAAACTTGTAAACCCTTGGGGGTATCTATTTGTTTATTTATTTGGTTTTGGATTAAACGTATAATCGCATTGAGGAACTAATTGTATCATGTAATGCAAGTGTGGAGAATTATTTATGTTTTCCTTTAAGGGGCCATGATGGTTGTGTTATCATTTGGGCATAGGAAATTAGGGCGTTACAACTTGGTATAAGAGCTACCGGGTTTGAATACTTGGAGCTCGTGAGAAGTGGTTGTTTAACCACAATGTGTTCATTTAGCATGCTTAGGAAGTGTTATGCGTTTTATGACTATGTGATAACATGCTTATGTGACTAAATGGGTATGGGATTGGACTTTTGGGATATTGTTTGTGCCTGTTAAATTCCTTGAGGTCTCATTAGAAGGGTACTTGATCAATACTCGTTCTACTAAGAATTCTTGGTTTTTCGTGGGACAGATTTCATCGTAAAAGAATAGTCCGTATGTGTTTACATGACTAAGTGCTTATGTGGAGTGAAATTGAATTGTGTATATGGTAGAGAAATATATGGAATTGTTGTAGTCGAATGTGTGAGTCAAGTTATGAGCACATATGAGTTAATGTGCTAAATTATTTCTCTTGTGTCCTTTATTAGGATGTCAGGAATGGGTCAAGTCCGTGGTGGTAGAGGCAGGAGGCGTGGTAGGGCTCGCCGAGGTGTGCATGAGGTACTGGTCCATAGGTTCCAGTGCAAGAAGAAGGGTTTAGCCAAGCTAATATGGCCCAGCAAGCAGGCCAGGCTAATGTGGCCGAGCAGGTGGGACAAGCGGGTCAAACCGCAATGAGGGCCCTAGCCCGAGAAATGGTGGGGGCTTTGAGGGAGTCTATGAACTTGTTGAGGGCAGAGAATCAAGCCAGAGAGAACACCACGGAGTCAAGGGTGAGTTTTCTCATTAAAGAGTTTTTACGGGCTAAACCGGATGAATTCCATGGTGGCCCCGAGCCTAAGAAAGCGGATGAATGGCTCTAACAAATAGTGAAGATGTTTGAGATGCTTCACATTGATGATAGAGAGTTGAGAGTGACTCTAGCAAGTTACTACCTTAAAGGAGATGTGGGTCAATGGTAGAAGTATGCCAAGAGTAGGGTGGAGCCATCATGGAAAGTATTTGTGGTTGCTTTCCAAGATAAGTACATACCTCCCACTGTTAGGAAGAGATTGAGGCAAGAGTTTAAAGACCTCAAACAACTTGACATGCCCGTGGCCGAGTTTGAGGTGGTCTTCTCTAGTTTGTTCAGATTTGCACCGGAGTTGGTGGCAACAGAAGAGTGTCGTTGCATAGAATTTGAAAAAAAGTTAAAAACTAAGATCTTCTTCAAGCTTGTCGGGAATATGTGTAGCGATCCCGCTTTACTTGACGTATATCGAATGGGGTCGAGTCGCCTTGGCGGCTCAAGCAGCGCCCTAGCCGGGGTCGAGTTGCCCGGTTAGCTCGTGGGGGTCCAGGGGGCAGCGCCCCTTGGCGGGTCCTAAGGCAGCGCCCTGGCGGGGTTGAAGGGCAGCGGCCTCCAAAATAAAAATGCAAAATGCATTCGAAATTGCTTGTTCGCTCGAGCGGCCGTTTATGCGCTCGAGCGGAGAATGTTTAGTTTCAGAAGTTTGATGTGTCTGCAAAAGTACTGGGTTAGTGTATTTCAGTTCGTGAATCTGATATTTCATATCACTTTTTCAGTCATCTCTCTCTCTCTAAAACTCTCCAGAATTCTAGATCGGGAGCTTCTCTCTCTAGAAGTCATCTTCTCTCTTTGATTTCTCCAAATCCATTGGGATTTAGACCTAAGTTCTTCACCAAAGTCGGTTATCGAGGCGAGGGTTACGTTGTGTGTGGTGGAGATCGAATTTCATCGTAGTTGATTTTGGGGTTTTCAACTCGTTTCTTCTTCAAACTTGAGGTAGGGATTTCCTTTGAGTTATATATATGTTTTTGCAAGATCTAAATGATTTTCGAAATCATCCTTTGATTAGCTTTGAGAAATTGATTGTTGATTTCAAGAAGATGAGTGATTTTGAAAGATTGTTTATTTTCTTTTCCTTTTAAAATAGAAATTAAGGGTTTTGAACCATATTGATTGAAGAAAGATGACTTTGGAGAGATTCTTCTAAATATTTTGGAGATTAATGGTTTTGGTGAGAAAACCTAGAAATTGGGTCTTTTTTGAAAGATGTTGAAAATTGTACCAAAATAAATGGATGTTTCGGAAATTGTTTATTTATATATAAATGACGAATTTTGTGAAAAAAGAAATGAGAAATATTGTTTATTTTGGAAATTGTTGTCAAAATGTTGATTTAGTCTTGAATTGACTAAATTGTTGAGATTGCTCGAAATGTGAGAATTACATGAATCTTTTAAATGAATTGGATATAAAAGTATATAAATATTCATCTTATGGAATTGTGTTGAAAAGAGGATTGGGAATTTTGATCACAATGGTATATTGTGTGGAACAATTGAATATGGAAGTAATGTTGCATTGCATTATTAATCATATATTGGCATTTCAATTCATTGGACTATGTTAAGCTTTGGAAATTTGTATTGAGAAAAGAATGTTAGGAAATGGGTTTTCATGAAATGGTTTTGGGGTAAATACGGTGGTAAGTCTTGATAGGTGGTGTAGATGAAATTGTTTAAGTTGGCTTGAGTGTCCTTGGTGAAAGACCAAAAAGTTGCGCAGATAGGTGTCGAGCCTTCCAGTTAATACCAGTAAAAATAACAATTGGTAGTACTCGTATAGTCTACTTGCAGACACTGACCTACGGATTACCAGAGTTGTATTTACCGCCCCTTGAATTAAATTGATAAATTTTGAACAGTTGAAGTTGCATAACATCATTAAGCACGATGGTTTTCAAAAGATGAAGATGTGTTCTATTTTCAAAAAGGCATGGCATGGCATGTACATTCATCTCTTGAGACTTGTATAAAATGGATATACTTTGTGAAGGATTTCCTACTAGACTTTATGCTCACCCTACGGGATTTTTGTGCAGGAAAAAACGTGATGAATCCGCCTAACTAAGGGTGTGAAAATGTGTGTGCTGAGAGCATAAGGTTCTCATTTGCTGTGATTCTATTTGTAAGCCAAGGGCTTTGTATGTGTGGGTTTGAATAACCATTTTTGTGTAACCGGGCTTAAGCCTTGGAAACTTGTAACCCTTGGGGGTATTTATTTCTTTCTTTAGATGTCGAATTAAAGTACTGTCGCATAAGAAAACTATTTACATTATGGAATGCAAATGCAGGATTGTATAATTGGTTTTTCGTTTAAAGGGGCCATGATTATTGCATTATCATTTGGGCTAGAAATTTGGGGCATTACAATATGATTCGGGAATATGACCATCTTGTGGAGACGGCGGCATATGTAGAGATTTCTATACAAGCCGAGGAGGAGAGGCTTCGGGGTTTGAGGCCTAGGGGCCAGGAATCTCAAGGAGACTATAGGCAGAACAAGAAGAGCAGGAACGCCTATCCATCCCAGTCCTAACCACAACAGTCTAGATCCACTTTTCCTTTGCTTAGTGCGGGTCCGGGAAAAAGTGCATCGAGTAGCTTCTCGTGTTTCAAGTGTAGCCAATCGAGCCACAAAGCCCATTCGTGCGAACAGAAGGGTGGAGGACAATTGATGTTACCACCACCTAACCGATCTCAAAGTTAGTCTCAGTCTCAGAATAGAGGCCAAGGGTTTAAATGTTATCAGTGTGGTCAGCTGTGGCATATGAAAAGAACTTGCTCACAGTTGGGAGGTGCATCTGGCGCATCAAAGTCGAAGCAGACTCAGAGCCACCAGCAGGCTCATTCAACTCAGGCTTCACAAGCAAATCAAGAAGCCGCTTCGGCTCAGTCAGTGCAACAGGCCTATGCTCCGAGAAATGAGCAGGTTAACCAGGGATGCGTGTATGTTGTTGCCACGCCAGAATAGTCACCAGGATCCTCAATTATGAGAGGTATTTTTATTGTGTGCAATACTTTGGCTAATGTGTTGATAGACATGGGTGCATCTCATTCATTTATGTCTACTGCATTTGTTTCTACATTGGGGTTAGAGGTGGCACGGTTAGCATCTCTGCTCAGAGTAGAGTTACCTGTTGGGGGTACAGTTGAGTTAGACCAGGGTTGTCGTGGTGGTGAAATAGAAGTTGCCGGACGTCAACTCCCGTTTGCTTTTGTATTGCTAGACATGTCGAGTTTTGATGTCATTTTAGGCATGGATTGGTTATTTTTGTACCGAGCGATGATTGATTATTACTGTTAGAGAGTTACTATATGTACCTCAGGTGGTGATTGTTTCTATTTTCTGGGGAACCGAGTTGATAGGACCTTGTCGCTAGTTTTTGACCCTCATAGTAGGAGCAAGCTTAGTGTCCTTCTTGCAACACTTTTGGATAGTGAGAGTGACGAGGCCCGTGTTGAGTTACCAAGGGTAGTTTGTGAATACTCGGATGTCTTTCCGGAGGATCTTACTAGTTTGCCACCCCACCGGGAGATCAAGTTCTCCATTGAATTAGTGTCTGGCACGGCACCGATTTCCATGTCACCGTATAGATTTGCACCCGCTGAATTGCATGAGTTAAAGATTCAACTCCAAGAGCTTTTAGATAAGGGCTTCATTCGCCCGAGTACATCACCTTAGGGAGCACCAGCTCTCTTTGCGAAGAAGAATGATGGATTGTTGCGATTGTGTATTGATTACTGCAAGTTGAATCGAGTTACCATTAAGAACAAGTATCCTATACCTAGAATAGATGATTTGTTTGACCAACTTAGAGGGTCTCGTTGCTTTTCAAAGATAGATTTGAGGTCGGAGTATCATCAGTTGAGAATTTGGGAGGAGGACATCCAGAAAACGGCCTTTCGTACACGTTATGGCCACTATGAATTCCTTGTAATGCCTTTTGGGTTGACTAATGCATCGGCTTCCTTTATAGATTTGATAAATTGAATCTTCCGAGAATACTTGGACCTTTTTGTGGTCGTCTTTGTAGATGATATCTTAATTTATTGAACTTTCAAGGAAAAACATGAGGCTCACTTACGGGTAATGCTTGAATTGCTTAAGGAGCACCGTTTGTATTCCAAATTTGATAAGTGCGAGATTTGGCTCACTGAGGTGAAATTTTTGGGGCACATAGTGTCGAGTGAAGGAGTGACTATAGACTCCTCAAAGATAGAGGCGGTATAGGATTAGGAACAACTCAAGAATGTTTTTGAGATCCGAAGTTTCTTGGGGTTAGCAGGGTACTATCGACGCTTTGTAAGGGATTTCTCTAGACTAGCTGCACCTTTGACTAAGTTGATTAGGAAGGGTGTCAAGTTTGTGTGGAATGAGGCTTGTGAAAAGTCTTTCCAAGAACTTAAGACTAGATTGACTACAGCACCGGTCTTGATAACTCTGGAAAGGGGTTTGGATTACACCTTCTATTGTGATGCGTCCGGGAATGGACTTGGTTGTGTCTTGATGCAAGAGGGAAAAGTTGTGGCCTACGGATCACGACAATTGAAAACTCACCCGAAGAATTACCCCACCCATGATTTAGAATTAGCGGCGGTAATTTTTGCTTGGAAAATTTGGAGGCATTACTTGTATGGTGAAAAGTTTGAAGTCTTCTCTGATCATAAGAGTCTAAAATATTTGTTTTCTCAAAAAGACTTGAATTTACGTCAATGGAGGTGGATGGAATTTATGGAGGATTATGACTTTGAATTACACTATCATCTGGGAAAGGCCAATGTGGTGGCCGATACTTTGAGTCAGAAATCTGTGAGTAGTTTGGAAAGTGTGGCCATTCGGGAATGGGTTATGCTAGGTGAAATTGGCAAGTTTGATTTCCACTTGGGTGAGTCCAGCGAGAGTGCTACCTTGTTTATTTTGACTGCTCAACCTACCTTGATTAGTAAGGTCATAGAGACACAACAAGGGGACCGTGAAGTAGAGTCTATCCGGGTTAAAATTTCCAATGGGAAGGAAGAGAAAGGTTTGAACGTTCACTCGGATCTGAGTGTACGTTACCTAGACCGTTTGTTTGTACCAGAATCTTGTAGAGAGAAAGTACTCCGGGAATTTTATCACTCACGCCTTGCGGTACATCCGGGAGGCACCAAAATGTACAATGATCTTAGTCGTCAGTTTTGGTGGAGGGGTATGAAGCGAGATGTCGCTTTATTTGTATCGAAGTGCCTTACTTGTCAACAAGTGAAGGCCGAACACCAAAAACCAGCAGGTTTGTTACAACCCTTACCGATAGCCGAATGGAAATGGGAGCGTGTTACCATGGATTTTGTAGTTGGGCTTCCTAGAACTCAACAAGGCAATGACGCCGTTTGGGTGATTGTTGATAGGTTGACTAAGTCTACCCATTTCATTCCGATATACACCAGCGACTTAGTTGAACGCTTGGCAGAGTTGTACATTAGAGAGATAGTTCGACTTCATGGAGTCCTTGTGACTATTGTGTCGGATAGAGATCCTCGTTTTACTGCCCGATTATGGCAAAGCCTTCAAGAGACGTTGGGAACTAAGTTGACTTTTAGCACCGCTTATCATCCTCAAACCAATGGACAGTCGGAATGTACCATTCAGATTTTGGAGGACAAGCTTAGAGCTTGTGTCCTTAATTTTAAGGGGCCTTGGGAAAGGCACTTACCATTGATTGAGTTTGCTTACAACAATAGTTACCAAGCTAGTATTGGGATGGCACCATTTGAGGCCTTGTATGGCCGACCTTGTAGATCACCGGTTTGTTGGGCCGAAGTGGGTGATGCACCGTTACTGGGTCTGAAAATTGTTAAAGAGACAACCGAGAAAGTTGTTCTCATTCGAAAGAGGTTAGCTACGGCCCAAAGCCGACAAAAGAGTTATGCCAATAAGAGGAGACGACCTTTATCTTTTGAAGTTAGTGACCATGTGTTTCTAAAAATCTCACCAAGGCGGGGTTTGATGAGATTTGTTAAGAGTGGTAAATTATCTCTAAGGTTCATTGGGCCTTTTGAGATCTTAGAGAGAATTTGGGAAGTGACATACCGGTTAGCTTTACTGCCACAACTTTCGGGAATTCACAACGTATTTCATGTATCTATGCTTAAGAAGTATGAATCCGACCCTTCTCATGTGCTTGATTGGGTTGACTTGGAGGTAGATGAGGATGCCTCTTACGAAGAACGACCAGTTCAAATATTAGATACCCAGGAGCAAGTGCTACGGGGCAAAACTATACCGTTGGTAAAGGTGTTGTAAAGACACCATGGGGTTGAAGAAGTGACGTGGAAACGGGAGGCGAAAATCCACTCTAAGTATCCGGATTTGTTTGAAAATGCTTAAGTTGTTTTTCCTTGTAATATTCCCTAGTGTTTGAGGGAAATGTGTAAAAATTGTTGACCACATGTTGTTATGTATGTTGTTATGTTAAGCATGAAGTAGTTACGGATTGTCATTTCTTTGCTTCATGTTTAGGTTAATGTGGACTGTTGTTGTTGATGAGATAACCATGGTGGAAATGGCAAAAAAAATTAGTTGATAGTTAATATTGTGATTTTAAAATGAAATAGCGTGGTTTTGATCGCTAGAAACCCCCTTTGTTTGGGTAGTTTGATTTGAAATTTCAGAGACAAAATTCTTTAAGGGAGGGAGGTTGTAGCGATCCTAGTTTTGACTCGTCTCTTGTGGTGTTCTGGGCTCGGGTTGGTATGGTCTTGAATGGTGTTACGTATCTTAGTTTCCCTTGTATTCCCCTTATTTTTGGTTATCAGGTTATAGTGGTGTAATGCCCCAAAAATTTCGGCAGGGTATATCTATTTATGCTACAAAACCCACATGATAGACAAACACATATGTATAGCTATCTATTCCATACATCCATTTCCATTAAATCCCAAACGCTAAATACATGCTATTCACATCTCAATGTCCCAGTTCCAATCCCAAGCATGCATTTTACAATAAATATGAAATGAAAGCCAAATAGATAAATAAGTGCTCTACAGGCTTACAAATTTATCCAAGAACATTCTTAGTTACACAAAATGGTGTTTCAACTCAATGCAAATACAGGCCTGGGCTTACATTCAACAAATAATAATAAAACAAAAATGAAGCCTCAGCTCCGAGTCCTCTCAAGTCAATGCCTTAGCGGAGGCATAACACCTGTACCTGAAATGGTTTCCCTTATAGAGTGAGCCATAGCCCAGTAGAGATATACTACACAACATATGAACAATGACAAGACTAAAGAGGAGTATGCTCATGCCATGCTCATGATAAAACAGTTTATCTCTCTTTTTATAAAGCATGCAATGCTAAGGTGCACAAGAAATATAAAACCATTTCCATTTTAAACCATATCTGTTACATGAATACGGGCCTTGTGAATCTCTAGGTAAGTGCCTGCAAGTAGGCCTTAATGCACTACCACTGTCATTTTTACCAGCAAACTGGAAGGCTCGATACCTAACCGCGCAGTTCCACACCCCCTACCCAGATTCACCAAGTATTCATCTTTTCGCAAACAGATAAATTTATAAACATTTCTCAAAAACAGATACATTTCCAATGAAATGAATGTAATGCAATGTCCAATGCAACAAATGAGAAATATGGTTCAATTTACTAAGTCTCATGCATTTCTACAACAATCACGACTATCCTCCACCGATAGCCCCAAACAGATATTTCTAAAAGGATATTTAAATAATTAAATTTCATAAAAATTCCAATAAATATAATCTATTCCACATCTCATCAAATGTGAACAACTAAACTAGTTTTCATATCATAATCACGTCCGGTAACCTCTCAAGATCCATTTCTAACTGTATCGGTTTTATTCCAACAAATACATTAAGCAAAATAATACCGTTAATGCCCAAGAAAACATCATTTTCTTTCCAAACTTGTTCTCCAAGCATTATTCAACTATGACATCCTATTTTGATCAAAAGCCCCAAAAGTTAAACATAATTCCTTTGTTTTCTATAAAAATGCTTTTTTGGTCGCAAACCGGTAAAAATTTCAAAACTGATCGAATCAAAGTCCGTTTTTATTCAAATTTAAAACATAGCTCTTTCATAACCTTACAAACATATTCTAAGTTTACACTTTCGCAATTTGGGCATCAACTTTTTATTTTTCTCAAAATCCTCCTTTTAAGCAAATAAATTACAAAATTCCCAAAAATTCTAATCAATTTATATGCAACTCTAAACTCCATATAATCAAGTAAAAGTACATAAATAAGTGTAGGAAAAATCCCTACCTCAAACTAGAAGAGGAAACAAGCAAAAATCCCAATTTCCAACTTTGTTGGATTTCGATGTCCACCGATCAAAACGTTGCTCTCACCAAGCTTTTCATTTTGATCTTAAGAACTATGGTCTAAAATCTTGGGTTCAAAATTGAGTTGAGTTTGATGCCACCTTCTTCCACCACCTTCTTAACAAGCATTAGCAATCTCAGTGAGGTTTCGTTTCATTCTTGCCATTTCAAAATTCCGTGGGTCAAACCCACTCATTATTATTAATGTCAAAATTCCTCTCGGCTTTAACATGACAAGTCACTGGTTGAGGACCAAGATTCTGATGTCCATGTGTTTTTCGCCCAAAGATAAAATGTCCCATCAACTTCGCTACGAAAAAAATAATCTCCAGTGGGAGACCACTTTAGCATTGATATGCCTTCTAATCCCCGTCGAATGGGTGTGCCTCGACCTTGAGCAACATCCCAGATGGTGAATGACGAGCCCTTATACGAGCTAGATGCCAAATATCTTCCATCTGGACTCCAAGAAAGTGCACTAATTTGTTCGTCATCGTGACTTCGAAGAAAACCCACTAGACTCCATCGAGTTTTGGTGCCCCTAGCAATAGTGCCAGAGGTAACTCCAGATCTCACAAATGCCGCATTGCCAAGATGAGAAGCAATCCATATACAAATTCTACCCTTGCATGCTACAGAAAGTATCATCCCACCATTTGGCCTCCACTCAAGGAGCTTAACATCTCTTTGGGATTCATGGGTCAAATTGCATGGTTCCTTCCGTTCTGCTGAATCCTCATAATCACGAATTGTAACATGATTTGGCCCAGAAATGAATGCTAAAATATGCTTATGTCAATGCCAACTCACTCCATGAAGATCAACCTCTAGCAACAATTTTACATCATTCGGATGAAAAAGGTGTTTGAGGGAATTGCTAAAAAAAAAAAACCCTGCAGTGCTGCTGACCAACTGTTCCTCTGAACACTCTCATCAATTCTTCCTAGTTGTTCCAAACCCTGTTCGGGATTCGGTGATGGTAATAGATGATCAGTCCGAAAAGAAACCGCACTGAATACAATTCCGAGAACTTTGGCATAAGTTTCCTTGGCTCGATCGTCTGAGAGGTTCTCGGCCGTAATCAAGTATCTGTTCATTTCACAGATGGTGACCGTACCAGGTCGAGGAAACGAATACATTTTCTCAGAGAGAGAGATGTTGGGTTCGTTTGGTTTGAATTTCCCAAAAATTTTTGGAAAAATTTCTCTACAAATGAGTTTTCAGAAAAACTCATACCAAACAAATTTTTTCAAAAAAATTTCTCAAAACTTGTAAACCAAACAAGTTTTCTAAACAAATCTCTCTCTCATACACATCAAATCAATCACTTTTTTCAAAACTCTCTCTCAAAATAATTTTCCAAAACATATTTCCAAAAAAACCAAATCAAACAACTTTTCGTACTTTTTATCTCCCAAACTCAAACCATTGTGTCTATTTTATTTTATTTTTTTATTCAAAAATGCTCCACCCCCTAAGAGAGAGATAAGTATTATTTTTAATAGCCCCATCCTATGTGTGTCTTTTTTTTAGCTTTAACAAATTATGTCCCTCATTCCCTCTTCTTTTACAGAGAGAGAGATAATGGCTAGCTAAGTCCAACCAAATAGAAAGTAAAGGACACATGGGATGGTCCAATGAGAAATTCCACATTCACATCTCACTTCTCTTTCTCTCTCTTTTCAAAATCATTTTTTTCTCTAAAACCAAATATATTTGTCCACCCACACACATCATCATAATCTATATTCTATCTCCCCCACCCAAAAAAAACAAATCATAACACCTACCAAATATTCTCTATTCTTTTTTCTTTCTTTTTTTTACACTTTTGGATAATCACAAGTGGTGTGTTTGGAACAGGTAATGTCTCCAAACCTTTAGATGCGAATCCAATCCGAATTGTGCCTTGCAGAGTTGTATCGGAAGTTAATTCTTTCATGTTTTGCCATTTTGCTGAGTATGTCGGGGGTCGAGCTGCTCGGTCAGTTCGTGGGGGTCCACAGGGCAACATCCCTTGGTGGGTTCGAGGGCAGCGCCCCCGAAGCAAAAATGCAAAATGCATTCGAAGTTGCTTGAGCCGCACATGCGGAAAACAGGGGAGGGCGTGTTTGGCTACTACAATAAATGCAGGTGCGGGAGTGCAAGTGAGGGAGAAGTGCCGCACGTGCGGTGGTGGGTGAGTCCAAAATTTTAGTCTTTTTTCTCTTTAGGCTAAGTGTATCTCACTCTTGTTAGGTCTCTCTCTCTTTAAAAACCCTCTCCTCTCCCTTCTCTCTACATTCCCCTACACCAAATTGGATCAAAACCTTGATTTCTCAAGATCCATTAAAGTTCTGCCATAGTTTCTTCATCAAAGTTGGTTAACTTCTCGAGGACTTCGTTGTGTGCGATGAAGATCGAGTTTCAACACCATTGATTTTGGGGGTTTCATCTCATTTCTTCTTCAAAACTTGAGGTAGGGATTTTCTTAGAGTTATATATATATATATATATATTTGCAAGATCTAGATGATTTTCGAAATCTTCCTTCGATAGCTTTGAAAATTGATTGTTGATTTAAGAAGTTGAGCGATTTTGAAAGTGGGTTTGTCTCTTGTTTTTCTAAAATGATCTTTTGGGTTTTGATCTTCATTGATTGAAGAAAAGATCATTTTGGAAAGTTTTCTTTCAAAAGATTTGAGCTGTACAGTTTTGGTGAGAAAACCTAGAAATTGGGAATTTTTAAAAGAGATTGAAAATCCATGAATGATATTGTTATATTTATTTTATGTGTCAAAATAAATGGATATTTGGAAAATTTCTTATTTATATTTATATAAATGATGAATTTCCTGGAATATGAGAATTGCTATTCATTTTGGAAATTATTGTTCAAAACATTGAAATAGTCTTAAAATGACTAATTGTTGAGGATACTTGAGAAGAGGGAATTGTGTTATTTCTTGGATGATGAATTGGAATAAAAGTATTTATATTCATCTTGTGAAATTGGCATCAATTCATTTGATTACATTAAACTTTGAAAGTTGATTTGAAAACTTGCATTAAGAAAAGAATGTTGAGAAACAAGTTTTCATAGAATGGTTTTGGGGTAAATACGGTGGTAAGTCTTGAAAGGTGGTGTTGATGATAGGTGTCGAGCCTTCCAGTTAATACTAGTAAAAATGACAGATTACAGGTGTCAAGCCTTCCAGTTAATACTGGTAAAAATGACAAATTGGTAGTACTTATATAGTCTACTTGCAGACACCAGCCTAGGGATTATCAGAGTCATATTTACCGCCCTTGAAAGAAATTGTTAAGTTTTAAACAATAGAAATTGCATGATATTATTGAGCATGATGATTTTCAAAAGATGAAAATGTTATTTACTTTCAAAAAAGGAGCATAGCGTGACATGTGCATTTCATCTCTTGAGACTTGTATAAAATGTATATACTTTGTTAAGGATTTCTTACTGGGCTTTATGCTCACCCTACGAGATTTTTGTGTAGGAAAAAATGTGGTGATTCCACCTAACTAAAGGCGAGGAAATATGTGTTGAGAGTACAAGGCTCTCATTTTGCTATAACTCTGTTTGTAAGCCAAGGGCTGTATTTGTATGGGTTTGAATAACCATTTTGTGTAACCAGGCCTAAGCCTTGGAAACTTGTAAACCCTTGGGGGTATCTATTTGTTTATTTATTTGGTTTTGGATTAAACGTATAATCGCATTGAGGAACTAATTGTATCATGTAATGCAAGTGTGGAGAATTATTTCTGTTTTCCTTTAAGGAGCCATGATGGTTGTGTTATCATTTGGGCATAAGAAATTGGGGCGTTACATACACATACATATATATATACAAAAACAATCTATAATAGTTGAAATAAGAGAGTGATTAAGCTGGGCTGACCCTGAATTATTAGGGGCCTAAGGCAAAATTTTAAATTGGACCCTTCATATATCATTTATCCAAAAAAAAAAAAAAAAATTTGCTTGGATAAAACAGAAAAGACAAAAAATTAATTCTATTGCATTACAATTTAACAAAATTTAGATAACATATATATATATATATATATAATAGTTGAATTTCAATTAGTTGAATTGAATATTTATTTTTTAGCTTATCAATGCCGTAATAACTAAAATTAATTGGGGATAAGGATGATAATTTTCGAAACAACTCAAGTAATATATAAAATTAGCAAGTTAGGGTTGACTATTTTTCAACATGAATCCAAGTATGATACGACTCAATAACATGAATTATTAATTATATATTTTAATGTTCACTAAAGGATGCCATGGCATTTTTTTAATCTTTTATTTAAATCTATCTAATTGAATAAAAAAGTATGTAAAATAATAATTAAGGCTAATATCTTTTTTTCATTTAAGACATGTATTTTTTTGTTATCTATTTTAGAGTCAATTTAGTAAAAGATATATAGTGATAAGGTACAATTTTCTTAATTAGAAAAATGCAATTGAATTAAAATCAAACATTCTATGAATAATTTCATTTAGTAGAAATAAATTTTATAAAATTCAACTTATGGGAAAAATCTCCATACACTTGCTAAGTTATTTTACACTAAAAGTGAAAATTTTTCACATTAAATATCAATCGGACACGAATAAAAAAAACGCCATATGACGACATGAAAATAAATGAATTGAGCTACTATTGAAGTAATTATGAAATAGTACGACAAGATACACTCCCCTAGTTGGAGGCCCTAAATTTTGTTCAAAATTAGGAGCCCGAGGCAAACACCTTAGTCGCCTCACCTCAGGGCCGGCCCTGTGATTGAGCACGAGATGATGTTGTGAGTGAGGATTGGCGATAGAGGATGATGATGAATCACTATGACATTGGTAAAAAATCCTTCTTCATAGATGTTAAGTTCTTTTTTCTAAAGTGAACCCTAAATCTAAAATTATAATTTTATGCTAAATAGAAAAACGTGGTCGCAGACTTGTTATTTATTTATTTATTTTTTAAGCTTGTCCTAAAGTCAAAATAAACCTAAATGTCGTTCTACAGGAAAGGAAGGAGACAACTTGCGTGTGATTATTATCCACTCTTAAATCAGTTTGTATTTGAATATACTTCTTTCTTCTTCCTTTTTTATTATTATTTATTGTTATTCTTTTATTTTAACTTGCGTGTGATTATTACCCACTCTCAAATCAGTTTGTATTTGAATATACTTCTTTCTTCTTCCTTTTTTTTTTATTATTTATTGTTATTCTTTTATTTTATGGATTAGGATTGTGGGAGAGAATTCTTATTTGACTTGGTTGTAAGTGTTTTCTTATTAGTTTTCGATTGGATAATAAGAAACTAAATTAATTTAATAACTAGAATTCTATTCCTAGTGGGTTTGGGTTTAATACTTGGGTAAGATTTTTCTATTATAAATATGGATGATTTCTCATGTTGAAATATTTCGGGTTTTTGTGAGAGATTGCGAGGAACGCATTCATTCTTGTTTGATATTAAAAATTATTATTTGTTCGATTGCTCGTGATTAATGAAAATTATTGCTCGTGGAGGTAGGTTTTGCTGAACCACATAAAATCTTGGTGTTGTGTGTTTCCTCTCCATTCCCTATATTTGTATTTGTTTTAATTCTAATTCTAGTTTTCATCCTAATTATTCATAATAATCATCAACTTTGATGTAGTTGGGTGTTCTAGATACTATAAGTACAACAATCTCAAGCATAACTAAAAAATAAAAATAAAAATTAAACTAAATGAATAAATAAATCTCAAACAAGAAACAATCAGACCATAAATCTTCTCAAACTCAAAATCCACACAAGATTTAGAGCAATGGTACAAACAATAATGACTAATAAATTGCTCAAGAATACATGAGAGCAGTGGGACGTACACCATTATTTTAATTATTAAAAAAAAAGAAATTACAAAAAATACTTCAGGGCTTAATCCTTAAAAGAAAATAATTTTTTTCTTTTATCAAATTATATTTTAATTTTTTGATTTTGTTTGTCTATATTTGATAAGTAAAATCATTGGAAAAAAAAATATTTTAGTCATTAAACTCAATAAAAAATAATATTTTAGATGTTTTATGTACACCTACATTGGTTCTACTTACTGAAAATAAGTAAATAGTTTAAATTGAAAATAAATCAAAAAATTTAAATTTAAATTAACAAAATTAAAAACTCATAGTTTATTTTATTAGAAAGATCATACTCAATTTTCATTTATTTATTTATTTTTTGGAGTAACTGTTCAAAAAAAAATGTTGTGGTTGCAATTTTCATGGCCACTCTTGACACCACTCTTTCGTATCACTAGCAAAATTGAAAGGAAATTTAGAAAAATGATATGCGTACATAATTTTCATACAAAATTTAAGACACGAATAATATGATAATGCTATTCTTGCAATTATGAATCAGATTGATGAATGACTATAAATGTAACACATTATTATCCATGAATTTTTTAAATACAAATTCTGTTTGTATAGCATTACTTGGAAATTTAATATCCAAATCAAACTGGATATAGAATGTTATTATAAATATATGCTTCCTTTAGATTTTGTTTAGCAAATTTTAGTACCCGTCTTCTTGATCTATCTCCCTTTTATATCGTTATATATATATATATATATTTGTTTGTTTCATATCATATTCATATTTGATATTTTTTATTTTGGTATCATCAGATCATACAATACCATAGACATGGATCATAGCTATGCCTACAGTTGTTGGGAGGACGAGAAAATTCTTGCCACACCCTCTTGTGGGCCGATTGATGATGGCATTTATGTTCAATTACAATTTTCTAATGAACTCAAGAAACCTACTCGTGATAGCGATAGTATTGGCAATGGCAAGAACCACGATAGTGATGTTATACTGCTAGACTCATATCGTTGGGTATTTTTTTTCAATCGCAACGATTTTCTAGAGAGCGAGAACATGAAAGTTTTTTTGTTTGGTCATTTACGTTGTAGGAATTTACCCTCGAGTATTGAAGAGTCAATAATAAATGAGGTGCGCAGATTTGCTCGTGTAATGGTGAATTTGTACCCAAACCCAAAAGTATTGCCGATTGTTCTAAATGTTGTGGTTAGAACATTTCAAAGACCTTATTTGAGCGTGGAAGAGGCAGTTGCCAGGATTATGAGAGAAATTATGAGAGAACCCAATCATTTCATTTCGCTGCCAGTGCCAACCACAAAATCATCCATTGAATCATTGGAGAAAATGACTCCTAAAGATTCATGTTTAGTTCAGCCATGTGCGATTGCTTCTCAAAAAAAGACATGCGCGTTATGTTCGAAGACTCTTCCAATTAGAATTAACGTTACTACCTTGCCGTGCTCTCATAAATATCATGACAAGTGTATTTTTAAACGATTCTAGATTAGCCAGACGTGTCCTGTGTGTCGCATGGAATTCTAATTTATTAGTATATATTTTGGTTATTTGTTATGTTACTAGAACTGTAGCACACATTTTGTGTGTGCATAATATTACACCCTATATATATATATATATATTGCATTTTAAATTTTTTTTTGTTTTGATTCTTTTTTTAATGTCAAATTCACTATAAACTGTTTTTTACTACTCTCGTCAATCAATTGTTATTAAAATATGCTGATGTCACATGTTTTAAGACTTTAAATGTCAATCGGCTTGTTTGGTTTGGATTTTCAAAATTTACTTTTTAGAAAATTGAAATTTTTTATTTTTTCATATTTTTTTGTTTTCACTAATTTTTTTTTAATACTCTAAGAATTATTTTTAATTTTTAGATACACCTAATATAAACACACTTAAAAAATATAATATTTGTGAAATGTTTTTTTCAAGAAAATTCACTAAATATCAAAAATGCAAAAAAAAAAATAAAATGTGAATTTAGTATATTTTTCGTGTTCTTGTATATTTATTAATTTTTTAAAATATTTTACTTTTTAGATACATGCATCTAAAAAAAGTAAAAAAAAAAAAATTGCTTAAAATTTTAAAAATATTCACTAAAAACAAAAAAAAATACAAAAAAATAAAAAATTCAAATTTGAAAAAACTAAATCCAAACAATTAAAACAAAAACATACTGAATAGTACCCTTGGTTGTCTTCAACCTCCAAAGACCCAACAAGCTTTTACAACAAAACACTACCCTCAGCCAAACAGACCATCATTAATATATAGAAACATCAATCAAATTCTGTTTTCCAAAAACGAAATGTATCTCTTAAGTTTCATTTTCAAGTTATATTTTTCGATTTTTTTTTTTTTGAAAAATTGAAATTAATTTAACAAAAATAAACACCAAAAAAATATTTTTAAATATTTAAAAATTAATTATGCACCCAAAAAAATGTGAAAATGATGAGTATTTTTACACCAAATTAATTTTTAAGTTTTTCATAACTTCTTTAGAAAATTAATTATGAAAATTAAACCAAACAAAGAGTGTTATGATTCACACCATCCCTATATATATGTGTATATGTATGTATATTTTTTGAATTGCCTTGTACTAGGAATGTTTGTTATTTTAAAATTAATTCTACACCCAAAAAAGAAAAAAATATGTGAAAATGATGAGCATTTTTTTTTATTTTAATTTTTTATACCAAATTAATTTTTAGTTTTTTCTTAATGTTTTTGGAAAATTGATTATGTAAATTAAACTAAACAAAAAGTGTCATGATTCACTTTCCCTACATAGTGTGTATATATATTTATATGTTTTGAATTGCTTTTTTACTAGAAAGGTTGATTATGATAGCATAATACTGTGACCTTTAAATAAAAATTAAAACAAACAAACAAAAAATAAAATAAAAAACAAAACAAAAAGAGAAATAAAAATAAGAATTCTAATAGAAAACAAAAGAGAAATAAAAATAAAAAATCTAATAGGATTTAAAAATTTAGTCATGCTAACTATATTCCCAAATTCAGGGAGATTTTTTTTCCCCCTTTTTTCAATAGGCTTGCATAGTGGGATATAAAAGTTTAGTTATGTTTACTTTTAATTTAGAAAAAATTTCATTTCAGGAGTGATTTTGAAAAATAATTATTAAAAAACTATAAAATTTATAAATATTAATAATTAAAAACATATATATATTTTTTATTTTTTATTTTTTTTATGAATGTGTAATAATTCCTTAAATTTAAATGTAATCTCACTTGGAGATGGAAGCTGACAATAACCTTAGATAGTAAGTCACTAATTTATCTTTCTTTAGGATTTGGTGGGTTAGATGAGGCAATGTTGGAGTAATTGGGTTAATAGAGAGAGAAAGATGGAGTGGGGGTATTTTAGTCATTTAATGTTATTTTTGACACTGTTTGGAATAAAGTTAACAGAAAGGAGAATCTTTATAATAATTTCAAAGGTAAAGGAGATTAGTGTTATTATGAAAACTATAGGGGAGGCCTTTATAATTATACTAAACATCAGGGGTAATTCTATTTCCACAACACAATTCTCTCAATACACATCATTTACTCAGTATACACCACACACAAATTAAATATATTGATTTAATCTCAATACACAACCCCAATTTTCATATAATACCATATTACCCTCATCTCCTCCAACAAACCCTAACCATAACCCTTGGCCATCGTCCACTGCCAGCCGCCAATAGCCAACAACCACTCTTCTCCCTTCCTCGTCTCAATACTCTCATCATCCCCTCGTGCTCCTTACCCAACCCCTCCAGTCGCCACTTCTTTCCTCCGCTGCCTCACTACCATCGGAGCTCCTACTATCACTGCCCTACCTCCATTGCAACCTTCTACCGCCATGACGTACAGCCACTGCAGCATCTACCCATTGTGATTCCGTTGCTGTAGCGCTATAGATCTCTCTCTCTCTTCAAACACAGATCTCTCTCTATGGACTGAACGTGATCGGTCGCTGACCGGAGGTGAGTTACGATGGTGGTGGGTCAATGAGCATAGTAGTACATGCAGGGTAGTGAAGGTAAATAGAATTACACATCACAATTACTCACTACCCTGTAAAGAGAATCGGTGGTTGGTATTGATGGTGCCGGTGGCTAGTGTTAATGATAGTGGTACCTGGTGTGGTGTTGATGAAATTTAGGGTTTTGTCCTAAAAGGTAATTTCAATGAGGGAGATAATGGTAATAAAAAAATGAGATAATGGTGTGAACTGAGAGTAATTGTGATGTGTAAATAGAATTACCCAAACATCAGGGAAGGTTAGTGTAATTTACCCTATAATTGGTGAGCCACGAATATTCTTATCCAAACCGACTGAATCGAATCAATTCGCCGCATTTTGGACAGATGCATGATGATGAGTAGATGGTTGCGAATTGATTTTTTCCCAATCCGTCCAGTTTTGGATAGATGGTGGATTTGAGGTTTCTTTGACTGCAACTGAATCGCTAAACTGTGAGCAACTCTAGTAATTTGTAAGATTTTGTGTTTTCAATTTGTTTAGATATTCTGTTTTCTTTTCAATTTGTTTTTAATTTTAAATCCTGTTATCAAATGACAAGTGTTGATATTTGATATTTTTATGTGGAAAATATAAGGTTAATTTTGTCACTTTTTTTGAAAATCAAATTAAATTGTTTTTGAATAAAAAAAAATAAAGAAATAGTTTTTATAATGCATGGTTTTGTTATATGTATTGATTATTGGTATTTGATAATTTATTTGATAATCTTTTGGTTATGTTGAGTTAGATTGTTATCTTAAAAAAAAATGTTGACAAGTTGTTGTATTATGTTTAAAATTTGTAAAAGTTTAAACCGTCAAACCAATTCGATTCCATCTGGCAATTCGCTCAATCCGCATCTATCAATCCGGCAGACGGATGTGGATTGATTTCTAATCTGCCAATTCGGTGGATGGATGACGGATTGGAGGTTCCTCGGCGGCAACTAAACCGCGAACACCCCTAGGTGTGAGTAATTTACTAATTTTTTTTTTTAAAAAGAAGATGGATCTCCTCCCGTCCTTAATCCAGATTGAAGGGCGCTATTAAGGTTTATGGGTTCTACCACGAGTCCCATTTTAATAATTTGAATCGTTCATTTTGTCGAGCACTTCATGTATATCAATCACAAAAAAAAATTAGATCGATCCGATAATCACAACTTATTCAATTTATCGCATTTGTCAACTAAAAAATAAATGGTATATTTTTTAAAATATAATTGCCGTCTATGTTTTTAGTGACAAATACAACAAATTGAATAGATTGCAATTATCGGATCGATCTAATTTTTTTTGTGATTGATATAAATAAAGTGCTCAACAAAATGAACAGCTCAAATTATCGAAACGAAACTCGTATTGAACACTACAAGCCCAAACAATGCCCTCCAATCCGAATTAAGACCAGGAGGGGCTCCACGTCCTTTTTAAAAAGTAAATTAATTTTCAAAATATTGTAGATTTTCAGCCTTGGGCAAGCCCAATTGGGAGAGCAATTGGATGGGCCAAATCAGTAAGTAAGCCCCAAACCCAGCATCCACCACAACCAAGTTTTGGCGAGTGATTGTGAAAAACTCTATTGATTGTTTTTGTTTGACTCATTATCCACTCTCAAATCAGTTTGTATTTGAATATACTTGTTTCTTCTTCCATTATTATTATTATTTATATTTATTGTTATTCTTTTATTTTATGGATTCGGATTGTGGGAGAGAATTCTTGCAAGACTTGGTTTTAAGTGTATTCTTATTAGTTTTGGATTGGATTATAAGAAACTAAATTTGTTTAATAACTAGAATTCTATTCTTTGTGGGTTTGGGTTTAATAGTAAGATTCTTCTATCATAAATATAAATATGGGTGATTTATTATGTTGAAATATTTTGGGCTTTTGTGAGTGATTGAGAGGTACACAATCGTTCTTGTTTGATATTAAAAATTATTATTTGTACGATTGCCCATGGTTAGTGAAAATTAGTGCTCGTGGAGGCAAGTTTTGCTAAACTACATAAAATCTTGGTGTCGTGTGTGTTTAATTTTCTCTCTATTCTCTATATTTGCATTTGTTTTAATTATAATTCTAGTTTTTATTCTAATTATTCATAACTATCATCAACTTTAATGTAGTTGGGTGTTCTAGATACTATCCGCACAACAATCTCAAGCATTAATAAAAAAAAAAAAAAAAAAAAAAATCTAAATGAATAAATATATCCCGAACAAGAAACAATCAGACCATAAATCTCCTCAAAACTCGGAAATTTAATATCCAAATCAAATTGGGTATAGAATGTTATTATAAATATATGCTTCCTTCAGATTTTGTTTAGCAAATTTTAGTACCCATCTTGATCCATCTCTCCCTTTTATATACATTATATTTTCTTTTGTTTGTTTCACATCATATTCATATTTGATATTTTTTTATTTTGATATCATCAGATCATACAATATACCATAAGACATGGATCATAACTGATAATACAGTGAACTCTGGTGAATGGGTTGGACCGATCCAAGTTCCTCAAGCCCACTGGACAACCTGCAAGCAAGTCCAATCGGGGAACGGGGTAGTCCCCCGGCGAACCCTCCGGCGTGCGAATTAGAAAAGGTGATGAACAAAATGTAGAGTGAGAAAGAGAGAGGGGATGGAAACTTAACCTTCTTCTTGTCCTCGAGTCTTGCTTATATCCTCTAGTAATCATTTCGCTGTCTCAGCCGTTCTGACCTCCCCGCCGAAAGCTTGCGCCGTGGTTCGTCTTGTTCAGGGTGACGGGGTGCCATCCCGGCTGATGTGTTGTGGCAATAACTTTGCAGATCTTTGTCTGCTGACATGGCCTGTTCTGCACCCGCCACGTGTCCGAGCATCATTGGCCTTCCACTCGGGCCTGGTATCCATTGCAGGTTTCACTGACCGGGTTGTGCAATGGGGTCTAGATGATGGGCTTGGGTTTACTCATGGTGGGTCGTGATCCTTGTGGGCCTGTCTCTGCCAGTAGTCCCCCATTCCCGAGTGCAGCTTTAGTCCAACGAAGGGAATAATGATAAGGAGGTAGAATTCGACCAGTAGGCTGAGTGGACGAGGCCGACCGTGAGGGTAACCGAGTGGACGAGGCCGAGCATGAGGGTGACCGAGCGGATGAGGCCGACCGCAAGGGTGACCGAGCGGACGAGGCCGACCGCGAGGGTGACCGAGCGTCTGAGGCCGACCGCAAGAGTGACCGAGCGTCTGAGGCTGACCGCTAGGGTGACCGAGCGGACAAGGCCGACCGCGAGGGTGACCGAGCGTCTGAGGCCGACCGCAAAGGTGACCGAGCAGATAAAGGAGGGGTGGGAGGTGCCGACCAGGGGGGTGTCCGAGTGGGAGGGCACGGGGCTCTAGAGGCGGCGTGTCACGTGGAGATTTGAAGTGGAAAAGACAAGGTGAGGGCAGAAGTCAGTGCATCTGGACCATACACGTGGCAGGATTTCGGGGAAAGGGGAAACGTCAAGCGTTGGATCAGGAGTGAAGCGTCAGGGGCATTATTATGGGTATTGATGGCACAGTTTTGGCGGATGATTTGAAAAGTTTTCAAACTGGTGAACATTAATTTGGATCCTTGGAATACGGGCAAACCGTGGGCTTTTGGCATCATACGATTCACCTACTTCTTTACAAAAACTCAAAACATTGAAGTGTCGCCTTCGCCGTTGCTCACGATACTCCGCTGAAACATTTCTTCGATTTCTGAACACCTGCAGCAGAAGCTATTCGCAAACACAGCTTAGAAATGGCTCACGAAGAGACTGTCATTGTCAGGGTAGATCCACTGGGGGAAGATGATGCGGAGGAGTTAGCGATTCAATATAGGTCCAGCAGGGGGAATCGTGGAAACGGCACCAATCGGCCAGTGGAACGGACCATCGCATTCGAGGGTGATAGATCCCTTTATTACAACAATGGCGGAATTGGGGACAATCCGCGAGAAGTACCAGATTCCAGTGGAGGTGGAATTATGGGTGCCAAAATCGACGGAGAGACCATCTGACGTCAGGGTGGGTGCGTTTTCCCACTACGAGGAGGCGCTAAAGGGTGGGCTGAGGTTGCCTCTGCCAAATCGTGGTAGATGTGCTCAACCACCGGAGGTAGCACCATGCAATCGATGCCCAATGCCTGAAAAATCCTGCGGGCTTGTGCAAGTGCTTGGCCAAACGCGAACGGAGGGGTGGCCATGGCGGAGGAGTTCTTTGGTCATATAAGGCTTCGTGACGAGAGACCTGGATCACCCTTCAGGCGTTGGCAGGGAAGGGTTTGGTGGCTGGCTTACCGACGTCCATCAAAGGTTGGAGGCCGCGGTGGTTCTATGTGTCCACCTCTGGAGGGACTGGTGTGCGCACTATGTGGAAGGTGCCAGCCAAGTATGCAGAGCTAAAGTTGGGGGCGGCGTCGGAGGAGAGGGTAAAGAAGGTGAAGGAGTGGAGGGAAAAGAAAAAGGTCAAGTGGGACGAGCTAGTTCAGCCGTCGGCACTGTTTGAGGCTGGTTTGGGCCCAAAACCGATCGGTGGAGACCTCGACCGATCAGAGCTGGAGGTAAGGAGAAAAGCACAAGAGGCGGAAGATCAAGCCATGTTGGTGAGAGCCCAGAAGTTCACAGAGGCCCAAGCCGACCGACCTCCTCAGCCAGTGGCGAGGGAGAGGATTCGTCCTCGGCCAAAAGCTTTGGGAGAGAAGAGTTTGGGCGAGTCTGCTCCGCGACTGCTTCCAAAAGATCCTCTGAAGGAGAGGTCGTTGAAGGAGATGGAGGCACTGGGGGTGGGGAAGAAAAAGAAGAGGTTGAGGCGAGGTGGGGAGGAGCCAGCCCAGAAAAGAAGAAAGGAGGTAAGGGTGGAAGAGGCCAGCCTGGCCAAACAGGTGGAGGGTGGGGAGGTGGGGCAGGGCCCAGAAGGGGCGGTCGTCTCAGTTGGGGCAGAGGCCCTTGTGACAAAGGAGACCCCCGAAGTGGTGATAGCCAGCCCAACGGTGGACGTGGTGGAGAAGACCCCAGCAGAGCAAGTGGGGGCTGGGCCGGCTGGGGGCGAGCCAAGTGGGAGGTTGGAGAAGACCCCCGTGGTGCAAGCAGAAGTTGGGTTGGTTGGGGCAGAGCAAAGTGGGAGGGAACAGACCCAAAGGGGTTCTGTGCCTCAGGAAAGAGTTGGCTTGGGCGCCACAATTTACCATGCGCGGGCAGTAGCTGGAAGGCTGGAAGGAGATGGAGGCCCAGCTAAAGCGGTGGCAGATCGCCTAGTGAAGATGGTGGAGGAGTCAGCTTTGCGTTCGGCCTCTGGATTTGGTGAGGCCGACCTGTTCAGGGGGTTATGCTCCGCGCAAATGGAGGTAACTACCTTGGCGGGCGCCGAGGAAAAACCGCGCGCCAAGATCAAAGTCAAGAGGCCAAGGCGCACTGACCAAACCAAGAAGGAGAGTCTTCGCGTGAAGATCGCCACACCGAGCTGCCATCAGTCAAGTCGGACTTGGAGGACACGCGCCGAAGGGTTGTGTCGCTCGAGTTCCAGTTGGCTGGTGAGCAGAAAAAATTGGAGGAGTCTCAGAAGGCCTGTGCCACAGCGCTCGAGCGGCATGAGGAGGCCATGAATAGTAACGAGGATCTTGTCAGGCAAAGAGACGAGGCAGATGCTAAATTGGAGGCGCTGCAAAAAGAGATGGAAGATGAGCGTGTCAGAGCGGCGGAGCAGAGGGAGAGTCTGCGCCAGGAGTTGGGGGCAGAGCTAAGCAGGGTGACTGGGGAGAAGGAGACTCTGCAGAAGCAGTTTGAAGCTGAGAGGGGGAGGTTGATCGCTGAAGTAGAGGTCTTGAAAAAGGGGTTGGGGGCTGAGAAGGAGAAGGCTGCCGCGGAAAAGGAGGCCCTGATGAAGGAGTTGGGCGAGGAGAGGCGGCGGCCTCGAGAGGGTCATTTATCTGATTTGTGCATCGCAGCTGTGGAACAGTTCAAAGCGTCGCCAGATTTTCAGGTGGCGATTGATGCTGCGGTGGCCAATAGTTTAGCGAGGGAGGAGGCTGGGGGGGCTGGCCCATCGAAGACGACTGCTGGGAGGGCTGAGTCTGAAGTGATTGCAAGCTTCCAGCAGTCGGACTTCTATAAGCATGAAATGGCTGAGTATCTTGGGACAAGGTGGAAAATGTTCGCAAGGTCAAGAACTGTTCCCAGAGCTCGATTTTAGCAGAGTGGTGGTTGAAGAGGATGATGTGGCCCAGACCCCCCTGGACGAGGGGATAGAAGAAGGGGATCTTATCTCTAGTGAGGGGGAGGAGTGAACTGAAGGATGGATGTATTTGAAGAATTTTTATTTCGACCTTGTATACACATTGTATATATATATTTTTTTTTGGAAGGGTTGTAAGTAATTTGTACGCACATTTTTAAATGAATAAAATGGCACATATGGTTCTAGTTGATGATTCAGTATATTTGTCCTTGTGTTGGTTTCTTGGTTTGTTTTTCTTGTGATTATTTTGTGCACTGATGTTTTCAGCAAATGCTTGTGCCAGGCAGTAGAGCGAGGTGAGACTTGAAAAAGTAGACTTGAAGTGTGGGAGGGCGTCTTTAAAATATGACTAAGTGTCAAATTACCTTGAAAAAGTAGACTGAAATGTGAGGTTGAAGATGTGACTTGCAAATGAAATGTGGGAGGGCATCTTTTAAAATATGACTAAGTGTCAAATTATTCTGAGATTGTGGTTAACCGTCAGATCATGACTGAGTGGTTTGCTCTATGAACTTTCGTTCACAGGTCTGACTGGGGCTTGTGAAAATGCTCAGGCTGAGGCTTTTGAGAGTGCTCAGGTCTGACTGAGGCTTTGAGTGCTCAGGTCTGGCTGAGGCTTTTGAAAGTGCTCAGGTCTGGCTGAGGCTTTGAGTGCTCGGTCAGGCCGAGGCTTTGAGTGCTCAGGTCTGGCTGAGGCTTTGGAAGGTGCTCAGGTCTGACTGAGGCTTTGAGTGCTCAGGTCTGGCTGAGGCTTTTGAAAGTGCTCAGGTCTGGCTAAGGCTTTGAGTGCTCGGTCAGGCCGAGGCTTTGAGTGCTCAGGTCTGGCTAAGGCTTTGGAAGGTGCTCAAGTCTGACTGAGGCTTTTGAGAATGCTCAGGTCTGACTGAGGCTTTGAGTGCTTAGGTCTGGCTGAGGCTTTGAGTGCTCGGTCAGGCCGAGGCTTTGAGTGCTCAGGTCTGGCTGAGGCGTTGGAAGGTGCTCAGGTCTGACTGAGGCTTTTGAGAATGCTCAGGTCTGACTGAGGCTTTGAGTGCTCAGGTCTGGCTGAGGCTTTGAGTGCTCGATCAGGCCAAGGCTTTGAGTGCTCAGGTCTGGCTGAGGCTTTGAGTGCTCGGTCAGGCTGAGGCTTTGAGTGCTCAGGTCTGACTGAGGCTTTGGAAGGTGCTCAGGTCTGACTGAGGCTTTTGAGTGCTCGGTCAGGCCGAGGCTTTGAGTGCTCAGGTCTGGCTGAGGCTTTGGAAGGTGCTCAGGTCTGACTGAGGCTTTGAGTGCTCGGTCAGGCCGAGGCTTTGGAAGTGGCGCTGCAAAATAAAAGTTGCATGGAAGCTACATTCAGACAGTTGAATTATAGAAAGTGGGAACTCTAGTCGACATTTGTATTATGTATTGAAAAGGGGAAATACAACAATGTTGGCAATACAAAAGTAAGGATTCATTGATAGTAACGCTTCAGATGTTCGGCATTCCAGGGATGGAAAAGGTCTCGGCCATCCATATCTTGAAGTCGGTAAGTGCCTGGCCGTGGGCGGGCCTTCACCACGTAGGGCCCCTCCCATTTGGCTGCCAATTTGCCCTCGGTTGGATTCTTTGTGGCAAGAGTTGCTTCTCTCAAGACAAGGTCGCCAGTAGAGAACTCCCGTGGTCGAACCCTGCGGTTGTAGTGTGTTCTCATTTTGGTACGGTTAACTGACAATCCAATAGCCTCTCGAGCTCCTCAATGAGATCCAGGTCTGCTCGACGGAGTTCTTCGCCTGAGGCAAGATCTGGATGTAAGACCCTGGGGGTGGGCAGACCGACTTCTACAAGAATGACCGCCTCAGCACCATATGTTGTTTAAAAGGGGTTTCCCAGAGGAGTCCGGCAGAGTTGGTAAGCCCAAAGCACATGTGGTAGTTCCTCAGCCCAGAGGCCTTTAGCAGCTTCGAGCTTAGTTTTGATGATCTTCAGGAGAGAGCGGTTGGTGACCTCAACTTGGCCATTTGCTTGGGGATGACCGGGAGAAGAGAAGCATGGTTGAATTTGGAGATCTGCACAAAATTTCCTGTATTTGGCATTGTCGAACTGTTTGCCGTTGTCGGAGACGATGGCCTGAGGGATGCCAAATCTGCAGACGATCGATTGCCAGATAAACTTGGTGGTGTTCCACTCGGTGATCGTGGCGAGGGGTTCTGCCTCGACCCACTTGGTGAAGTAATCAATGGCAACAATTGCGAACTTGGTCTGGCCTCGACCAGTGGGAAGTGGACCGACCAGGTCGATACCCCATTTGGCGAACGGGTAAGGGCTGCAAAGAGTGATCACCAATGAGGAGCATGGGGATGTTACGGTTACCGCACTTGTCGATTTCAAAGACGAAATCGAGTCATCTTTGTTGAGGGTCGGCCGGTAGCTCAGATGGAGTACTTTGTGCGAGAGACCGCCACCGAATGATTGCCATGATTCCTTCATGGATCTCTTGTATTACATAGGTTGCTTGGGCGGGCCGAGACATCGCAGTATGGTCGTGAGAAACCGCTGTAAAGGACGCCGACGAATGTAGTTGGTCGACCGAGCTCGACTTTGGCGACCTTTGTTGGTCATCCGGGAGTTCTCCAGGGTCAAGAAGAGGAAGATGTCGGATGCCCAAGGATGGGTTCCGCTCAAGGAATTGCACTTCTTGCGTGTCGGGTGAGATGGCCGTGAGTCAGTATTCGAGGCGAACTCCATGGTCGAGGTCGGATTGGTCGGCGGAAGCCACCGAGCCATCTCATCTGCTTTGAAGTTTTTCGCCCTAGGTATGTGTCTGATCTGGAAGGTGTTGAAGAGACGAACAAGGGCGAGCGCCATGTCCCTGTAAGTCCGCATTGTGGTATCCTTGGCATCGAATTCACCCGTGATCTGGCCGACGATGAGTTGGGAGTCACTGAACACTCGGATGTGGCTAACACCAATGTCTTTGGCTAGACGGCCTCGCTATCAATGCCAGATTCGGCCTCATTGTTGCTGGCCGCAAACAAGAGGCGGATGGCACATTTGAAATAACCCCCTTCGGGGGATGTGAGGATGAGGCCAGCCCCGCTTCCCTCCCTGCGAGACGAGCCGTCAACATTGAGTGTCCAACAATGAGGATCTTCGGGCTCTGGTGGAGTTGGTGCGGGTGGAGGGTTAGTGGTTGAAATTTGGATTGGTAAATTCCAAGATGAAGTCGGCTACCGCCTTGATTCTTTGTCCGGGCGGTAAGAGACGTCGAACTGGCTTAGTTCTACTGACCACTGCATTAGTCTTCCTGAGAGCTCGGGTTGCTGCATGACCTTCTTCAGGGGCTGGTCGGTGAGAACCACTATTGAATGGGCTTGGAAGTATGGACGGAGTCGTCTGGAGGCAGTGACCAAGGCTAGGGACAGCTTTTCTAATAGGGGGTAGTTCTGCTCCGCTCCCCTGAGAGCCCGGCTGATGTAATAGACCGGCCGTTGGACGGAGCCGTCCTCTCTGATGAGTGCCGCACTGATTGCGGTGCTTGATACTGCTAGGTAGAGGAAGAGGGGCTCGCCGGTGATTGCCTGTGAGAGAAGGGGAGGGTTGGCCATGCACTGTTTCAACTGTTGAAAGGCTTCTTCTGATTCAGTTGTCCATTCAAAAGTCTGCCGCAGGACTTTGAAGAACGGTAGGCACTTATCCGTTGCGCGGGAGATGAAACGGTTAAGGGCTGCCACTCTGCCGGTGAGCCTTTGGACCTCTTTAACGGTTTTGGGTGACTGCATCTCAATCAAGGCCTTGATCTTCTCAGGGTTGGCCTCGATGCCGCGCTGACTGACCATGAAACCCAGGAACTTGCCAGATCCCACGCCAAAGGCGCACTTCTCTGGGTTGAGTTTCATCTGATATTTGCGAAGTGTGGCAAAAGTCTCTCGCAGGTCGGTGAGGTGGTCAGCGGAGAGTTTGTTTCTTAACCAAAGATGTCATCCACATACACTTCCATGTTCCATCCAATCTGATGGTGAAAGACAGTGTTGACCAAACGTTGGTAGGTGGCCCCAGCATTCTTTAGTCCGAACGGCATGACACGGTAGTGGTAGGTGCCCCGATCGGTGATGAAAGATGTATGTTCCTGGTCGGATGAGTGCATCACGATTTGGTTGTACCCTGAAAAAGCATCCATGAAGCTGAGCATTTGATGACTGGCCGTGGCGTCGACCAGTAGATCAATGCGGGGGAGAGGGTAGCTGTCTTTGGGACAAGCTCGGTTCAAGTCGGAGTAGTCGATGCAGAGACGCCACTTGCCATTGTTTTTGCGGACCATGACCACGTTGGACAGCCACTTAGGGTAATCCACATTTCGGATAAACCGGGCCTCGAGAAGTTTGTCAACCTCTGCAGCTATGAGATTGTTGCGCTCTGGATGGAAAATACGCTGCCTCTGTCGGTAAGGTCGGAAGTGAGGCTCGATACTGAGGCGGTGGGTTATGAAAGAGGGGTCGATGCCTGGCATGTCTGCATGGGTCCAGGCGAAGATGTCTCTGTGTTCGGTCAGAAGAGCGGTGAGGTCGGCCTTGGCTTGGGAAGGCAGTTGGCTGCCGATTTTAGCAGTTTTGAGTGGGTTGGTGGGATCGATGTTAACTTCGATGAGTTCCTCCACAGGTTCGCCTCTGATCAGTTCGTCCTCATCTCGGACGTCAAGTCCTTCAATGATCATTGCCTCCTTCAGTTTGACCTCTTTAAGTGAGGCCACATAACATTCTCTGGCGACGGTCTGTTCTCCTCTCACCGTTCCGACCCCAAAATCAGTTGGGAACTTGAGGGCAAGGTGGTAGGTGGATGTGATGGCTTGGAAGGCATTGAGGGCGGTACGGCCGAGGATGATGTTGTAAGCCGAGGGGCAGTCGACAACAAGGAAAGTAAGCAACTTCGTGGTCTGCCGTGGGTACTCTCCAATGGTGATGGGGAGATCAATGGACCCGATCGAGGTCACCCGGTCGCCGGTAAAACCAACCAGGGGGGTTTGGAGTGGGGACAGGCTTTCTTCCCCGATCTTCAGTTGGCGGAAGCAGTTGAGGAAAATGATGTCCGACGAGCTGCCATTGTCGATGAGGACTCGTCTAACCTTATAATTGGAGAGGACAGTGGAGATGACAAGGGGATCATCATGAGGATAACGGATGCCTGCACAGTCGGCATCCGTGAAGGTAATGGGCTCTGTCCACTGCTTGGGTTGCTTGGGGGGTCGGTCGACCGTGGCAACTGTCTTGTCCGAGCCCTATCGTATCTTTCTAAGCTCTGCCCTCTGAGCCGAGCGAGATGGTCCACCACAAGCAAGACCACCTGAAATAACTCTGATTTCACCAACTGGAGGAGGCGGATTACCTTGAGGCCGAGGTGGGGTCGATCATGCCCCTGCAGTTGGTGGTGAGCCATTTGTGGAGGGGTATGCCTGTGATTGTCTCTGTGGTGCTCGGTCCTTTGCCTCTGCTGAGGGCGGGCATCTGTGAATCGGCTCAGGCGCCCCTGGCGAATGAGGGTCTCCACTTGATCTTTGAGGCTGATGCAGTCGTCGGTGTTATGGCCATGATCCTGGTGGAAGCGGCAATATTTGGATTGGTCTTTTCGGTTGGAAGGGTTCCGTGGAGGAAGAGGCCACTTGAGGGGGTAGTCCCGTTGGATCTGGTTGAGAACTTGTTCCATGGGAGTATTGAGGGGTGTATATCGCTCGAACCGACCGGATTTAGGGCCGGTCGGCGAGTCGGTCGGCATAAGCGGGATGTTTGGTTATGATCTTAGGGTGTTACTGGGTTCTTGGTCTTTTCTCTTTTCTCTGGGGGCCAGATACTTAGTTGCGGAGTCTTGCCGAGCGGCTAGAGAATCTTCGGCGTTCATGTACTTTTGGGCTTTGGAGAGCAAGGCTGCCATGGATGTTGGGGGGTTCTTGGAGAGGGAGAAGAGGAAATCGGATGACCGTAGGCCAGCCATGAAGGCTGTGAGGATGACTTTATCGTCATTTTCAGCAACTTGTAAGGCTTCAGTGTTGAAGCGAGTGACAAAGCTGCGCAGTGACTCCCCCTCGGTCTGACGGATGTTGAGGAGTTGGGTCGCCGGACGTCGCTGGCGTTGGGCCCCGATGAAGTGGCTCAGGAAGGAGTCACTGAGGTGTTGGAATGTGGAGACCGAATCTGGTGGCAACTGGCTGAACCATAGCCGAGCCGACCCCTTCAGTGTCACGGGGAAGGCTCGGCACATGATTTCGTCAGGGAAAGCATGGAGGATCATGAGGGTACGGTAGGTCTCCAAGTGGTCGACGGGGTCGGTTGTTCCGTCAAAGGGGTCGATGGTAGGCATTTTGAACTTGGGGGTAAGGGTTTGTCTCGGATAGAGGCGGCGAAAGGGGAGTTTGCTGTAGTGGAGGGCTTATGTTGGATGTTTTGCATGACCCCTTGGAGTTAGAGTTTCATGGCTCGGAGTTCGGCGTCCCAAAGGGGAATGTTATCGCCACCACAGGGAGATAGATGCTGGACGCTGCTAGCTTCTCCTCGTGAGCCGGGCTATAGTGACCGTGGGGTGGAGGAGGAGGATGTATATGTGGGTGAGGGGGTTGCAAGCCCCCCGAGTTGGGAGGATTGGGTTGTGGACAGCATGGCCTGGAACTTGTTCTGGATGGGGTGGAATATCTGGAGGTGGTGGAGGAATAGGGAGGTTCCTTTGGAGCAGAGCATTGATTAAGGCCTGGTTTTGTTCGGCCATACGGTTGATGCTATTGGTGAGCTCGATGAAGTACTGTGGTGGGTTGTTCGGATTGGGAAGGTCGATCTGGTGATCGGCAGCGTTATGGTGGGAAGCCATGGATCTGGTCGTTACCATGCACGCATTGATTGAGTGGGATAGGTTCTTTGGGAAAGGGTCTCCGTGACAATGAACACAATCGGCGCCGCGGACAAACCGGTTTCCTGACGGTATAGCCCGATATCTGATGGAATTCTGGTGAATGGGTTGGACCGATCCAAGCTCCTCAAGCCCACTGGACAACCTGCAAGCAAGTCCAATCGGGGAACGGGGTAGTCCCCCGGCGAACCCTCCGGCGTGCGAATTAGAAAAGGTGATGAACAAAATGTAGAGTGAGAAAGAGAGAGGGGATGGAAACTTAACCTTCTTCTTGTCCTCGAGTCTTGCTTATATCCTCTAGTAATCATTTCGCTGTCTCAGCCGTTCTGACCTCCCCGCCGAAAGCTTGCGCCGTGGTTCGTCTTGTTCAGGGTGACGGGGTGCCATCCCGGCTGAGGGGTGTTGTCGCAATAAATGCGGTGATGGGTTGCATTAATGGTGATGTGTTGTGGCAATAACTTTGCAGATCTTTGTCTGCTGACATGGCCTGTTCTGCACCCGCCATGTGTCCGAGCATCATTGGCCTTCCCAGCTCAGTTGGCCTCCAGCTGTACCGGGTTTCACTGACCGGGTTGTGCAATGGGGTCTAGATGGTGGGCTTGGGTTTACTCATGGTGGGCCGTGATCCTTGTGGGCCTGTCTCTGTCAATAACTATGTCTACACTTGCTAGGAGGACAAGAGAATTCTTACCACAGCCTCCCGTAGGCTGATTGATGATGGCATTTTTTTCCAACTACGATTTTCTAATGAACTCAAGAAAATAGTGATGTTATGATGCTAGACTCATATTGTTGGATATTTTTTTTAGTCACAACGATTTTCTAGAGAACAAGAACATGAAAGTTATTTTGTCTGGCCATTTAAGTTGTAAAAATTTACCATCGAGTATTAAAGAGTCAATAATAAATGAGGTGTGCAAATTTGCTCGTGTAATGGTGAATTTGTAGCCAAACCCAAAAGTATTGCCGATTGTTCTAAATGTTGTGGTTACAACATTGCAAAGACCGAACAAGAGCATGGAAGAGGCAGTTGCCAGGATTACGAGAGAATGGAAACGTTTCATTTCGCTGCCAACCACAAAATCATCCATTGAAGCATTGGACAAAATGACTCCTGAAGATTCATGTTTCGTTCAACCATGCGGGATTGCTTCTCAAATAAAAACATGCGCGATATGTTAGAAGACTCTTCCAATTAAAATTAACGTTACTACCTTGCTATGCTCTCATAAATATCATGACAAATGCATTGTTAAACAGTTCAAGATTAGCAAGACGTGTCCCATGTGCCGCACGGCATTCTAATTTATTAGTATATAGTTTGGTTATTTGTTATGTTACTAGAACTGTAGCACACACTCCGTGTGTGCATAATATTACAAATTTACATCCTATATATATACTGCATTTTTAATTTGTTTTGTTTTGATTCTTTTTTAAAGTCAAATTCACTATAAATTGGTTTTTACTACCCTCGTCAATCAACTCATTCTTTTTAAGTGATTGGTTTCTAAATGTACAGTTTTAAAATTAAAGATAAAGAGAATAAAATGATATTTAAGAGATTGTTAAGAGATATCAATGTAACCAACTCTAAATAATTTCACCATGAAGTTGAACTTATTTTAGTAACAGAAAATTGACCAAGATCTTGTGTGCAAAAATATTACCACAAAGACCGGTATAAATAGTTCCCAATAAAGTAAGTTGAGTTGTATATGTTTGTATAAAAAATAAACTCCAAATAAAAAATTAATTTTTCATTCTCTTGAGAAGATTCTCATTTCTGAAAGGAGTTTTCTCTCATTAAATCATCCACCTGATACCATCTTCAAAGGCTGAGCAACCGATGAGATTCAAATTGGATGACACTAGCACATTGAAATATCTACATAACGAAAGCCAAAGTTTAGTGGGAAACAAAACTAATTTCTTAGGATTTGCTCCTAAATTTAGCCAATAATTAATCTAATTCACAATCCATCCCAGTGATTAGTCTAAACTGCAATTGTTGGTGACAAAGTGATATGTTGATTAGAAAGCAATTTTTTGTGCTATTAAAGTGCAGTTAATATATATATAGACACACACACATACATACATATATGTTGGCAACAAAGTGATATGGAACAGATTCTAATCATGATGCTTATGACTAATTCGAAAGGAAGGGATTTGGAAAAGAAAAGGAAAAAGGTAGGTGAAAAGTAAGTAAACATTTCACCAAATTTCACAAATTTTTTCCTTTTCCCTTTCTAAATATCCCTTCCCAAATCCCCTAACGAAACATAGCGTTAGAGATAGGGGTACGCAAAAGAGCTCATTCAATTTTGATAGCTTGAATTTTATTGAGTTGTAAGTTGATTTATACAGAATATGTACAAATAGGATTTAGAAGAAAGAGACGGAAGAGGAAAAGAGAAAGAAGAGACAGAGGAAAGTCCAGTTGTTTGTGATTCTGAGATGAAGATGAGGGGTAATTCTATTCGCACACCATACTTTATCTTTGTACACATCATTTGTGCCAATTGGATATCAACATCTGAACAAAAATAAAATGTTAGAATATCCACTTCTAAACAAAAACTAATTGTTAGAACAAAAATCCCATTCAATAGTTGATCTGAACATTTATATTTTTGTTCGAAAGTAGATATCCAAACATTTCTATTTATTCATCCGGACGACACAAATAGTGTGTACTAAGATAAAATGTGGTGTGCAAATAAAATCACCCAAAGATGAGATCTCCTGTGATTTTATATTTTCCAAAACGCTGCACAATGTGGACAACATGCATACGTACACAAGAACGAAGGAAAGTAAGGGAAAAAAGTCATAAAAAATACCCGCTCTTCAACCCACCCACACAGCGAAATTGCACTTACAACCCTAATATTATTCCTTTTATACCGTGTAAAGCATTTGAGACTAAAAGCAAAAAGGGTAAATAAGTAATTTGGTATGGGACAAAAATTTACTGTTCATCAGCAATCCACAGTTTATATGTATATGAAAAATGCTTGGGAGCACTAATTAATGCTCCTACTAATTAGGTGACAGTGGGTCTCACCATGAATGATGTAATGTTTTAGTCTTGGAGTTGTATTTTTTTTTTTTTTTACTTTTTTAATGCATTAGCGCTATTAGTGATGGTGTTTTTAGTGAGATAAATCATTGTTGATATATATATACTAGTGAGGTGGGTGCCTTGCATGCAACCTGGCTTTTCCCAAATTCAAATTAATAACTTATTTTTCAAATTAGGTTTAGTTTGGACGGAATTCTCAAATTAGGTTAAAACGTAGTTGTAAACTATGCTTTCAACGTTTTTGTGGTTGTCACGCGGAAATTTTGTGAAATCATAAAAGTGTGTTTCCAAACCACGCTTTTAATTAAGAAAGCGTGGTTTGTAACCACACTTTTAATTAATTTTTTTTTTTTTTTTTTTTTTTTGAAAGCGTTGTTAGGAACCATGCTTTTAAATTTTTTTTTTTCTTCTAAAAACGTGATTGTGAACCACACTTTTACTGTTGACCAAAAAAAACTTTTAAGAAAAATGTAAAAACGTGCTTTGAAAACACGTTTTCAACAAAAAAAAAAAAAAAAATTCAAACCCACCACTCTATTCTTTCTCACATTCACACACTCTCTCTCTCTCTCTCTCACTGACGGCACTCCCACAATCACATCCATGTATAATTTTTAATATATATAAATTTTATTTTATAAAATTGAGATCAATATTAAATATATATATATATATAATTTATAATAATAAATAATAATCAACTATATAATTTATATATAATTTTGAAAAAAATAGCTTTTATTGAAAAAATAACCTTTTTTTCAAATAAAATTAATTGAAAAAAAACTTTGTTCATCAAATTTTTAAATTTTTGTTTAAAAACTAACGTAAACTCATTTTTTGAGTTTATGTTTTTTCCTCAAATTTACAAATTGAGACAACCATTTATAAACCAAAAAAAAAATATCAAATAAGTTCTTATGACAGTTTTTAAAATTTTTGTAAATATAAATTGAAAGCTGAAAACGAAATGATTACCAAAAAATTAAAATTGAATGATAATTAAAATGATAAAAAGTTAAAATTGAAACAACCATACGTATGTATATAACCCTTAAATGATAATTATTTTTTATTTTTCATTTCTTAACCAAATTAATTTTTAATTTTAAAAAAAAAATTCTAAAAATCAAACCATACATAGTCTAAAAATCTTTTGAGAAGTCATTTCTTACATTGGTAACTTATTTAATTATTTGTTAATTTTACGATATTTTTACCATCTGAGACATTTGGTAACCATTTTGTTTTTAGTTTTCAATTTATATTTACAAAAATTATCATAAAAACTTATTTGATAATTTTTTTGGTTCATAAATGGTTGTCTCAATTTGTAAATTTGAGGAAAAAACGTAAATTCAAAAAATGAATTTATGTTGATTTTTAAACAAAAATTTAAAAATTTTACTAACAAAACTTTTTTTCAATTAATTTTATTTGAAAAAAAAGTTATTTTTTCAATAAAAGTTATTTTTTCAATAAAAGTTATTTTTTTTTCAAAATTATATATAAATTATATAGTTGATTATTATTTGCTATTATAAATTATTATATATATATATTTATTTAATATTGGTCTCAATTTTATATATTAAAAATTATATATGGATGAGAGAGAGAGAGAGAGAGAGAGAGAGAGAGAGAGAGAGTGAGTGAGTGAGTGTGTGTGTGTGAATGTGAGAAAGAAGAGAGTGCTTGGTTTGAATTTTTTTTTTTTTTTTTGTTGAAAACGTGTTTTCAAAACACGTTTTTATATTTTTCTTAAAAGTTTTTTTGGTTAACAGTAAAAGCATGGTTCACAATCACGTTTTCAGGAGGAAAAAAAAAAAAAAAAAATTATGGTTCCTAACAATGCTTTAAGAAATTTTTTTTTTTAATTAAAAGCATGGTTACAAATCACGCTTTCTTAATTAAAAGCGTGGTTTATAAACACGCTTTTAAGATTTCACAAAATTTTCGCGCGACAGCTACAAAAACGTTGAAAGCATGGTTCACAATTACGTTTTAGCCTAGTTTGGGAATTTCGTCCAAACTACGCCTAGTTTGAAAAATAGGTTGCTAACATGCAACCTAGTGCCCGACCCAAACAATTCCTAATAAAGTTGCTTTCAAATTCATCAAATCAAACCCATTTTAGAATTCAGGAAAGTAAATAAAGTTAAATTATTTCTCTATTAATAAGTAAAGGTGTAAAATTAATTTCTCAGTCTCTTGAGAAAGTCTCTTTTCCAAAAGGAGATTTTTCCTCATTGGATCATCATCTGATACTATCTTCAAAGCCAGACCAACCAACCAATGAGATCCAAACTGGAGGACACTTGCCCATTGAACTACTATTTATCCCTTTTATCTGCATAATGGAAGCAAAAGTTTAGTGGTAAGCAAAACTAATAATTTCTAAGGACTTGCTCCTTAATTTAGTCAATAACTAATCCAAATTATAATCCATCCCAGCGATTAGTGTGAACTGTGCTACTAAAGAATTTGTTAAAAAAAATTTGAAAACAAAATGTTGGTGACAAAATGATATGAAGCATATCGAACATGATGGTTATGATTGATTCGATCGCAATTTTTTGTGCTATTAAAGAGTAGCTAAAATTTTAAATTTGAAAAAAAAAAAAAAAACTATGTTGGCAACAAAGTCACACAACATATTCTAAGTCAATCAGTACATCTTATTCAAAATAAATTGAGTGCAGATCAATAGCATACATTAAGCACTTGCTTTTCCATGAGATACTAAGCATACGTGTGACGAGAAATACATCTAAAATAAATTTACTTGTAAAGGTTGACTGCTAACTGATGATATTATACGCAATTGACGAATCACATGGCAATGGTTAGGATATCCAATATATAAAACCTTTGATGTAATTAACTAATGGTTAAGAAGCACACCAACAAGTAGATTATTAACCTGCCGTAACATTTGCCAACGACATGCAGGGGGTTTTTGTACCTTTAAGTCCTCAAAAAGTTCTTTGTGCAACAAGTCCAATTACAAGTTGTGGAGCACCAAAGGCACTCAAGGCAAGGAACTGCTCAGTTTATATATACATTGGTGAATCCTGCAACATGACAAGCCTCAGTGAACATAGACGCACAAATTCATCAATCACTATAAGATGCAGAATGTTACAATTGCAAATTGACGACAATATTGAAGGCATTGTGGCATTTATGGTGTGACAAAAAATGGTTTATCTATGGACCATTCTCTCTTCAAATTTTTAAACAGAATAATGGAATGGTAATAACAATAGCTAGTGTGTATAACTTTCGTAAAAAATAGCAAAAAATAAAATAAAAAACAAAAAGAGAAATAAAAATAAGAATCCTAATAGGAAACAAAAAAGAAATAAAAATTAAAAATCTAATGGGATTTAAAAGTTTAGTCATGCAGATTATATTCACAAATCATGTGAGAATTTTTTTTTTCTTTTTTTAATAGCCTTGCACGGTGGGATATAAAAGTTTAGTTATGCTAATTTTAAATTTAGAAAAAAAATCATTTCAGAAGTGATTTTGAAAAATAATTATTAAAAAAAGGTAAATTTTATAAATATTAATAATTAAAAACATAATTTTTAATTTTTTATATTTTTTTATTTTATCAATGTATAACAATTCCTTAAAATTAAATGTAAGTTCACTTGGAGATGGAATCTGACAATAAGCTTAGGTAGTAGGCCACTAACTTATCTTTCTCTAGGATTTAGTAGGTTAGATGAGGCAATGTTGGAGTAGTTGGGTTAATGGAAAGAGAAAGATGGAGTGGGGGTATTTTAGTCATTTAATGTTATTTTTGACACTGTTCGGAATAAAGTTAATAGAAGGGAGAATCTTTATAATAATTTCAAAAGTAAGGGAGGTTAGTGTTATTACGTTACACGGACTTGTCAGTTTTGGCGAAATGCGTGTCGTCTGACCACGACTGCAGTGCAGTGCGGGATCTGAGACGGGATACGGCATGGAAGAAGTGGATATGGCATGAAAGAAGTGGATATAGCATATGGAAGTAAGAAGCAAGATGGCATACCTGGGATTAGGGCTACGAAAACTGCGATTGGGGCTTCGATCGTACGATTAGGGCTTCGATCTTCTTCTTTCGAACTATCTTCTTCTCACTCTCACGCTCGATTGTTCTCTTCTTCTATCTCTTCTCTCGCTGTCGATCATCTTCATCTCTCTCTTCTCTGTTTCGATCGCCATCGTCTCTCCATTCTCTCTGTTTTCTTCTCTCTTTTCTTCTCCCCCTTCTCTCTGTTTGACCGTCTTCTCTTCTTCCTTCTTTTTAATTGGTGCTATTATATAAATAATGTATAATATAAATTATATAATATAATATATAATATAAATTATATCATAAATAATATATATAATATAATTTACCATAAATAATATATAATATAAATTATATCATAAATAATATATTGAGAACAACTCATTTTCTTCCATCTTAAAAGTTGTCACCAACCAACAAGTTAATAAATTTTCAACTTTTCACCTACCAATCAAAAGTAAAAAAAGATGCCATCTACCTATCAATTATATAATAATAAATTTAATTAAATAATATATATAATAAAAAATTAATAAAATCTAGAAAATATATTATCTATTTTATATTTATTTTAACATAATTTGTTATTCCTTATTTATTATATTTTTATTATTTATGATATATATGTCAATTAAAAGTAAAAATATATATATAGATAAATAAAAAAAATTATCAATAAAAATAATAAATATATTTTAAAAATTAAATATTTAACGTATCCCCGTATCCGTATCTTCGTTTGGATCCGTATCCACGTATGCTCAATTTTTAATTTTGAAGCACCCGACCCCTAGATACGTACCCGCACCCGATAACCGCACCCGAGTCCGTGTAACATAGATTAAAACTACAAGGGAGGCCCTTATAATTATACTAAACCTCAAGGGAGGTTAGTGTAATTTACCCTATAATTGATGGGTGTGAGTAATTTACCTTTTTTTTAAAAAAGAGTGGATCCTCTCCCGCCCTTAATCCAGATTGGAGGGCGCTATTCAGGTTTATGGGTTCTACCATGAGTCCCGTTTTAATAATCCGAATCGTTCATTTTGTCAAACACTTTATGTATATCAATCACAAAAAAAAATGAGATCGATCTGATAATCACAATATATTCAATTTATCACATTTGTCAACTAAAAAATAAATGGTATATTTTTAAAAATACAATTGTCGTCTTTGTTTTTAGTAACAAACACAACAAATTGAATATGTTACGATTATCGAATTAACCTAATCTTTTTTGTAATTGATATACATGAAGTGCTCAACAAAATAAATGGTTTGAATTATCGAAATTGAACCCATAATGAACTCCACGTGCCCAAACAATGCCCTCCAATTCGGATTAAGAATAGGAGGGACCCAACGTTCTTTTTAAAAAGTAAATTAATTTTCAAAATATTGTAGATTTCTTCGGCCTTGGCCAAGCCCAATTGGGAGAGCAATTTATGGCCAGATCGGTAAGTAAGCCCACAACCCAGCATCCACCACAACCAAGTTTTGGCGAGTGAGTGTGGAAAACTCTTATTTATTGATTGTTTTTGACTCATTATCCACTCTCAAATCAGTTTGTATTTGAATATACTTCTTTCTTCTTCCTTTTTTATTATTAGTACGCGTGGGGCCACATTCCAGTTGGAGTGCTTATTATCTATATGTATACATTGTACTATGTTATCTGATTATTTATTGTATTTGATTTATGAAAAATGCATTACAAATGAAATTACCATTCACCATTATAAGAGAATAGTCATTCTATAGAGAGACTAAGGAGTGACTATTTTATTTCATTCTAATGAACCAAACACTATATAAGTGATTATTAGACAAATCTACTAAAGAGCAAGATGATGATGTACTTTCAAATCATCATGCAAAATATACAGAAAATTGAAACATAAATCTTACATTAGTGGTATTATTTGAATATAATCTATCAATGATATTCTTTTTTCTTTGCTGATCAAATATGAAAAATCAAATCAAACTTAACTTGGAGTGCATTCATAACAACTTGATAAACTTTTTTTCCATTACGAGTTGTTTGGAGATGATCTCAATAGGTGCACTTATTTGATAATTACATTTATTTGGATCATATCACCTCTCTACTTTTCTACACATATTTTTGTACAAAGTCAAAAAAATGCACTAAATAAGCAAACAATCAATTACAAGCCTAATGCTTTGTTTGTGCTCAAATCAAATAAATTCTTATTGGACCTAACTTGGTATGTCAAGGTGATCCATATTAGGCATTTCACACAATCCAGTTCAGTTTCTTTACCTGGATAATAGGAGGACCAATTGTACCTAGGTGTAGTGGGAGAGTTGTGAGCCAAAGAAGAAACCAAACCCCCATGAAAACCCAAATTTGCAAAACCAAACATACCATTAGAAACGACCATTGTCTTTGTCTCATTCGTCTCATTCTTCCTGTATTTTGTGTGAGCTCAAATTATTTAACTTCCAAACATTTTTGGTTGATTCATAATAGATTTTTTGCAGATCAAATTGTTGTTTTTGGCAATTATTGCAGTTCCATGGATGCTTTTTCCAAAGCCTTTTACTTTGAAGAAACTTCACTCTAAACACTTTTTCTATGTTTCTAATTCTTGGGCTAAAAATTGAGTATTTTTCTTGAATATAACTTTAGAATTTTTTACAAGTTAGGAAGGAAAAAAAAGAAAAATCCATTGCCATACGAAACACCCCAGTGATTTAAGCCGCATTCCCCCGATAGACTCAAGTGTGTGTCTCCTTAACTTATCTATCAAAATTAAATAAAATCTCTGTTCATCGAATTGATGCAAACACTGCAAGCTTGTACATCTCACAAGGGACATGTCTAAGCTCCAGCTTCTAGATGATTTTAATTTCAGCAAACTATTTGAAGTGGAATAGAATCAATGGAGTGGTTCTTGAAACTTGAGTTTCCTTTAATCACTCCTCAAAGCCTTGTTTGGTTTGCATGGAACCAAATCTGGAAATGAAATCCTATTCCATGGATACTTTTCCAGTGTTTGGTAATTGTTGGCACATAAATTTTAACTAAATTTATGACACGTATAGAGTCTATGATAGAAAAGTTGTAGGTAATCACTTCCTAAAAAAGATCAACATGATCCGTTGAAGTACATAAATAAAACGACGTTGTATCTCAACGACGTTATTCAAGATGCTCAAGTGACACGTGGAGCCTACGAAAGGTGACACCTGTAGAGCCTACATCAAAGACACCACACAGGATGAAACCCCAAAGATCAATCCGGTTAATCAAATATACGATTAACCAGATAGCGCTATTATTCAAAATTCAAATGGCTAATCAAATATACGATTAACCAGATAGCATTATGATTCAAAATTCAAAAGATACTATTATTCAATTTGAAATTCAAATTGAAGATGAGGCATTCCTATCACCTGATGATCCTCCATAAATATGAGGACCATCACACAAGACAGGGGATCGGAAGAAAATCAAAAGTGAAAAGATCAGAGAGAGAGAGAAATTGAGAGCTAAAGAAATCGTTACAAGAAAGAAGAAGAGAAGCCTAGAGAACTGTAGAGCCTGCGCTAATGGCGATGAATAGGTAAAGGGTTCCAAACCCAAAAGAATTGTATTTTGTATTCGAGGGTTCAAAACCCATAACTATTTCAATAAAATGTTTATTTTTCTTAAATTGTCTTTTGTTGTTTATTTTGTTCTTCATTAATCGGAGGTTTCATTTGTATAAAATATGTAATTAACGATCTGAAATACAGATTGGAAATAAGAACCTGCTATTCAAATAATCAACACTGTTTAGTCCAAAAAACTAAACAGTGGACATTTGTAACATAAATTTTGAAATGTGTTGAAACACTTCATGTTTTAAAATTTGTGTCTACAAATTCTGGCACGCCCGGTGGGACAATTTCTCCTCCCATCTTTTGAAGAACAAAATATATATATATAGTTGAAACTTACTGACGTATTCTTTTGTTATAGGAATGCTGAAGCAACTGTCAGGAGACAAACCTACACTCCAGTGGTTCTGAAATCACCAAGGATGGAGATATCACCCATCACCCAAGGGGCTCCGGAGCGAATGCTCTTGGCTGTCCCAAAGGTAGAGCCAACGAAATCCTGGAAAGATGCACTTCTTTCCCCTATCGCCCAAGGGGCTCCAGAGCGAAGGCTCTTGGCTGTCCCGAAGGTAACTGGTGTGACGAAGAAAGTCACACTTCTCCAGAAAGCTGAAAGTTTGAGAAAAATTACTGAAGATTATGTGAAAGCGTCAAAGCAGTACGCAATCGTGAGGGCCACAGCCAGAACGAAGAGCTTTCTAATTCAGGCAAAGGAGGCTAATCAGTTTGCAACTATGACTTTTGTTGCAGCTTCAACGGGGGCAACAAAAAATCTTGTGGCCCAACTACTCAAAAGGGTAGAAGACTCCATTAAAATGGTGGAGTTTACCCAGAAGAAAGCCTCTGCTGAAAACATGGCCATCATTAGGGCCATTGGGAGGAGGGTAATGACCCAGACTCCTGTTGATGGAAAAAAGGCCCCTGTTGTTGAAAAAACAGTTGCGGCCTACGAACCGATAGTTCTGTTCAGAGCACAAAATCGGTCAAACCAAATCTCAGCTAACTCTCAGGAACACCCGTTGGCTCGACAGGGTTCAAATAAGGAATACCCGTTGGCCCGACAGAATAAGGAACATCCGTTGGCCTAACATCTGTTGGCCCGACAAGGTTCGAATAAGGAACACTCGTTGGCTCGACAGGGTTCGAATAAAGAACACCCGTTGGCCCAACAGAATAAGGAACATCCGTTGGCCCGACAAGGTTTGAATAAGGAACACCTGTTGGCCCAACATGACTTGAATCAACATCAATTGGTTCGCTCTAAAAATGTAGGGACTGCTTTGAAAATTCACGAGGAATTTCCAAAAATGCAAACGGTTCCGTCTATGCCCCTAGGGGCTCGACATGATATGTCATCCGGTCCAGATTCAAAAAGACAAAGGCGAAGAAGAAATAAAGCCTTAAAGAAACTGGAACTAAGAACAATGGCAACAAACGTTATAGGAGCTATTGAGAGGGCTCTCTCGACAGATGAACGCCAAAAACAAGTTGAAAGTCCTGTCTTTGTTGGAAAATCCAAGGTGGAGGAGGGTAAGCAACCCTTGGGAAATATTTCTACTTTGGTTGAACTATCTATGGATGGAATAAGAAAAGGGCCTGTAACAAGGTCCATAACCCGCCAGGTTCAAAACAAAGCATCACAGTCAGGTGCTTCAAATATGAGTAATGTTGTGGGGGTTTATAATCCTTTATACGAACAAGATGATTCTATCTCGTTTGTTTCAACGAATATTGGAAACAATGAATTGAAAGATATCAACAAAGTCACAGTTATGATGACTGAGGTTGAGAAAGAAGGTGAAAATTCGCAGGTCCAACAGGACCAAGGTCTCAAGGAAAAAGTGGTGCCCCTGCAAGAACAACTCGAGAGAAGAGAACGGGAAATGGCTGCTATGTTGGAGCAAATGCAACAATTGCAGGCCCAAATGACAGGACCAGGAAGTGCACCCAAACAAATGACACAACCTGTTGTGGGGACATCCGTAGGCACACAAAGTACACTAGCCCCAGGGAGCAATGGTCCTTGTTACTCCGATCTAACCAGTGGTGGTATGAATCCAATGCTCATGGCCATGATTGATGATATGGTGAGGAGACAAGTAAAGAAAGTCAAAGAAAAAGATGATGAGAATTTTCGAATAATTACAAAACCTTACCCAAAGATGGGTAGAAGTTGTTCCATTCCCTTCTGGTTTTTCCCAACCAGATTTCAAAATGTTTGATGGAACAGGAGTTCCAAGACAACATGTGGCTCATTTTCTTTCAAGGTGCGGGCCAATAGCCCATAATGAGGCCTTGTGTCTGCAGCTATTTGTTCAGTCACTTGAAAGTTCTGCATTTACTTGGTATGCTAACCTTCCGAGGATCAATCCTAAATTGGGATTCCATGGTGAAGGAGTTCCTTAAATGCCTGCAACACACAAAGGCGAGTTGGAGTACCGTAACTAATTGAGACCAAGCAACGTGACAATGAGTCTCACATGATTTCATTGCAAGATGGCGAGCTTTGACATTTGCTTGTCCTCAAAAGTTTACGCAATTAGAGTTAATTCGGATGTGCCTTAACAACTTCCGACATGAGCTCTCTACGGCTCTTATGGCCCAAACTTTTGAAGGATTTAATGATCTATGCACTAAAGCTCATGATATGGAGCTCCATCTAGCTAAACGGAGGAGGCCTAGGGCCGTTGAAAGGGTTGAGTCCTCGACTGCAGCTACAATCGAAACCAGAAAGAAGGGTCCTGTTGTAGTAGGGGCTAAAAAGTCCAAGGAATTTAAAAAGGTGACTATGAAAGAGAGGTTGGAAAAGAAATATTCTTTCATGGATGATCTGGTTGAAGACCTATTTGAAGATCTGTTGGAGCAAAAGTTGATTGCTCTCCCGGAGGTGAAAAGACCACATGAGGTAGGAAAGACCATCGATTCAAAGTATTGTCCCTACCATCGTTTGATTAGCCATCCGATAAAAGAGTGCTTTGTTCTGAAAGATAAATTCAGGAACTTTTGGACTCTAAGATTATCGAGCTCCCTCCTCAAGATAAAACATCTGCTAACCCAATCACTATCGACAATGATAATGAAGGTGAATGGGTTGTTTATCAGTCAAAAAGCATGAAAAAGAAACAAAATGCCACAGTGAAAGCTAGAAGTGTGGTTGATTCAATAACACAAAGGCCAAAAGTTTCCAAGAAGCAAAAACCAAAAGTTTCTAGGAAACAGAAAAAAAGCCAAAGTAAGTAAGAGAAAAGGAAAGAAGAACCCAAAGAAGGAAAAAGGGGAGAAATTGGTCCCTGATGAGCAGTTAGAGCAAGGTCCTCTTATCCCAGTCACATTGGAGGAATTTCTACCTTCAAAATTTCAATCTGTGGAGTTGCAGACATACTTTGATAAAAGAAAGGAAGAAAAGTTTACTTTGGCCCCTTGCCTAACCATCATTGTTTTAAGTGATGATGAGGAAGATGAGGGTGAAGTTGGTTCAAAAGTTAGGGAAGGAGATTGCATTACATCTCCTATCTGCATACTTGACTCACTGTGAGTATACACCACTTCTCCAGAATACACACCACCTCTCTGAATATACACCGGCTTCTCCAGTACATACTAGAAGCTCTTTCTCCGAATATTCGCCAAGCCCACTGTACTATCAAAGCACTCCAAAATATGTAAGGAGAACAGAACAAGGAGACACCGGTGTAGGTCCGACTCGAGCTTGTGAAAAGGCGAAGTAACGACTACACTTCAAGGATGATGAGGTGAATGGCAGGTGTATGTCGGATGATGAAGTATGGAAGCATTCAAGTAAACAAGCAAAGTCATCTCAAGTTGAGGATCCTAATGAAGATTGGGAACTTGACTTTTCTCCTGATGGTTCACCATACACGTCCCCATCTAGGACATACGATGGAGAAAGTATATCAAGTGACCACTTTGACTTTCCCTGTAATGTCATCACTGTGGATGTAAATTTTGAAGAACGAGAAATACATATCATTCGCAATCCAGGTGATGATGAGAAAGCAAAAATTGAAGCTAGAAGGGAAGCAGAACATCAGGCAAAAGTAACAGTCTCTTTGAAAGATGAGGGTTTTGAAGCACATCGAAATTTGATTATTGAAAGAAATCAAATTTCTGGACACCCTTTCCCTAATTGGGTTGAATGGGTTCAGTTTCCACGAGGATATCACGATACCTCGTTTTCCTTTATATAATGGGACGGAGTTGTCCAAAGCGCCATTTGGTTCGTTTCCTTGCACAATGTGGAAACACAAGAAAAGTCGGCGTTACTTCTCTGGTAGTTCGTTCTTTCTTTGGAAGGATGGGCGTGATTGGTACTTGACCGCCACCTAATTCAATCAGTTGGGACACCATGGCTGATCGATTCTATAGGACATTTTATAAACCATGGCCAATAGAAATTGAGATGTCAGAACATTTGGATGACGAAGGTACATCTTCTCAAACATATGATTTCATAGAAGGCACAATTGATGAGAAGATTAAAACTGCCCTTGACCTTCGAGAGATGGGCACTTATCGCCCAAGGGATTTGTTCCCTTTATGGGTAGAGCAAACACCATTTCCTGAAGGATACGAACTTCCAAATTTTGTCCTATATGAGGGGTATGGAGATCCTCAAAAACATATTAGGCGTTTTTTGAAACAGTGCGGGGAAATGGCTCAAAATGAAGCACTTTGCCTAAAACAATTCCCCCTTTCTTTAGAGGGGATTGCCTTTGACTGGTATTGCTCCCTCGATGGAGTCGTGGTGCCTAGTTGGGAGGCCATGAAGAATGGTTTTGAAGAATCTCAATGCTTTTATAGGCGTGACTCCCGGTACCTAAGAAATGAGAGAAGAATGCAGCTCCAGGAAGATGGAGAAGTGACTGATGATGATAATCATCCTGCAGCTAGACCAGTTAACATGGTCCAAATAAATGAGGGAATAAAAGAAGTTGAGGTCAACGAAAAGGCGGTTGCTGAAGTATGCTAGACTTATTTGACCTACCGGAGGAAATTACGAAATCCTCAAGACCCTCAAACGTCAGAAGTTCCACAAGTTTTGCTGGAGGAAGAGCAAGTGAAATATGATGTACTAGCTCATCTAAAGAAAATTCCAGCATTGTTGAGTGTATATGATGCACTGAAAATGTCTCCAGAGCTTCGAAGGTCTTTAATATATGCCCTGTCCAAGCCAGAGGATTTTCACAAAGAAATCGAGGGTAGAAATCAAGAGAAGGCAATTACATGCATGGCCACGGTAACCTTTGGTGACAAAGACATGTGTGCTGAAATGACAGACCATAATCGGCCTTTGTTTATCTCTGGGTTTATCCATGATGTGAAAATTTCTCGAATTCTGGTTGATGGAGGATCTGCAGTAAACCTCCTACCTCGAAGGGCCTTAAACTTATTAGGGGTTCGAATTTCACAACTTCGCCCAAGTCATTTGGTCATTCAAGGATTTAATCAGAATGAACAACGCCCAATGGGGAAGATTGAATTGCGAACCAAGTTTGGGAATATTGAAGAAAGCTTGAGTTCTTGGTCATTGATGTAGACACCTCTTACAATGCTTTGCTTGGGAGACCATGGATGCTTAATCATCATGCAGTGCCATCAACTTATCACCAATGTATTAAGTACCCGTTGCCTTCACCCAAAAAAGAGGGGACAATTGTGGCTGACAATGATCCATTTGGAGAAGTAGAGGCTTATTATGCTGATGCTCGCTTCTATGCAAAGACTTCACAAAGAAAGGGAAAAGATTTGAAAAAGTCTGAAGATACCCCGAATGTCAAAGATGCTCTAGAGTCTACTCCAGTTTCAACAAAAAGAACTTTTCGATATGTGCCAAAGTCCGAAAGGAAGCTGGGGGCAAAGGCTCTAGCCCCAATAAATCCAATTTTGGATCTCAAGGGTGAGTTCACGTTGCCATTAAGGAGGACAGAATGCACCTATGCGGAGAAATATAATAAAATTGTGGTCCCTTCTAAAGGAAAAGGGTCGAAACCCATCATATTCCACTCACTTGGAGATGTTGAACAGAAAGCGAAAGTTGAACAAGTGCCAGAAGAGAACATCTCGAGTTTTGAGAAGCCTACTTTTAGTGCAGAAATTACACAGATGTTGGTGAAAGTTGGTTTAGATCCTAAAAAAATACCAAGAACAATGACACCATTTGACTTTGCATTAACACCTTCGCAGAGGCAAGCTATCCAGCAAGGCAGTATTATCACTACTAGGACAGAAGGGTTAGGCTATTGGGGTGATGAGGAAAAATTTCCAGTAAACATGACTATCACTCAAGATGTGTTGGAAGATGTTGACCAAGATGAAGCTCAACCCGCACCAGAAATTTGAAGCGGAGGCCAAGCATGGATGACCTTCGTGAGGTAAATCTGGGTGATGAAGGAGAAAACAAACCAACCTTCATTAGTGCAAATTTAAAGGAAGAAGAAGCTCGGCAATATATTTTCTTTTTAAGGGAGTATCGTGACATATTTGCATGGAACTACAGTGAGATGCCTGGTCTTAATCCAGAGATTGCAGTCCATAAGCTTGCAATTCACCCTGAGAAACGGCCAATTAAACAACCTCAGAGGCGAACTCGACCAGAGCTTACAGCCCAAATTGAAGCTGAAGTCGACAAGCTTATCAATGCAGGATTCATCAGGGAAGTCAAATATCCAACCTGGCTAGCAAACATAGTGCCAGTCAAGAAAAAGAATGGTCAAATCAGGGTTTGCATTGATTTCCGTGATCTCAATGAGGCTTGTCCTAAAGATGACTTTCCTTTGCCCATCACTGAACTTCTTGTAGATGCAACTACCGGGTATGAAACCTTGTCTTTTATGGATGGATACTCAGGATACAATCAAATCCAAATGGCACCTGAAGATGAAGAAATGACTGCATTCAAGACTCCGAGAGGAGTCTTTTGCTATAAGGTAATGCCTTTTGGCCTGAAAAATGCTGGGGCCACATATCAAAGGGCAATGACTGTAATTTTTGGTGATATGCTCCATGACACCATCGAATGCTATGTTGATGATCTTGTCGTCAAGACAAAAGAAAAGGAAAACCATGTAGAAGATTTGAGAAAAATCTTCGAACGTTTGAGGAGGTATAAACTCAAGATGAACCCACTAAAATGTGCATTTGGAGTTTCATCAGGAAAATTTCTAGGGTTTGTGGTTCGAAACAAAGAGATTAAAATTGACCCTACCAAGATTAAAGCCATTGCTGAAATGCCTCCTCCACAAAATTTGAGGGAATTGAAGGGGCTACAAGGGAGATTGGCCTATATCAGAAGATTTATTTCTAACTTGGCTGGTCGATGTTTGCCATTCTCAAGATTGATGAAAAAGGGTGTTCCATTTTAATGGGATCAACAGTGCCAAAATGCTTTTAATAGTATTAAGGAATATCTTTTGAAGCCTCCAGTACTCATGAGCCCAATAAAAGGGAAACCACTTTTGTTGTACATAACCGCCTTGGATGGTTCGTTAGGGGCACTGTTGGCACAACATAATGAGCATGGGAAAGAAAATGCCTTGTATTACTTGAGTCGTACTTTGGTTGGGGCAGAAGTCAATTACTCTCCTATTGAAAAGACATGTCTTGCCTTGGTGTTCGCTTTGCAAAAACTAAAGCACTATGTCTTGGAACACGAAGTCAAGTTAATATCAAGAGCAGACCCCTTGAAATATATACTTTCACGGCCCATACTTTCAGGGAAGATTGCAAAGTGGGCTGTAATTCTCCAACAATTTGCAATTGAATATGTTCCCCAAAGAGCTGTAAAGGGGCAAGCTCTAGCAGATTTTTTGGCAGCACATCCTATACCTGATGACTCACCTCTAGTAACTGATTTTCATAGAAGGCACAATTGAATGTGTCCGTCACCTCAACGGCTTGAAACCTTGGCAGTGATTGTGTCCGTCACCCCAACGGCTTGAGTCTTTGGCAGTGATTGTGTCCGTCACCCCAACGGCTTGAAACCTTGGCAGTGATTGTGTCCGTCACCCCAACGGCTTGAATCCTTGGCAGTGATTGTGTCCGTCACCCCAACGGCTTGAAACCTTAGCAGTGATTGTGTCCGTCACCCCAACGGCTTGAGTCCTTGGCAGTGATTGTGTCCGTCACCCCAACGGCTTGAAACCTTGGCAGTGATTGTGTCCGTCACCCCAACGGCTTGAATCCTTGGCAGTGATTGTTTCCGTCACCCCAACGGCTTGAAACCTTGGCAGTGATTGTGTCCGTCACCCCAACGGCTTGAGTCCTTGGCAGTGATTGTGTCCGTCACCCCAACGACTTGAGTCCTTGGCAGTGATTGTGTCCATCACCCCAACGGCTTGAAACCTTGGCAAGGGGCTTTCATCACTTTCTTTATATTAGGACATTTTGCCTCAACTAACCTTTTTTTTTTTTTTTTTTTTTTTTTTTTTTTTTTTTGGGTTGATGGCTCTTTTTTCATGGGCCCTTTTACTTTTGTTACAGGAGTCCGTTTTGTGGACTTGATCTTCTTCTTCTTTTTTTTTTTTTTTTTTTTTGGGGGGGGGGAGTTAATTGCCCTTTATAGTCCATGGGCCATTTATTTTGGTTGCATGGGTCCTTTTTATGGACTTGAAATTTTTTTATTTTTTTATTTTTTTTGAAGGGTCATGAATAAGGTCCAAGATTTAATTGGGCATTTCATTTTGTGGGCCTCCAACTTGCCACTATTTTTTTAGGCCATCATGGATTTTTCTAGACCATCATGGATCTTTCCTTTTCTAGGCCACTATTTTTTTAATTGGGTCTTTTCTTTTGTGGACCTCCAATTTGTCACCATTTTTTTTAGGCCATCATAGACTTTTCCTTTTTTAGGCCACCATTTTTTTTAAATTGGCCCTTTTCTTTTGTGGGCCTCCAACTTGCCACTTATTATTTTTAGGATCTTTTTACAACATATATATATATATATATATATATGTATATTTTAGGAGTTTATCTAAATGGAATAAGATGGATTGGCATTGGTAAGATTTCTAATTCTACACAAACTCTTACTTGGGCCTTTTCTTTTGTGGACCTCCAACTTGCCACCATTTTTTTTTTTTTTTTTTAGGATTTTTTTACAGCAGATATATATATATATATTTTAGGAGTTTGTCTAAATGGAATAGAATGGATTGGCATTGGTAGGATTTCTAATCCAACACAAACACTTACTTAGTATTTCAAATCCTACCTAAACTCTTTCTTTGAAGTATTTTAGGAGACTACTACCTCCCTTCTTAAGCAAAAATATTTGCTTATATAATACCTGTCCATGCATGTAGACAATAGATATTTTTCCTCCTACAATTTTGTTCTTCCAGCAGAATTTTTTTTTTTTTAGCAATTTTTAGCAGTCCGTTTTTCTTAATTTAATCAGTTATGCTTCTTTTTTTTTTTTTTTTTTAACAGCATATATTATTATTTATTTATTTATTCTTTTGGAACCCAAATATGAACACAAAATTTTTTTTTTTTTTTGAAGAACAAACCAACGCAGGTTTGTTTTTTTTTTTTTTTTTTTTTTTTTTTTTCAAACACAGTGTTAATAATTTTCCCTTAAAGAGGTCAGGCCATGCAAGATTTTCCAAACAAAGGAAAAAAAAGAATCTCTGACACAGAACCTTTTTTTTTTTTTTTTTTTTTTTCAAACACAGTGTTAATAATTTTCCCTTAAAGAGGTCAGGCCATGCAAGATTTTCCAAATCATTAAAAACAAAGGAAAAAAAAAGAATCTCTGCCACAGAACCTTTTTTTTTTTTTTTTTTTTTTTGGGTTAAAAGTCGAAAATCAGTTCCCAAACCCTCCAAGAGAAATCTTATCACTTTCCCATAAAGGGTTAATGACTGATCCAAACACTTGGAAGACATTAACACATGAGTCAGATTACTAGTAATGGGATATTTGGTAATGAAATTCTTGGTGATGGATTTCTGCCACCCAAACATGGCCTAAAGGCCTATGGAACTGAATGGCTCATCTCCGATCCCTCCTTCAATGGTTTAGCAGCAACATCAAGAAGACAACTTGCACTCTTGCAGGCAAAAAGAAAATAAGGACATTATAGACTTACGTGGTGCATATCACCACTCATGCTAGTGGAATGGAAAACCCATGTTGACAGCATAAATTAAGTTGTACTTGGTCTCCTAACACTTTCACGTTCAGCTTCAATAAAATGCCTGTCATATTCATGCAAAAGCTGCACAAACCAGTTCCTCAAGTTTTTTTTTTTTTTTTTTTTTTTTTTTTTTTGTAGACCATAAATCTAAATAGGCCAAAAAAAATTTAGTAATTGGCCCAACTGAACAAAACAACTTTTGTTTTGTAGACCATAAATCTAAATAGGCCAAAAAAATTTTAGTAATTGGCCCAATTGAACAAAACAACTTTTTTTTTTTTTTTTTTTTTTTTTTTTTTTTTTGTAGACCATAAATCTAAATAGGCCAAAAAAAATTTAGTAATTGGCCCAACTGAACAAAACAACTTCTTTTTTTTTTTTTTTTTTTTGTAGACCATAAATCTAAATAGGCCAAAAAAATTTAGTAATTGGCCCAATTGAACAAAACAACTTTTTTTTTTTGAATCCTTTTCTTTTTTTTTTTTCTTTTTTTTTTTTTTTTAATCTAAGCCTGCCCCCCTCGTGATTCATACAAGTGGATTTTAATTGTACGAATTACGATTTTTATTTATTTATTTATTTTTTGTGTATTTATTTTCTTTGCAATTATTTCATGTCTTTTTCCCTTTTTTACAGGCAATCCGCAGGGCGTCACAGCTTGTTTGAAGGTATCATTGCTCTTTCCAACCTAATGGCAATGAATGGCTTGAAACCTTGGCAGTGATTGTGTCCTTTCACCCCAATGGCTTGAATCCTTGGCAGTGATTGTGTCCTTCACCCCAACGACTTGAATCCTTGGCAGTGAATGTGTCCGTCACCCCAACGGCTTGAGGCCTTGGCAGTGAATGTGTCCGTCACCCCAACGGCTTGAATCCTTGGCAGTGAATGTGTCCGTCACCCCAACGGCTTGAGGCCTTGGCAGTGAATGTGTCCGTAACCCCAACGGCTTGAGTCCTTGGCAGTGATTGTGTCCGTCACCCCAACGGCTTGAGTCCTTGGCAGTGATTGTGTCCGTCACCCCCAACGACTTGAAACCTTGGCAGTGATTGTGTCCGTCACCCCAACGGCTTGAAACCTTGGCAGTGATTGTGTCCGTCACCCCAACGGCTTGAGTCCTTGGCAGTGATTGTGTCCGTCACCCCAACGGCTTGAAACCTTGGCAGTGATTGTGTCCGTCACCCCAACGACTTGAATCCTTGGCAGTGATTGTGTCCGTCACCCCAACGGCTTGAAACCTTGGCAGTGATTGTGTCCGTCACCCCAACGGCTTGAGTCTTTGGCAGTGATTGTGTCCGTTACCCCAACGGCTTGAATCCTTGGCAGTGATTGTGTCCGTCACCCCAACGGCTTGAAACCTTGGCAGCGATTGTGTCCGTCACCCCAACGGCTTGAATCCTTGGCAGTGATTGTTTCCGTCACCCCAACGACTTGAAACCTTGGCAGTGATTGTGTCCGTCACCCCAACGGCTTGAGTCCTTGGCAGTGATTGTGTCCGTCACCCCAACGGCTTGAGTCCTTGGCAGTGATTGTGTCCGTCACCCCAACGACTTGAGTCCTTAGCAGTGATTGTGTCCATCACCCCAACGGCTTGAAACCTTGGCAAGGGGCTTTCATCACTTTCTTTATATTAGGACATTTTGCCTCAACTAACCCCTTTTTTTTTTTTTTTTTTAGGAAACATGGGAAAGACACTTGAATATCTTCGACGTGACGAGAGGGATGCATTGGATAAATCTGGTCCGAAAATAATTCGGCACAAACCTATCACTGCTTTATTTTCACCTACCGAGTTGGACCCCTACATCCCTTTACATACGGCTTCCGAAGACTTGGTCTACACAGGAATTCGAAATTGCTGTGAGATTCTCGAGAAAGGGCACTCCAAATCAATCGGTTCATTCCCTGTCTCAATCCTCCGTCCATTTTCTGAAGACCTCGACTGCTCCGAATTTAATACTCTTCTTAAGAGAATAAAACATGAAAAATTGAAGTGGGATAATTCTTTTAATGTTCGCGGCATTTCTACCCATTTGCAATCTCCTATATGGATTTTTTGGTTGAATGACGTTCTTTCCACATTTGCCCTTATTTTGAAGAAGTGTGGGATTTATGCTGCAATCTATGTATCCCAATTTGCTTATGCTAGGAATGTCTCTCTCCTCAAAGGATTCTTAGAGCGGTAGTCACCCGACACCAACACTTTCCACACTATTTATGGCGAACTTGGGATCTCTTTGTGGGACCTTCATCGCATTAGCGGGCTTCCCGTCCGTGGCGAGTTTTATGAAGAGTTCACCCCCTCCAATGACATTTTATATTCGTCCCAGACATCCAAGGCGTGCCGTGGGCTTTTCAACATTTATGCCAGCTCTTTTCAATCCAAAAAGTTTAACCACTGGACTTCCAAATTCATTGACGAATCCCCAACTTCGATTAGTGGTTTTCAACGAAAAGACAGAATCCCTGATGATGTGTATCTTTCTGGTTTTTTGGCGAGTTGGCTTAGCGGATTTGTCTTCCCTCACTCTTCCGGGGAAATTCGTCCGACGACCTTTCATGTAGCCACCAAAATGGCAGGTGGAACCTTATTTAGCCTGGCCATCCCCGTCCTTGCATACCTCTATCATTCTCTTGGGAAAATGGCATTATCATCTTCACCTGGGAAGGAAAATATTCAGGGTCCTTTACATTACCTTTTTGGATGGATTTCACTATATTTTGTCAAGACTTATTCTCATGGGGATCCTCAGTCGATTTGTCCAATTCCTGATATTCATTTCATGCCATATCTTGGGTTTATTGGAAACCAATCGGCTGCCCAGTTTTTTAATGATAAATTTCCATTTGTGGACTATCTCCTAACTTATCGTACGGAGTGTCAGTTTAGGGCTCTTACCCATGAAAGTGAACCTTCAGGCGTTCTGGTCGACTCTGAAAGGATATCACTTTTCGATCTTGGCTATCTTATATCTTTGAGGCAAGGGATTTTAACTTTTAAAATGAGATTTAATTTCATTTCTGAACCGTACTCCCCTAACCGATTCGGTGGTCAATTTGGGTTTGCTCAAGCGTGCCCTACACCGCTTAATGTATCTTGTCGGCAGCCTGAATGGGCTAAATTTTATTACAACTGGCGCCATATGCTACGCTGCGGTACAAAAGTCTCATTAGAGTTACCAGGCCCCCGATCTACTTCTCACGTAACCATGCCTTATGCCAATTGGTGGTTGGGAACTTCCTTTACCGTGCTTCAATATGTTACTCATTCCCAACCGAAATCTTCACGCAAGAGAAAACTGGATATGTCAATTAAAGACCGAAAGACGAAGAATCCTTCGTACTCAAGAGCTAGGTCAACATCTTCACCTATTGTTCTGGAAGCATCATCACCTCAGAGAATGGATAATAATCGACCACTTATTGCTCCTTCTCGATCTAGTTACTCGGTTTCAGATCTCCTTCATCTTTTCGAGGATATGTGTAACTCTCAATTTAAAATGAGATTTAGCTTTGAGCAAGTAGATTCTGGTCCTCAATTTTCTAGTCTCGCAAAGTTTTTTCCAGAGATTATGTCTATCAGTGATTGTACAACTACTTCCCAACCCATCGTAGCAACCAAAACCCCGATGGATCAATTTCGCACATACTTGTACTATTTTCTTGAAGAAAAAGATAAGAATATGATTCAAGAACTCTTTGAGGGAGATGGGTATGAATTAACTGCCTTGGGTCGTATTCGCATTAAGAGTGTTGAAATTCCTTCTCCTACCAAATCTTTTGATTGTTCTCTCAATGAAAGTAGCGAGAATGAAGATGAGTTTTATGACTACACCCCTCTTTTAGATGGCACACCGACCAAGATGAGTAATTTGCTCCCAGCAAGTGTAGGTTTTTCTTCTCCTTCTTCGAACGAGCCATCCAAGCTATTAGAGAAAGGTATAATTCTTTTTCTTCCTTCTTCTTCTTCTTCTTCTTTTTTTTTTTTTTTTTAAATAAATTTTGAATACCTTTCCTTTTCTTAGACACTGCGCCTCGGGCGCCTCGGACTTCCCCAGCTGCCTCGCATATGCCATTGGCTACCTTTAAGAGTATTCTTATTCATTCCTTGTACCTCATTTTATTTTATCATGTATACATACTCAAGGAACTCTTTTCTCTTTAGATCATGCCACATTGCAAAATCCATGGTCCACTTGTGGGAATCACAACTTGTCTCCTCCTCCACCTAAGTCTCTTCACGCCGTACACCAAGGTATACTTTATTTATATATATATATATATATATTTTTCTATGCTTTCATTGAGTATCTTCTTCTATTTTCACAAAAAATACTTCTGACACATTGGAAGGGACAGACGGAATTACTTTTGATACCTTGGAAGAGGCCCAAATTCTTGCAGACTTACTTGAAGCAAATGGGGTTAACAAATTATTTGACAAACTTGAAACACCATCTGCTCCATCTAGCGTTCTTTTGGGAACTTCTTCTAATGAAGCAGCCACCCATATTCAGAAAGGGCTTACTATTTCTCTCCAATCAATGACGGATGTTAATGGCATGATCGCTGTAGCAAACAACGTTTTCATGATTTTGAAGAGTTTGGGTGTAGACTTCGTCTCTTTCTACGAGAAGGTGAAGATATTCCTTGGGTGCTTTGCTTTGAAAACCCAACTTGCAGATTCTTCAAACTTGTCTACTGCAGAATTTGAGGCCCAATACTATGAGAAGAAGCTTCATTTTGACAAAGTTTCTGGCGAACATGAACAGCTTGTTCCGCTTCAATTATCAAGTCGGATGAGCGCATTATGGTCTTAATCAAAGGATTATTCAAACCAAAGAGTTACTCAAACAACTTGAAGAGGAATTGTCATCCGCCTGCTTAACATGCATCATTTATGTGTGATTTTGCACAAGCTTCCGAGAATGTTTCTAAATCAGAAGAAGACGTGCAAACTGCTCTGAATGTTTTGAGCCAACACAAGAAGAAGAATGGACAACAAAGTGTTGTGGAACGTGCCTTTGAAAGGGCTAAGGCTTCTCTTAATGAATGAATGCACTTTTACTTTTTCTTTTTTTCTTCTTTTCTTTTTTTTTTTTTTTTAATTCATCTGAACATAATGTATTTATGAAATTTCGCTCAGTGATAGATTTATTTGTTATATGAAATTTCTCAATACAATACATTGATTTGTCTTATTTTAGCCGTTCACAGTTTATACTCTTGCGGGTCAGGAGTATCCAATGTTCTACCACTTTAGATTTCGGTGGGATATTTTAGCAGTTTAACCACATACAATACCGTTGGTGGAATTCGACTTTTGTTTGGCCATACACAGTTTATACTCTTGCGGGCCAGGAGTATCCAATGTTTTACCACCTTAGATTTCGGTGGGATATTTTAGCAGTTTAACCACATGCAATACCGTTGGTGGGTTTTTGACTATTGTTTGGCCGTACACAGTTTATACTCTTGCGGGCCAGGAGTATCTAATATTTTACCACCTTAGATTTTGGTGATATTTTAGCGCTTTAACCACATGCAATACCGTTGGTGGTTTTTGACTTTTGTTTGGTCAGCATACGCTTATACTCTTGCGGGCTAGAGTATCCAATGTTTTATCACCTTAGATTTCGTGAGGTATTTTAGCGCTTAACCACATACAATACCGTTGGTGGTTCGACTTTTGTTTAGTCACATACGCTTTATACTCTTGAGCCAGAGTATCCAATGTTTTACCACCTTAGATTTCGGTGGGATATTTTAGCAGTTTAACCACATACAATACCGTTGGTGGTTCGACTTTTGTTTAGCCGTACACAGTTTATACTCTTGCGGGCCAGGAGTATCTAATGTTTTACCACCTTAGATTTCGGTGGGATATTTTAGCAGTTTAACCACATACAATACCGTTGGTGGTTTTTTTTTTTTTTTTATTTTAATTTTCTTTGCCCTAACTTTTGCCTAGGCCGCCCTTTCGGGTTTTCAACCTAGCAGGCTCTTTTTTTTTTCTTTTTTTTTTTTAATGCCCTAACTTTTGCCTAGGTCGCCCTTTCGGGTTTTCAACCTAGCAGGCTTTCTTAAGGGTAATATCTCTTCAAGAACCTTGCATTGGTTGGGGGAATGATTCTATCACCATCCGTTGTTATCAACAAATAGGCCCCATTAGAATAAACCTTCTCAATCACATAAGGTCCTTCCCATTTGAGCTCAAGCTTTCCTTTGATTCTTCGTGAGACTACTATGGGTGTTCTAACCATTAGTACTAAGTCTCCCTTTTTAAAGGAACGAAGCCTCACTCTTTTATTGAATGCATTTGCCATCCTTTGTTGGTAGATCTCCAAGTTCTGTTGAGCATACAACCTTCTTTCATCCAGGGTCTCTAGCTCAGCTAACCTCACTCTTGCACTTTCATCTTCTGTTAAGGACTCTTGTATTGCCACTCGCAATGATGGTATTTGAACCTCAAGTGGTAACACTGCTTCTCCTCCAAAAACCAACGAATAAGGGGTTGCTTGAGTAGGAGTTCTGTACGAAGTCCGATAAGCCCACAAAGCTTCTTGTAACTTTTTCGTACAAGCTTTTTGTTCTTATCCACCATCTTCTTAAGAATTTTGCACAATGTCTTATTGAAAGCTTCTGCCAAACCATTAGCAGGTGCATGATATCTTGATGAATGATTGTTTTTTATTTTGTACTTGGCAAATAACTTGTTCAAAGCATCACTCCTGAACGGCTGTCCATTATCCATGATGACACTTTCTGGAATTCAACTCAGAATGATATGAGTTCGATGAACTCGAGACAACTGCTTTTTATATCCTTTAAAGCCACGGCCTCGCCCATTTTGAGAAATAGTCGATGTGCCTAGGATGTATCGATATCCTGCTGAAGATGGAGGTACAAAAGGACCAATAATATCCATACCCCATACTGTAAATGGCCAAGAACAAGTTGTTAAATGTAAAGGCTCTGGGGGTTGATGGAGAAAGTTCCCATGGAATTGGCAGACTTGGCACCTTCGAGCATAATCTATGCAATCTGCAATCATAGTTGGCCAATAGTATCCCAACCGTTTTAGCTGCATATGTAATTTAGGACCACTTTGGTGTGCCCCACATACACCTGCATGTATTTCTGCCATTACCTCTTGAATACGCTTCTTGGCTATACACCGCATGAACATTCCATCCAAAGACCTTTTGTATAACGTTCCATCTTTCCACAGGACGAATTTGGTAGCTCTGCGTCTCACTTCAATTCTTTTTACTTTATCTTCAGGTAGCCTACCATGTTGGAGGTAAGCTATGAATGGTTCCCGCCAATCCTCCTCGTTTTCTCCTTTCGTGGTGACGACCAAGATTGGAGCTAAGTCAGAAACTTCTTTTAAAGGTTGTAACACCCTTCTTTCACCTACCGTGATAGTAATTGTTTTGCTATCTGGTAGGGTGAGTGATGCAGCCAAACTTGCAAGTGAATCAGCTCGAGCATTTGTTCTTCTCTTCACATGGAAAATATGTGTTTTCCTGAATTGCGAAAGCAATTGATCAGCCCTTTCATGATACGGGATGAGACTTGTTTTCTTAACAATGTATTCTCCACGGAGTTGCTTTACCACCGCCTAATCTCCATAAATTGAGAGTTCTTCAATAGGAATTTGTAATGCCAATTCTAATCCAAAGAATTACAGACTTCATATTCTGCCTCATTATTGGAGCATCCTTCACTTAAGGCGAAAGAATGGGTGATTATAGCATTGTCTGGAGTCACAAACACGATTCCAATTCCAGCTTTATTGTTTTTAGGATTTTCTTGCTTCTTGCCATCTGGACTCCTTGAAGCTCCATCAAAATACATCTCCCATCCTTTCTGAATTTCTACTTGCATGACTTCTTCATCTGGTAAATCAGTTACTAGAGGTGAGTCATCAGGTATAGGATGTGCTGCCAAAAAATCTGCTAGAGCTTGCCCCTTTACAGCTCTTTAGGGAACATATTCAATTGCAAATTGTTGGAGAATTACAGCCCACTTTGCAATCTTCCCTGAAAGTATGGGCCGTGAAAGTATATATTTCAAGGGGTATGCTCTTGATATTAACTTGACTTCGTGTTCCAAGACATAGTGCTTTAGTTTTTTCAAAGCGAACACCAAGGCAAGACATGTCTTTTCAATAGGAGAGTAATTGACTTCTGCCCCAACCAAAGTACGACTCAAGTAATACAAGGCATTTTCTTTCCCATGCTCATTATGTTGTGCCAACAGTGCCCCTAACGAACCATCCAAGGCTGTTATATACAACAAAAGTGGTTTCCCTTTTATTGGGCTTATGAGTACTGGAGGCTTCAAAAGATACTCCTTAATACTATTAAAAGCATTTTGGCACTGTTGATCCCATTCAAATGGAACACCCTTTTTCATCAATCTTGAGAATGGCAAACATCGACCAGCCAAGTTAGAAATAAATCTTCTGATATAGGCCAATCTCCCTTGTAGCCCCTTCAATTCCCTCAAATTTTGTGGAGGAGGCATTTCAGCAATGGCTTTAATCTTGGTAGGGTCAATTTCAATCCCTTTGTTTCGAACCACAAACCCTAGAAATTTTCCTGATGAAACTCCAAATGCACATTTTAGTGGGTTCATCTTGAGTTTATACCTCTTCAAACGTTCGAAGATTTTTCTCAAATCTTCTACATTGTTTTCCTTTTCCTTTGTCTTGACGACAAGATCATCAACATAGCATTCGATGGTGTCATGGAGCATATCACCAAAAATTACAATCATTGCCCTTTGATATGTGGCCCCAGCATTTTTCAGGCCAAAAGGCATTACCTTATAGCAAAAGACTCCTCACGGAGTCCTGAATGCAGTCATTTCTTCATCTTCAGGTGCCATTTGGATTTGATTGTATCCTGAGTATCCATCCATAAAAGACAAGGTTTCATACCCGGTAGTTGCATCTACAAGAAGTTCAGTGATGGGCAAAGGAAAGTTATCTTTAGGACAAGCCTCATTGAGATCACGGAAATCAATGCAAACCCTGATTTGACCATTCTTTTTCTTGACTGGCACTATGTTTGCTAGCCAGGTTGGATATTTGACTTCCCTGATGAATCCTGCATTGATAAGCTTGTCGACTTCAGCTTCAATTTGGGCTGTAAGCTCTGGTCGAGTTCGCCTCTGAGGCTGTTTAACTGGCCGTTTCTCAGGGTGAATTGCAAGCTTATGGACTGCAATCTCTGGATTAAGACCAGGCATCTCACTGTAGTTCCATGCAAATATGTCACGATACTCCCTTAAAAAGGAAATATATTGCCGAGCTTCTTCTTCCTTTAAATTTGCACTAATGAAGGTTGGTTTGTTTTCTCCTTCATCACCCAGATTTACCTCACGAAGGTCATCCACAGTGGCTTGGCCTCCTGCTTCAAATTCTGTTGGTGCAGGTTGAGCTTCATCTTGGTCAACATCTTCCAACACATCTTGAGTGATAGTCATGTTTACTGGAAATTTTTCCTCATCACCCTGATAGCCTAACCCTTCTGTCCTAGCAGTGATAATACTGCCTTGCTGGATAGCTTGCCTCTGCGAATGTGTTAATGCAAAGTCAAATGGTGTCATTGTTCTTGGTATTTTTTCAGGATCTAAACCAACTTTCACCAACATCTGTGTAATTTCTGCACTAAAAGTAGGCTTCTCAAAACTCGAGATGTTCTCTTCTGGCACTTGTTCAACTTTCGCTTTCTGTTCAACATCTCCAAGTGAGTGGAATATGATGGGTTTCGACCCTTTTCCTTTAAAAGGGACCACAATTTTATTATATTTCTCCACATAGGTGCATTCTGTCCTCCTTAATGGCAACGTGAACTCACCCTTGAGATCCAAAATTGGATTTATTGGGGCTAGAGCTTTTGCCACCAGCTTCCTTTCGGACTTTGGCACATATCGAAAAGTTCTTTTTGTTGAAACTGGAGTAGACTCTAGAGCATCTTTGACATTCGGGGTATCTTCAGACTTTTTCAAATCTTTTCCCTTTCTTTGTGAAGTCTTTGCATAGAAGCGAGCATCAGCATAATAAGCCTCTACTTCTCCAAATGGATCATTGTCAGCCACAATTGTCCCCTCTTTTTTGGGTGAAGGCAACGGGTACTTAATACATTGGTGATAAGTTGATGGCACTGCATGATGATTAAGCATCCATGGTCTCCCAAGCAAAGCATTGTAAGAGGTGTCTACATCAATGACCAAGAACTCAGTGCTTTCTTCAATATTCCCAAACTTGGTTCGCAATTCAATCTTCCCCATTGGGCGTTGTTCATTCTGATTAAATCCTTGAATGACCAAATGACTTGGGCGAAGTTGTGAAATTCGAACCCCTAATAAGTTTAAGGCCCTTCGAGGTAGGAGGTTTACTGCAGATCCTCCATCAACCAGAATTCGAGAAATTTTCACATCATGGATAAACCCAGTGATAAACAAAGGCCGATTATGGCCTGTCATTTCAGCACACATGTCTTTGTCACCAAAGGTTACCGTGGCCATGCATGTAATTGCCTTCTCTTGATTTCTACCCTCGATTTCTTTGTAAAAATCCTCTGGCTTGGACAGGGCATATATTAAAGACCTTCAAAGCTCTGGAGACATTTTCAGTGCATCATATACACTCAACAATGCTGGAATTTTCTTTAGATGAGCTAGTACATCATATTTCACTTGCTCTTCCTCCAGCAAAACTTGTGGAACTTCTGACGTTTGAGGGTCTTGAGGATTTCGTAATTTCCTCCGGTAGGTCAAATAAGTCTAGCATACTTCAGCAACCGCCTTTTCGTTGACCTCAACTTCTTTTATTCCCTCATTTATTTGGACCATGTTAACTGGTCTAGCTGCAGGATGATTATCATCATCAGTCACTTCTCCATCTTCCTGGAGCTGCATTCTTCTCCCATTTCTTAGGTACCGGGAGTCACGCCTATAAAAGCATTGAGATTCTTCAAAACCATTCTTCATGGCCTCCCAACTAGGCACCATGACTCCATCGAGGGAGCAATACCAGTCAAAGGCAATCCCCTCTAAGGAAAGGGGGAATTGTTTTAGGCAAAGTGCTTCATTTTGAGCCGTTTCCCCGCACTATTTCAAAAAACGCCTAATATGTTTTTGAGGATCTCCATACCCCTCATATAGGACAAAATTTGGAAGTTCGTATCCTTCAGGAAATGGTGTTTGCTCTACCCATAAAGGGAACAAATCCCTTGGGCGATAAGTGCCCATCTCTCGAAGGTCAAGGGCAGTTTCAATCTTCTCATCAATTGTGCCTTCTATGAAATCATATGTTTGAGAAGATGTACCTTCGTCATCCAAATGTTCTGACATCTCAATTTCTATTGGCCATGGTTTATAAAATGTCCTATAGAATCGATCAGCCATGGTGTCCCAATCTGGGATTGAATTAGGTGGCAGGCTGAAGTACCAATCTGCTGCCCATCCTTCCAAAGAAAGAACGAACTGCCGTAGAAGTAACGCCTGACTTTTTACTGTGTTTCCACATTGTGCAAGGAAACGAATCAAATGGCGCCTTGGACAACATGTCCCATTATATAAAGGAAAACGAGGTACTGCATATCCTCGTGGGAACTAAACCCATTCAACCCAATTAGGGAAAAGGTGTCCAGAAATTTGATTTCTTTCAATAATCAAATTTCGATGGGCTTCAAAACCCTCATCTTTCAAAGAGACTGTTACTTTTGCCTAATGTTCTGCTTCCCTTCTAGCTTCAATTTTTTCTTTCTCATCATCACCTAGATTGCGAATGATATGTATTTTTCGTTCTTCAAAATTTACATCCACAGTGATGACATTACAGGGAAAGTCAAAGTGGTCACTTGATATACTTTCTCCATCGTATGTCCTAGATGGGGACGTGTATGGTGAACCATCAGGAGAAAAGTCAAGTTCCCAATCTTCATTAGGATCCTCAACTTGAGATGACTTTGCTTGTTTACTTGAATGCTTCCATACTTCATCATCCGACATACACCTGTCATTCACCTCATCATCCTTGAAGTGTAGTCGTTTTTTCGCCTTTTTCACAAGCTCAGAGTTGGACCTACACCCGGTGTCTCCTTTTTCTGTTCTCCTTACATATTTTGGAGTGCTTTGATAGTACACTGGTGGTACTGGCGAATATTCTGGAGAAAGAGCTTCTAGTATGTACTCTGGAGAAGCTGGTGTATATTCAGGAGAGGCTGGTGTGTATTCTGAAGAAGCTGGTGTATACTCTGGTGAGTCAAGTATGCAGATAGGAGATGTAATGCAATTTCCTTCCCTAACTTTTGAACCAACTTCACCCTCATCTTCCTCATCATCACTTAAAACAATGATGGTTAGGCAAGGGGCCAAAGTAAACTTTTCTTCCTTTCTTTTATCAAAGTATGTCTGCAACTCCACAGATTGAAATTTTGAAGGTAGAAATTCCTCCAATGTGACTGGGATAAGAGGACCTTGCTCTAACTGCTCATCAGGGACTAATTTCTCCCATTTTTCCTTCTTTAGGTTCTTCTTTCCTTTTCTCTTACTTACTTTGGCTTTTTTCTGTTTCCTAGAAACTTTTGGTTTTTGCTTCTTGGAAACTTTTGGCCTTTGTGTTGTTGAATCAACCACACTTCTAGCTTTCACTGTGGCATTTTGTTTCTTCTTCATGCTTTTTGACTGATAAACAACCCATTTACCTTCATTATCATTGTCGATAGTGATTGGGTTAGCAGATGTTTTATCTTGAGGAGGGAGCTCGATAATCTTAGAGTCCAAAAGTTCCTGAATTTTATCTTTCAGAACAAAGCACTCTTTTATCGGATGGCTAATCAAACGATGGTAGGGACAATACTTTGGATCGATGGTCTTTCCTACCTCATGTGGTCTTTTCACCTCCGGGAGAGCAATCAACTTTTGCTCCAACAAATCTTCAAATAGGTCTTCAACCAGATCATCCATGAAAGAATATTTCTTTTCCAACCTCTCTTTCATAGTCACCTTTTTAAATTCCTTGGACTTTTTAGCCCCTACTACAACAGGACCCTTCTTTTCGGTTTCGACAGGCTGCAATGAGACTCAACCCTTTCAACGGCCCTAGGCCTCCGCTTAGCTAGATGGAGCTCCATATCATGAGCTTTAGTGCATAGATCATTAAATCCTTCAAAAGTTTGGGCCATAAGAGCCGTAGAGAGCTCATGTCGGAAGTTGTTAAGGCACATCCGAATTAACTCTAATTGCGTAAACTTTTGAGGACAAGCAAATGTCAAAGCTCGCCATCTTGCAATGAAATCTGTAACAGACTCATTGTCACGTTGCTTGGTCTCAATCAGTTCTGGTACTCCAACTCGCCTTTGTGTGTTGCAGAACTGTTTAAGGAACTCCTTCACCATGGAATCCCAATTTAGGATTGATCCCTCAGGAAGGTTAGCATACCAAGTAAATGCAGAACTTTCAAGTGACTGAACAAATAGCTGCAGACACAGGGCCTCATTATGGGCTATTGGCCCGCACCTTGAAAGAAAATGAGCCACATGTTGTCTTGGATCTCCTGTTCCATCAAACATTTTGAAATCTGGTTGGGAAAAACCAGAAGGGAATGGAACAGCATCTACCCATGCTGGGTAAGGTTTTGTAATTATTCGAAAGTTCTCATCATCTTTTTCTTTGACTTTCTTTACTTGTCTCCTCACCATATCATCAATCATGGCCATGAGCATTGGATTCATACCACCACTGGTTAGATCGGAGTAACAAGGACCATTGCCCCCTGGGGCTAGTGTGCTTTGTATGCCTACGGATGTCCCCACAACAGGTTGTGTCATTTGTTTGGGTGCACTTCCTGGTCCTGTCATTTGGGCCTGCAATTGTTGCATTTGCTCTAACATAGCAGCCATTTCCCGTTCTCTTCTCTCGAGTTGTTCTTGCAGGGCCACAACTTTTTCCTTGAGACTTTGGTCCTGTTGGACCTGCGAATTTTCACCTTCTTTCTCAACCTCAGTCATCATAACTGTGACTTTGTTGATATCTTTCAATTCATTGTTTCCAATATTCGTTGAAACAAACGAGATAGAATCATCTTGTTCGTATAAAGGATTATCAACCCCCACAACATTACTCATATTTGAAGCACCTGACTGTGATGCTTTGTTTTGAACCTGGCGGGTTATGGACCTTGTTACAGGCCCTTTTCTTATTCCATCCATAGATAGTTCAACCAAAGTAGAAATATTTCCCAAGGGTTGCTTACCCTCCTCCACCTTGGATTTTCCAACAAAGACAGGACTTTCAACTTGTTTTTGGCGTTCATCTGTCGAGAGAGCCCTTTCAATAGCTCCTATAACATTTGTTGCCACTGTTCTTAGTTCCAGTTTCTTTAAGGCCTTATTTCTTCTTCGCCTTTGTCTTTTTGAAACTGGACCGGATGACATATCATGTCGAGCCCCTAGGGGCATAGACGGAACCGTTTGCATTTTTGCAAATTCCTCGTGAATTTTCAAAGCAGTCCCTACATTTTTAGAGCGGACCAATTGATGTTGATTCAAGTCCTGTTGGGCCAACAGGTGTTCCTTATTCAAACCTTGTCGGGCCAACGGATGTTCCTTATTCTGTTGGGCCAACGGGTGTTCTTTATTCGAACCCTGTCGAGCCAACGAGTGTTCCTTATTCGAACCTTGTCGGGCCAACGGATGTTGGGCCAACGGATGTTCCTTATTCTGTCGGGCCAACGGGTATTCCTTATTTGAACCCTGTCGAGCCAACGGGTGTTCCTGAGAGTTAGCTGAGATTTGGTTTGATAGATTTTGTGCTCTGAACAGAACTATCGGTTCGTAGGCCGCAACTGTTTTTTCAACAACAGGGGCCTTTTTTCCATCAACAGAGTGCAGGTCATTACCTCCTCCCAATGGCCCTAATGATGGCCATGTTTTCGTGAGGCTTTCTTGGGCAAACTCCACCATTTTAATGGAGTCTTCTACCCTTTTGAGTAGTTGCCACAACATTTTTTGTTGCCCCGTTGAAGCCGCAACAAAAGTCGAGTTGCAAACCGATTAGCCTCCTTTGCTGAATTAGAAAGCTCTTCGTTCGGGTGGCTCTCACGATTAAGTCTTCGCTTTGACGCTTTCACATAATCTTCGAATTTTTCTCAAACTTTCATTTTCGAGAAGTGTGACTTTCTTCGTCACACGATTACCTTCGGATGACCAAGAGCCTTCACTCTGGAGCCCCTTGGGCGATAGGGGAAAGAAGTGCATCTTTCCAGGATTTCGTTGGCTTTACCTTTGGGATGCAAGAGCATTCGCCCGGAGCCCTTGGGTGATGGGTGATATCTCCATCCTTGGTGATTTCAGAACCACTGGAGTGTAGGTTTGTCTCTGACAGCTTGCTTCAAAGATTCCTATAACAAAAGAATACGTCAAGAAGTTTCAACTATATATATATATTTTGTTCTTCAAAAGATGGGAGGAGAAATTGTCCCACCCAAGGTATTTGTAGACAAATTTTAAAACATGAAGTGTTTCAACACATTTCAAAATTTATGTTACAAATGTCCTTTGTTTAGTTTTTGGACTAAGCGGTGTTGATTATTGAATAGCGGGTTCTTATTTTCGTATTTAATAATTACACATTTTATACAAATGAAACCTCCGATTAATGAAGAACAAAAATTTTAACTAAATTTATGACACGTGTAATTAATCGGAGGTTTCATTTGTATAAAATGTGTAATTAACGATCTGAAATACAGATCGGAAATAAGAACCTGCTATTCAAATAATCAACACTGTTTAGTCCAAAAAACTAAACAGTGGACATTTGTAACATAAATTTTGAAATGTGTTGAAACACTTCATGTTTTAAAATTTGTGTCTACAGTAATTGGTATGTGAAGGACCTGCAATAGATTTCAAATCTGGAACATCTAACGCTTAAAAAAGCAATTGATGATTGTTGAAAATACATTATGTTTAAAATGCAACTTCCTTATCTTTGGTAAGTTGGGATTAAAAAGATTACAATTTACTTAGACTGTGTTTGGTTAGGAGATTTGGGAAGGGATTTGAAAAAGGAAAATGAAAAGGTAGGTGAAATATAAATAAAATATACCTACATTTCACCTAGTTTCATACACCTTTTCTCTTTCCCTTTTCCTTTCCATTTCCAAATCCCTCAACCAAACACACCATAAGAATATACGAGTGGAAAATTGAAGTTTGAAACTTTTAGATTCACAGAGAGTTCCTTTGGCAGTACTAAGAAAAGAAACTGAAACATTTTGGGATAACGAGCCATGGACTATTGCTATTGCCAATGGAAATACAAAATTTTCACTCCTAGAGTTGAAGACCACATAGTGAATAGAAGCTTTCCCACTTGAATTAAAAGCATCCTAATGCATGTCAAACTTTGTGCACCTGCTGAAATCTTCTTTGGGTTGTTATTGTTATTCTATGAATTCTATGACACCCAAATACATGGTGTGAATGTCATTAGTGAATTCTATGTTGGTCTTGAAAATAATGTTACTCTAAGAGATTTTGTTTTACGAACCTGCACACAACTTTCATGTAATGTAATAAAAATTGAGGAACCATAGACAATTTTTTTTTTTTTTTTTTTTTCTTTTTTTGGGTTCTGCATGCAATATTTGGTTTCTACATTGATATCTTCTCATCTTTTTTTAGCGATTGAATCTTTTCATTCTTTGTTTTCCCTTGGTTTCTTCTCTAAGAAATCCCAATTTGTTTCATCTTTCTTGGCATGGATTGGTAAAAGCCAAAGTTGTATGAGTTCTACATGGTGCTTGCCATATGGCTAATTGTGTCTGTCTTAGACTCTTAGGCACCTCATATACTTTCTGAATATCTGGTTTTTTATTTCATCTGTATCATTATCATTATGTTAGATTATTTGGTTTAAGTTCACAAGGTAGCGTGCGAAGACTCCTAAGATTGGTCCAGCACTTGGGCAAGATGTTTGTGTTGTATCATTTGAAGGAAAATCATAGATAATGCACCAACAACAATTTCTTTAGTGAAAATCATCTTGATTATGAGTGGAGAAGGAAATTACCCAAAAAGCTGAAACTCTAAACAAGACCACATGATAGGTTGACAATTAGGAAAAGGAATTTTCAAGATTATATGCGAACAAAATGATTAAAAAGCTGAGAATAGGATAACACGGAGAGAGAATGCAAGAAGTCACAGCTTTGATCTCATGGGATTAACAAAACAAAACATAAAGAATAACAACAAACAACTAAGTAAATAAATAGTGAGCCTGTTCCAATTTCGTTTCAACATTTTGTCAAACACATGGTGAGCAAGAGGGTGGAAAACAACAACAATAAAAAGCATAGACCAAACAACAGCAACAAATACACTTGACAACAATGGCAACATTATCACACACAAACTAATTGATTAAAAGGAAATTGGAATTCAAACCATTGGCCCAATTCCCAAATTAAGCCTTATTTTTGTTTGGAGGAGTTTTTTTTTTGAGGTGTACTCATGTTGTCAAGCATAAATCGGGTTTGCTTTTTTGTTTGTTTGTTTGTTTGTTTGTTTGTTTGTTTTATTAATCTTAACAATCCGATATTTTATTTTATTTTTTTTTTTATGTTTCAGTTTTGTTTTCACAGACCCTGCTGCTGTCCTGCCATATTTTTTGGACAAAGTTTCTTGCTTTCTTGAGTAGCTTTTGTTCAATTAATTGTGGTAGGTTCCAGGTCAAATGCATACAACAAATATGTAATCTGTTTCGGTAAATTGAGGCTGTTAAACTCTTTATTTATTGAGACATATTGACAAACAACTGGTGTGCATCTATTTAACATGTACCCAAGAATCAAAGCAGTGTGGGTAAATATTGTGCAACACACATATAAATAGTAGGCATCAAATTACAGATGTAGTTATCAGGATTTGCAACGGCGAGAGCGGAGCTTTGGATGCCCAACTTCGACAGCGTTACGGCAGCAACAACGCCGACAGTGTGAGAAATTCCATGTTTCCATGTTTGGACCTGTGGGTCGGTGAGGCCTGTTCTTCGAAGGGGTAAAATTTGTTTTCTTCTTCATTGTCGGCGTGGATGATTTGAATCCCACGTGGGTAACCCAAAATCTGCAAGAAAATTTTGCAGGGAGAAGCTTTGGGAAATAGCCGAGCAGCAGAGCACCGGTTTGGGAAATTTCTAGGAGGAAATTACGGATATGGATTAGGATTGTGGGAGAGAATTCTTATTTGACTTGGTTTGTGTTTTCGTATTAGTTTTGGTTTGGATTATAAGAAACTAAATTAATTTAATAACTAGAATTCTATTCCTTGTGGGTTTGGGTTTAATACTTGGGCAAGATTTTTTCTATTATAAATATGGGTGATCTCATGTTGAAATATTTTGGGTTTTTGTGAGTGATTAAGAGGTACGTATTCATTCTTGTTCAATATTAAAAATTATTGTCTGTACGACTGTTTGTGATTAGTGAATATTATTGTTTGTGAAGGTTGGTTTTACTGAACTACATAAAATCTTGATGTCGTGTGTGTTTAATTTCCTCTCCATTCCCTATATTTGTATTTGTTTTAATTCTAAATAGCATATCACCCGTGCTATGTACGGATTGTGTTTATAATTATCTATATATGTGAATTGTAATTTTTAAATTTTTTTTTAAATGTCTTCTTTTTTTTCTTTTTTATATTATATTAAAATTTAATATTTTGATAATAATTATGTGTTGGACCTTTCAATGAATTGAATGTCTTTTTTTTATTATATTATATTAAAGTTTAATATTTTGATAATAATCATATGTGTTGGATTTTTTAAGAAATTTTTTTTATGCTTGTTCTTAATGCATTAAAGTGTTATTATGAGGGATAATAATCATATGTGTTGGGACTTTTCAAGGAATTCATATGTTGGATTTCAAATTTTTTTTTTTATGCTTGTTCTTAATGCATTAAAGTGTTATTATGAAGGTAAGAATTGGAAGTTGGGAAAAGTTAATAAATGCTAAAAAAAAAATTTTAAATCAAAAAATTAAGAAATTTATATTGAGAAATTGGAGCTCCCACAAAGCTTGGGGCTAAAAACCCCCCTTTAACTTAATATATAGTATAGATTCTAGTTTTTATTCTAATTATTCATAACAATCATCACCCTAATGTAGTTGGGTGTTGTAGAAAAAAAAATTCACAACAATCTCAAGCATAGAAAAAATAAAAAAATAAATAAAAATAAATGAATAATTAAATCTCAAACAAACAATCTGACCGTAAAACTCCTCAAACTCAAAATCCACACAGGATTTACAGCAATGGTACAAATAATAATGACTAAAAAATTGCTCACGAATACATGAGAGCAATGGGACGTACACCATTATTTTAATTATTAAAAAAAAAAAAGAAATTACAAAAAATACTTCAGGGTTTAATCCTTATAAGAAAATAATTTTTTTCTTTTATCAAATTATAGTTTAATTTTTTTATTTTGTTTTAAATATATTTGATAAGTAAAATCATTGGAAATATATATATATATATTTTAGTCATTAAACTTAATAAAAAATAATATTTTAGACATTTTATGTACACCTACATTGGTTCTATTTACTGAAAATAAGTAAATAGTTTAAATTGAAAATAAATCAAATTTTAAATTTAAATTAACAAAATTAAAAACTCATAATTTATTTTATTAAAAAGGTCATACTCAAATATATATATATATTTTTTTGGAGTAACTGTTCAATAAAAAAAAAATGTTGTGGTTGCAATTTTCATGGCCACTCTTGTCACCACTCTTTCGTATCACTAGCAAAATCGAAAGGAAATTTAGAAAAATGATATACATACATAATTTTCATACAAAATTTAAGACTCGAATAATGTGGTAATGCTATTCTTGCAATTATGAATCAGACTGATGAATGACTATAAATGTAACACATTATTATCTATGAATTTTTTAAATACAAATTCTGTTTGTATAGCCTTACTTGGAAATTTAATATCCAAATCAAATTGGATATAGAATGTTATCATAAATATATGCTTCCTTTAGATTTTGTTTAGCAAATTTTAGTACCCATCTTCTTGATCTGTCTCTCCCTTTCATATCGTTATATATATATATATATATTTTGTTTGTTTCATATCACATTCATATTTGACATTTTTTATTTTGGTATCATCAGATCATACAATACCATAGACATGGATCATAGCTATGCCTACAGTTGTTGGGAGTACGAGAAAATTCTTACCACACCCACTTGTGGGCCGATTGATGATGGCATTTATGTTCAACTACAATTTTCTAATGAACTCAAGAAATCTACTCGCGGCAGCGATAGTATTGGCAGGAACCACGATAGTGATGTTATACTGCTAGACTCATATCGTTGGATATTTTTTTTCAGTCGCAATGATTTTCTAGAGAGTGAGAACATGAAAGTTTTTTTGTTTGGTCATTTACGTTGTAGGAATTTACCCTCGAGTATTGAAGAGTCAATAACAAATGAGGTGCGCAGATTTGCTCGTGTAATGGTGAATTTGTACCCAAACCCAAAAGTATTGCCGATTGTTCTAAATGTTGTGGTTAGAACATTTCAAAGACCTGATTTGAGCGTGGAAGAGACAGTTGCCAGGATTATGAGAGAAATTATGAGAGAACCCAATCGTTTCATTTCGCTGCCAACCACAAAATCATCCATTGAAGCATTGGAGAAAATGACTCCTAAAGATTCATGTTTAGTTCAACCATGTGCGATTGCTTCTCAAAAAAAGACATGCGCGTTATGTTCGAAGACTCTTCCAATTAGAATTAACGTTACTACCTTGCCGTGTTCTCATAAATATCATGACAAGTGTATTGTTAAACGGTTCAAGATTAGCCAGATGTGTCCTGTGTGCCGCATGGAATTCTAATTTATTAGCATATATTTTGGTTATTTGTTATGTTACTAAAACTGTAGCACACATTTTGTGTGTGCATAATATTACACCCTATATATATATTGCATTTTATATTTGTTTTGTTTTGATTCTTTTTTTAATGCCAAATTCACTATAAATTGATTTTTACTATTCTCGTCAATCAACTGTTATTAAAATATGCTGATGTCACATGTTTTAAGACTTTAAATGCCAATGAACTTGTTGGGTTTGGATTTTCAAAATTTACTTTTTAGAAAATTGAATTTTTTTTATTTTTTCGTATTTTTTTGTTTTCACTAATTTTTTTTAATACTCTAAGAATTGTTTTTAATTTTTAGATACACCTAATATAAACACACTTAAAAAATATAATATTTGTGAAATGTTTTTTTTTAGAAAATTCACTAAATATCAAAAATGCAAAAAAAATAAATAAATGTGCATTTAGTATATTTTTCATATTCTTGTATATTTATTAATTTTTTAAAATATTTTTTTACCAATATTTTACTTTTTAGATACATGCATCTAAAAAAAAAATCGCTTAAAATTTTAAAAATATTCACTAAAAACAAAAAAAAATACAAAAAATAAAAAACTTAATTTTTAAAAAATTAAATCCAAATAATTAAAACCGAACATACTAAATAGTAACCTTGGTTGTCTTCTACATGCAAAGACCCAACAAGCTTACAACAAAACACCACCCTCAGCCAAACAGTACCATCATTAATATATAGAAACATCGATCAAATTCTGTTTTCCAAAAACGAAATGTATCTCTTAAGTTTCATTTTCAAATTATATTTTTTGAATTTTTTTTGAAAAATAGAAATTAATTTAATAAAAATAAACACCAATTTTTTTTTAAATATTTAAAAATTAATTATGCACCCAAAAAAATGTGAAAATGATGAGTATTTTTACACCAAATTAATTTTTAAGTTTTTCATAACTTCTTTAGAAAATTAATTATGAAAACTAGGAATGTTGGTTATTTTAAAATTAATTCTGCACCCAAAAAAGAAAAAATATGTGAAAATGATGAACATTTTTTTTATTTTAATTTTTTATACCAAATTAATTTTTAGTTTTTTCATAATGTTTTTGGAAAATTGATTATGAAAATTAAACTAAACAAAAAGTGTTATGATTCATTTTCCCTATATAGTGTGTATATATATTTATATGTTTTGAATTGCTTTTGTACTAGAAAGGTTGATTATGATAGCATAATACTGTGACCTTTAAATAAAAATTAAAACAAACAAACAAAAAATAAAAAACAAAAAGAGAAATAAAAATAAGAATTCTAATAGGAAACAAAAGAGAAATAAAAATAAAAAAATCTAATAAGATTTAAAAATTTAGTCATGCTAACTATATTCCCAAATTCAGTGAGACTTTTTTTCCCCTTTTTTTCAATAGGCTTGCATGGTGGGATAGGGGCTGTTTGTTTGCAGGATATGGAGATTGGGATTGGATATGATATCCAATGGGGCCCATATATCTTATGTTTGCAAATTTTGTTTGAAGGGGATATAATATACCTTCGGATTGTATATCCCCCAAATTTGGAGGATATACAATCCCAGCCCCCCCATGTTATATCATATCCCCTCATATGGGATATGAGTTAAAAAGTCCAATATATCCTCGTCTATCTAACATAATATAATTTAATATATTTTTTGAATATAATATAATTATTGAATTTAATTTAATATTATTGAATTTAATATAATATAAATATTATTGAATTGAATTTAATATAATATAATATAATATTATTTAATTTAATTTAATACAAATTTTGAATTTAATATAATATTATTGAATTGAATTGAATTTAATATAATATTATTTTATTTAATTTAATATAATATAATTTAATTTAATATTATTGAATTTAATTTAATATAATATTATTTAATTTAATTTAATTTAATTTAATTTAATATAATTTAATACAAATTTTGAATTTAATTTAATATAATATAATATTATTTTATTTAATTTAATTTAATACAAATTTTGAATTTAATATAATATTATTGAATTGAATTGAATTTAATAAAATATTATTTAATTTAATTTAATATAATATAATTTAATTTAATATAAATATTATTGAATTTAATTTAATATAATATAATTTAATACAAATTTTGAATTTAATTTAATATCATATTATTTTATTTAATTTAATTTAATATAATTTAATACAAATTTCGAATTTAATTTAATATAATATTATTTAATATAATATAATATAATATTATTGAATTTAATTTAATATAATATAATTTAATATAAATTTTGAATTTCATATAATATAATATAATTTAATTTAATATTATGAGGGCAATCTTGGAAATTATTTGTTATATCCCACAATATATTTTATAAAACAAACATGCATATTATATCCTCCATTTTATATCCAGTGAAACAAACAGGACTTGGGGGATATACTATCCAATACCTATATCCTATTCATTATATATCCTGACTAAATCCCACATCATATTATATCCTCCATTTTATATCCAGTGAAACAAACGGGGCCTAAAAGTTTAGTTATGCTTACTTTTAATTTAGAAAAAATTTCATTTCAGGAGTGATTTTGAAAAATAATTATTAAAAAACTATAAATTTTATAAATATTAATAATTAAAAACATAATTTTTTTTATTTTTTTTATTTTTTTATGAATGTGTAATAATTCCTTAAATTTAAATGTAAGCTCACTTGGAGATGGAAGCTAACAATAGCCTTAGATAGTAGGTCACTAATTTACCTTTCTCTAGGATTTGGTGGGTTTAGATGAGGCAATGTTGGGGTAGTTGGGTTAATAGAGAGAGAAAGATGAAGTGGGAGTATTTTAGTCATTTAATGTTATTTTTGACACTGTTTGGAATAAAGTTAACAGAAAGGAGAATCTTTATAATAATTTCAAAAGTAAGGGAGATTAGTGTTATTATGAAAACTACAGGGAGGCCTTTATAATTATACTAAACATCAGGGGAGGTTAGTGTAATTTACCCTATAATTGATGGGTGTGAGTAGGGGTGAGTTGCGAATATTCCGATCCAAACCGATTGAATCAAATCAATTCGTCGCATTTTAGACGGATGCGTGATGATGAGTAGATGGTTGCCGTAATTTACCCTATAATTGATAGGTGTGAGTAGGGGTGAGCTGCGAATATTCCGATTCAAACCGACTGAATCGAATCAATTTGTCGCATTTTGGACGGATGCGTGATGATGAGTAGATGGTTGTGGATTATTTTTTTCCAATCCATCCAGTTTTGGACGAATTGTGGATTCGAGATTCTTTTGGCTGCAACTGAATCGCTAAACCGCGAGCAACTCTAATAATTTGTAAGATTTTATATTTTCAATTTGTTTAAATATTCTGTTGTCTTTTCAATTTGTTTTCAATTTTAAATCCTGTTATCAAATGGCAAGTGTTGATATTTGATATTTTTGTGTGAAAAATATAAGGTTAATTTTTTTCACTTTTTTTGAAAATCAAATTAAATAGTTTTTATAATGCATGGTTTTATTATATGTATTTGTTATTGGTATTTGATACTTTATTTGATAATCTTTTGGTTATGTTGAGTTAGATTGTTATCTTAAAAAAAATGTTGACAAATTGTTGTATTATGTTCAAAATTTGTAAAAGTTTAAACCGTCAAACCAATTCGATTCCATCTAGCAATTCGCTCAATCCGCATTTGTCAATCCGGCGGACGGATGCAGATTGATTTCTAATCTGCCAATTCGGTGGATGCATGACGGATTGGAGGTTCCTCGGCCGCAACCGAACTGCGAACACCCCTAGGTGTGAGTAATTTACCTTCTTTTTTTTAAAAAAAGAAGGTGGATCCCCTCCCGTCCTTAATCCAGATTGGACGGCGCTATTAAGGTTTATGAGTTCTACCACGAGTCTCGTTTTAATAATCTGAATCGTTCATTTTGTTGAGCACTTCATGTATATTAATCACAAAAAAAAATTAGATCGATCCGATAATCGCAATCTATTCAATTTATCGCATTTGTCAACTAAAAAATAAATGGTATATTTTTGAAAATATAATTGTCGTCTATGTTTTTAGTGACAAATACAACAAATTGAATAGATTATGATTATCGGATCGATCTAATTTTTTTTGTGATTGATATACATGAAGTGCTTAACAAAATGAACAGCTCAAATTATCGAAATGAAACTCGTATTGAACTCCACGGGCCCAATCAATGCTCTCCAATCCAAATTAAGACCAGGAGGGGCTCCACGTCCTTTTTAAAAAGTAAATTAATTTTCAAAATATTGTAGATTTTCGGCCTTGGGCAAGCCCAATTGGGAGAGCAAGTGGATGGGCCAGATCAGTAAGTAAGCCCCAAACCCAGCATCCACCACAACCAAGTTTTGGCGAGTGATTGTGAAAAACTCTTATTTATTGATTGTTTTTGACTCATTATCCACTCCCAAATCAGTTTGTATTTGAATATACTTCTTTCTTCTTCCATTTTTATTATTATTTACATTTATTGTTATTCTTTTATTCTATGGATTCTGATTGTGGGAGAGAATTCTTGTAAGACTTGGTTTTAAGTATATTCTTATTAGTTTTGGATTGGATTATAAGAAACTAAATTTATTCAAGAACTAGAATTCTTTTCTTTGTGGGTTTGGGTTTAATAGTAAGGTTTTTCTATCATAAATATAAATATGGGTGATTTATCATGTTCAAATATTTTGAGTTTTTGTGAGTGATTGAGAGGTATGCAATTGTTCTTGTTTGATATTAAAAATTATTATTTGTACGATTACCCATGGTTAGTGAAAATCAGTGCTCGTGGAGGTAGGTTTTGCTAAACTACATAAAATCTTGGTGTCGTGTGTGTTTAATTTTCTCTCTATTCTCTATATTTGCATTTGTTTTAATTCTAATTCTAGTTTTTATTCTAATTATTCATAACTATCATCAACTTTGATGTAGTTGGGTGTTCTAGATACTATCCGCACAACAATCTCAAGCATAAAAAAATAAAATAAAATAAAACTAAATGAATAAATATATCCCAAACAAGAAACAATCAGACCATAAATCTCCTCAAAACTCGAAAATTTAATATCCAAATCAAATTGGGTATAGAATGTTATTATAAATATATGCTTCCTTTAGATTTTGTTTAGCAAATTTTAGTACCCATCTTGATCCATCTCTCCCTTTTATATACATTATATTTTCTTTTGTTTGTTTCATATCATCATATTTGATATTTTTTTATTTTGGTATCATTAGATCATACAATACCATAGACATGGATCATAACTATGTCTACACTTGCTGGGAGGACAAGAGAATTCTTACCACAGCCTCCCGTAGGCAGATTGATGACGGCATTTTTTTCCAACTATGATTTTCTAATGAACTCAAGAAACCTACTCGTGGCAGCGATAATATTGGCAGGAACCACAATAGTGATGTTATGATGCTAGACTCATCTCGTTGGGTATTTTTTTTTTGAGTCACAACGATTTTCTAGAGAACAAGAACATGAAAGTTATTTTCTCTGGCCATTTAAGTTGTAAGAATTTACCCTTGAGTATTAAAGAGTCAATAATAAATGAGGTGCACAAATTTGCTCGTGTAATGGTAAATTTATACCCAAACCCAAAAGTATTGCCGATTGTTCTAAATGTTGTGGTTAGAACATTGCAAAGACCGAACGAGAGCATGGAAGAGGCAGTTGCTAGGATTACGAGAGAACGGAATCGTTTCATTTCGCTGCCAACCACAAAATCATCCATTGAAGCATTGGAGAAAATGACTCCTAAAGATTCATGTTTCGTTCAACCATGCGCGATTGCTTCTCAAATAAAAACATGCGCAATATGTTGGAAGACTCTTCCAGTTAGAATTAACGTTACTACCTTGCTGCGCTTTCATAAATATCATGACAAATGTATTGTTAAACAGTTCAAGATTAGCAAGACGTGTCCCATGTGCCGGACGACATTCTAATTTATTAGTATATATTTTTGTTATTTGTTAGGTTACTAGAACTGTAGCACACACTCTGTGTGTGCATAATATTGCAAATTTACACCCTATATATACTGCATTTTTAATTTGTTTTGTTTTGATTCTTTTTTAAAGTCAAATTCACTATAAATTGGTTTTTACTACCCTCGTCAATCAACTCATTCTTTTTAAGTGATTGGTTTCTAAATGTACAGTTTCAAAATTAAAGATAAAGAGAATAAAATGATATTTAAGAGATTGTTAAGAGATATCAATGTAACCAACTCTAAATAATTTCACCATGAAGTTGAACTTATTTTAGTAACAGAAAATTGACCAAGATCTTGTGTGCAAAAATATTACCACAAAGACCGGTATAAATAGTTCCCAATAAAGTAAGTTGAGTTGTATATGTTTGTATAAAAAATAAACTCCAAATAAAAAATTAATTTTTCATTCTCTTGAGAAGATTCTCATTTCTGAAAGGAGTTTTCTCTCATTAAATCATCCACCTGATACCATCTTCAAAGGCTGAGCAACCGATGAGATTCAAATTGGATGACACTTGCACATTGAAATATCTACATAACGAAAGCCAAAGTTTAGTGGGAAACAAAACTAATTTCTTAGGATTTGCTCCTAAATTTAGCCAATAATTAATCTAATTTACAATCCATCCCAGTGATTAGTCTAAACTGTAATTGTTGGTGACAGAGTGATATGTTAATTAGAACGCAATTTTTTGTGCTATTAAAGTGTGGTTAATATATATATACACATATATGTTGGCAACAAAGTGATATGGAACAGATTCTAATCATGATGCTTATGACTAATTTGAATGTGTCTTATGCAATATAAATCAATGAGTTCAGATCATCAGGGTATATCAAGCGCTTGTTTTTCCATGAGATAATAAGCATACATGTGACAAGAAATGTCTAAAATGTAAATTTACTCGTGAAGCTTGATGATATTATACACAATTGATGAACAACATGAAAATGGTTAGGATATAAAAAACATCTACACTTTAACATGTGGTAATACTTGCCAATGACAAGCAGAGGCGTTTTTGTACCTTTTTATCCCCCAAAAGTTCTTTGTGTGCAGCAATTTCAATTACAAGTTGTGGAGCACAAAAGACACTCAAGGTAAGGAACCGCACAGTTTGTATATACTTTGGTGAATCCTACAACACGACAAGCCTGAATGTACAAAGACGCACAGATTCTTCAATCTCTATAAGATGTAGAATAGTACGATTGCAAATTAAGGACAATATTGAAGGCATTGTGGCACTCACAGTATGACAAAAAAAATTCTCTTTTGGAGCGTTCTCTCTTTAAATTTATAGACAGAATAATATAATGAATGGAAATATCTAGTGTGCTCATGTTTGCATTTTGTGTGCATCTGTTGATAAAACATATGCACAATAACTTCTGTAAAGGGAAGATTTAGGAAGCGTTTGGTAGAGTTTTAGAATTATGATTTGAGAATAAAGTTGTATTTTGAGTTTGTGAGTTTTGGCATTTATATGTTGTATTACCTGAGGTATGCCCCTCGTAAATGTGTATATTCTTCGCATTTATTTTATGACTTACCCAAAAAACAAAATCCCACATTGAAGAGAAAAGCCCAATTCTAGAACTCTACTTCACAGATTTCCAGTTTAAAAACCACAATAGAAAACATACATAATGATTTTTGTTATTATGCCCAAGCATAAGAAAACAAAACATAGAAGAATGGTAGAAGACATTTCACGGGGCTGAAATTAGATCCAAGCTTTATATAGAGTGCTAACCTAGTGCCCATTACAATTAATTTCAGCTTTAGTTTTAGTTCCAATTTTTTGTGAAGTTGAATATGATGTATAAACAATGCAACAATGCACCTAGATGAGTATGACATGAAAATAAACTAATAAAACACATAGACAACAACCAGAAAGAAATTAACTACATTATGGTTCACTAGATTTCTAGGCAACAAAACATACGCATCCAAAATTTGAACATGATGAGACCATTCAATAACTTTGATAGATATAAACAAAAAATAGTTTTGAAGACTAACCTGACATCGGAATTCACATTTTGAGAAAGTTATATGAATGAACTGCAAACAAAGGTAAATTAGAATCAACATAAGCTGCAACAAGGAAAGTTAGTATCAACATAGAGTGAAATGGTCTAGACATACCTGTGACAAACTTTCTGAGGCAGGTGGCTTGGTATGAATCAAAGTAAATTAAGTTCATTTTGAATCATTCAACCTGTTACTGTAGCACAACAGAAGTATTGAGTCCCAAAAATGCACATTTTGAAATCCTTTAAAGCCAAATGAATGGCCTTTTAGGAACACAAAGTAGAAAGTGGGAAATGTACCAACCAACATTGAGTTGTCGAGTCTACCTAGAGTTTCCTTGCAACAGCTTGCACACACTTCTAGATATAATGAACTATGCATCTCTCAGTTTGTTAATTATTAATTTGAAACTAATTTTTTAAGATATAGTTACTCATTTGAGATCAGGTTGAAGAATAGAGCCACAAAGGTGCTTAGATTTGTAGAAATTTATCGTAATATAGAACACTACTTGTTAAAATTTTCAACAATACTACATACCTAGAAAAATCATCCAGAAAAATACATATGTAGGATAGAACAAAAAAAAATATATACAGGATAGACCACATTCATTCCGGGCGTACTCACATCACACTAACTTTGAATCTGCACCATACACCTCACTTTTGGGATACTTTTCGGCGTAAAAGTTATGGGTAGATAGCATTTTTCTAAAATTTCGGACATGGTTGTTTCTATTGATAGCAATCATGCCCTTTAAAAGCTAAGTATGCATGCATTTTAGGAATGGTTTGTTTAAATCTCTACCCAAATCCATGATTCAAACACAACCCAAGAGAATTTGTTAATTCTCATAATACACTCATTCATTGTTATAAGATTTTAGTATATGAAAAAGCAAGACCATTCACAAATCGGTGGAAATTTCTAAATTTGTAAACAGAACATTTAGTTAAAAAAATAAAATAAAACTGCTTTGTTTATTTGTGAGTAGAAATGATTATTGACATAACAATGTTTCTAGAGATACAAATAGTGCAATCTAAGACACTCAAACATAAGGAGAAGTGCAAGTGAAGTGCTTGCACCTCTTTACGCTGTGCTTGGTTGGGAGATTTGGGAAGGATTTGGAAATTAGAGATAGGGGCAAGCAAAAGAGCTCATTCAATTTTGATAGCTTGAATTTTATTGAGTTGTAAGTTGATTTATACAGAATATGTACAAATAGGATTTAGAAGAAATTTAAATTATTTGAGCCAACAACAGGAAAAACAAACACATTAAAACCTCGGGGTAGAAAAAGTCATATGCATAAAGACAATTATGAATAGGTATTTCAATAAATGATGGGAGGAAAAATATAATAGCCAAAAACTACGTAAACCATCAATAAACGAGCAAAATGAGTAAACACAAAAATGAGAAAATGGATCGAATAAGAATAATTTTCTAGAATTGGAATTCCATGTGTGTAGTTTTTTTCCAGTCAAGAAATGCAATGGAATATCAAATAAATGATTGATTAGTTCACGTTCTGTCCAAAAACAACTCTGTTACTGGCCTAAGGCCCAAACATAGGAACAGGCCAATGAATAATTTAATATATTATAGTTATGTTTGGATTAAGGATTTAAGGAGTGATTTATCGAAGGAAAATAAAAAGGGAGGAATTGCTTGGTTGAAGTGATATCTTGTCAGAATTAGAAATTTAAAAATAAATAAAAATAAGTGAATGAACTCTACAAACAGAAGTAAATAATATAGTTGATGTATTGACCTATATAAAAGATAAACTTTTTTCTTGTATTGTTCATTCTTAGAATTTTATTGACAACAGTTATAACAATAACTTCTGCAATATATATATATAAAATTAAAATTGATAAAAACCAACTTAAGATTGATTATATCTCTCTCTCACACACACACACCCAAAAAAAAGGGAAAATTAGGTATTAATATCAATTAAAAATAATGTTAGAAATCTCTAGTACAAAAAATTAATTAGTAATTTTGCTTCTTTAAATGTCTGAAAAATCAATTTTCAATAAAAATTTCACAATGTAAAAATGATTTAAAGAGATTGAGCAGCCTCTGGTTTTGTCCTACCCTCATCATAACATTGCTTACTAACTCCATTGAGGCTGTTCATGATCTCTCTAATTACTCTTGCTTTAGAAGTAGTCAAAAAAGAATCCAAGAGCAATGTTTCACATAACAAAGCAAGAACAGTGCTTGTAATTCTCAAATTACCTCTAGTTGACATAAATCACCAGAAAACTTAATATAACATTTGACCAAACTTGTAATCAGCTCGCAGAGGTAGTATGTAACCAATTGAAAAAAAAAAAAAAATCATATACTGCTATAGAAGCAAACGATCGATAACTGAACTGGTCTGCACATAAATATATGCATCAATGTATACTGGATACTACAGAAAACACCAAATATATCCAGCTGTAATCCTGATCTCACTACTGAACACAGCAGGATGAAAAAATCAAAATGAGACAAGGTCATAAAAAATAGCGAGAAACGACAAAATCATACCATTGTCTATGCAATTTTTGCAAGCAAAAGACCAGCGTTTATGGAATCCAAGTAATTATAGTAAAAACTGAATGAAAATAAATGTACATATGTGGTATAGAATCGAACAGAAACTACAAGATTTATTTTAATATCATTATAATAAATTGTTATTATCAGTATAAATAAAATAGAAAACCATTTTTTTGTATTAAGCAAATATCTTGAATGTATATTTACATAGACCAATCAGGGTTGGACTTTATAAACAACAGTACAATTAACTTTAGTAGATCTATAGTCTAACCAGAAAGTCTAAAGCAGGAGAAAAAAATACAAGGAAAAGTTAAGCATTCAAGAAGAGCACATCACAAACCAGATATCTGCAACGAAGCCATGGTTACCAAGAAATCCTATCTCAAATGAATAATACCAGAAAGAGAAACCAAATAAAACAACACAGGCATCATTACCTGGCAAAGCAACCATCAAGCAGAATGACACCAATTTAAGTAGCAATTGAGAGCGATGAGGGAAACTCAAGAACTGATGTTGAGGAGCTGATGTTGATGATCGGGACTTGGTTTCAAACCCAGCGACCTGAGTGGGTAGCCAAAATGAATCTTTTCCGTCGTTCCAGTTGAATGATCCAAAGAATTTCCAGAAAAGATTTAACCTAGATTATAGAAGACAGAGGGAAGAGGAAAAGAGAAAGAAGAGACAGAAGATAGAGAGGGAAGAGGAAAAGAGAAAGGAAGAGACAGAGGAAAGGCCAGCTGTTTGTGATTCTGAGATGAAGGTGAGGGGTAATTCTATTCACACACCATGCTTTATCTTACTAAACATCATTTGTGGGGTTTGAATATCAATTTTCGATCAAAAACAAAATGTTAGAATATTCACTTTTGAACAAAAATTAATTGTTTAAACAAAAATCTTATTCAATAATTGATATCTAAATATTATATTTTGTTAGAAAGTAGATATCCAAATATTTATATTTGTTCAGAAGTTGATACTCAAACTATACAAATAATATGTACTGTGACAAAATGTGATATGCAAATAAAATCACCTAAAGATGACATCTCCCGTGATTTTGTATTTTCCGAAACTACCCTGCACATTATGGACAATATGCAGATGCACACAAGAACGAAGGAAAGGGTAAAAAAGTCATAAAAAATACCTGCTTTTCAACCACCCACACAACGAAATTGCACTTACAATCCTCATATTATTCCTTTTATACCGTGTAAAGCATTTGAGACTAAAAGCAAAAAGGGCAAATAAATAATTTGATAAGGGACAAAAATTTACTGTTCAGCAGCAATCCACGCTTTATATATATACTAATGAGGTGGCTGCCTTGCACGTGACCTAGTGCCTGACCCAAACAATTCCTAATAAAGTTGTTTTCTAATTCATCAAATCAAACCCATTTTAGAATTCAGGAAAATAAAATCAACTTAAATTATTTCCCTATTAATAAGTAGAGGTGTAAAATTAATTTCTCAGTCTCTTAAGAAAGTCTCATTTCCAAAAGGAGATTTTTCCTCATTGGATCATCATCTGATACTATCTTCAAAGCCAGACCAACCAATGAGATTCAAACTGGAGGACACTTGCCCATTGAACTATTATTTATACCTTTTATCTGCATAACGGAAGCAAAAGTTTAGTGGTAAGCAAAACTAATAATTTCTAAGGACTGGCTCCTAAATTTAGTCAATAACTAATCCAAATTACAATCCATCCCAGCAATTAGTGTGAACTGTGCTACTAAAGAATTTGTTCAAAAAATTTTGAAAACAAAATGTTGGTGACAAAATGATATGAAGCATATCGAACATGATGGTTATGATTGATTCGATCGCAATTTTTTGTGCTATTAAAGAGTAGTTAAAAATTTTAATTTAAAAAATAAAAATAAAATAAAATAAAAGAAAAACTACGTTGGCAACAAAGTGACACAGCATATTCAGGGCATCTTATTCAAAAATAAATTGAGTGCAGATCAACAGCGTACATCAAGTACATGTTTTTCCATAAGATAATAATCATACACGTGACAAGAAATACATCTAAAATAAATTTACTTGTAAAGGTTGACTGCTAACTGATGATATTATACGCAATTCATGAATCACATGGCAATGGTTAGGATGTCCGATATATAAAACCTTTGATGTAACTAACTAATGGTTAAGAAGCACACTAACAAGTAGATTATTAACATGCTGTAACACTTGCCAATGACATGCAGGGGGGTTTTGTACCTTTAAGTCCTCAAAAAGTTCTTCGTGCAACAAGGTCAATTACAAGTTGTGGAGCACCAAAGGCACTCAAGGCAAGGAACTGCACAGTTTATTATACATTGGTGAATCCTGCAACATGACAAGCCTCAGTGAACATAGACACACAAATTCATTAATCACTATAAGATGCAGAATGTCACAATTGCAAATTAAGGACAATATTGAAGGCATTGTGGCATTTATGGTGTGACAAAAAAGTTTATCTATGGACCATTCTCTCTTCAAATTTTTAAACAGAATAATGGAATGGTAATAACAATATCTAGTGTGTTCATGTATGCATATCTGTTGATAAACCATATGCACAATAACTTTCGTAAAGGAAAGATTCAGATTCCACATTACCATACAGGATAGTTACTGTCACAAACATAATTTTAACTACAACTTTTTTGGGGGGGTATCATTATTAAAGCAACATGTGCATATTGAAACATGATAGTAATAATCATGTAGAATTTTAATTGCAAATAGCATGTGTTAATTACTAAAGCAAAATGTGTATATCTTAATCATCATGCAGAACTTTAACTACGCTACTCTTGTGTGTTAATTACTAAAGGAAAATGGCTGGTTGGGGTTTGGCATCTCTTGATGAACCAACACAATCCTTATGAAGGTGGATTTAATAAGTTTATTGTATTGCAACCACATAATGTCCAAGAACTGAACATATACCAGCTGATCACGTAACACCTGAATGCATACATTTTTTTGATCAGTAAAAAGAAAGCTTTATTGATGGAAAAAACATACAAAGTACGATAAAATGCATCAATAAATAGGAAGGTGCAAAAAGCATCATAGTGAAACATCAGATTCCAACTAGGTTGGCACCAAGATGCACACCCAATCATCTGCTAGCACCAACACCAAGCTCCAAGTTGGTGAGTAGCCAACATGCAGAGCAAAAACAAACAAGCAAACAGCAGGTACTCAACAACAACAACAAAGTCCAACAAACAAGCAATCCCATGTAAACAACTGCTAATCATCAACAAACAGCAGCAACAGCTGCTCCACAACACTAACAGCAACATAAAAAGCAGCAACTCATCATCTCAGCAGCATCACAGCCTCAGCAACAGCAGAAGCAGAGCTCCTAATCTCACTGCTACTCCTGCTGCTCAACCAGAATCAGCCCAACATACTGCAAACACCTTCAAATCCCAGCAAATACTATTACACCCTGAACACAAGCCTCACCAGTAACACACCCACAACAGGACCCAACAGCACCCTCACCCCAAACACTGTCCAACCTGGTTCAAGTTTATGACTAGATCCTGAACTGAGTACTGCAACCCTGTAATGTTGCTCTTTGCCCAAAAAGCTATCCTTGACTTCACTATATCCACCAGATTAGCAAAATTTGGATGTCCCCCATTGAACACTCATCATTCCTCAACTTCCACACTGACCACAGCATTACTAGTGGCACCAAATTCCAGATTTTCCTCTCCTTCTTGAGTTTCACCCCAACCCACCATTGTAACAAAGCTTCAATTGAACATGGTACCACCCAACACATATCCCACCAGCTTACTAACGCAGACCAAACCCTCCACACCCATGGGCAATGAAGTAAAAGATGACTAACAGATTCAACTGCATTACTGCAGAATGCACACAAAATACTAACATGATCATCCAACACACCAATCCTATGTAAAAACTCAGCTGTCTTTACTCTTCCCCTCCAGGCTAGCCACCCGAAGAACTGCACTTTTGGTGGTGCCACAGTCTTCCACAACCTTTCAGCAATACACAGATCAGGCCCCCTATCAGCTTGAAGCCATTTCCATACAGATGCCACTGTGAACTGTCCTGAAGAATTCACCTCCCAATGCAAACAATCAACCAAATTCCCTCCCTCTGAAGGGCCATCATTCAACCATTCACACAATCTGCTTACCTCTTCTTCTTCCCAGGCTCTAAATTAGGGCTGTCAATGGATCGGATTTAATCCGAATCCGACCCGAATCCGATCCGTTAATCCGAATCCGTTTATAAAAAATCCGATCCGATAATCCGAATCCGTTTAATCCGTTTATTAAACGGATTGAATATGTAAAAATCCGACCCGATCCGGTAATCCGATAATCCGATCCGATTATTCTCAATTTGAATAAAAAAACACAAAATGAAAAAAAATAAATAAAAATAATCAAATTATATAAAATTGTAGCTCAATAAATAAATAAATGGATCGGATCGGATTATCGGATCGGATATCCGAAATCATCGGATTCGGATTCGGATATCTATAATCGGATATAGACTTAAACGGATTCGGATCGGATTCGGGTTTGTCTTAATCGGATCGGATTCGGATTTTGACAAATCCGATCCGAATCCGATCCATTTACAGGCCTACTCTAAATTGTCTTTGGAACCTCAAAATCCACTGTCCTGACCCTGCTCTTCTCTGCCTATACTGCATGACAGAATCCTCCTTGTCCTCCGATAACTGGAACAATCTTGGGAATTCCTCACTTATCAAACCAAAATTTGGTTCTTTCCCCATTCCTAATCCTCACTCTTGCATTTTCCAAATAAAACTCTACCAGCAGTGGGTTATCTTTAGCAATACTCAATATACCTTGCCAAATTGGAGAAACTCTACTCTCAACCCTTATCACAGGCCACCACCCTCCACCCTCCTTTCCATACATGCTGCACACTACTATCTTCCACAATGCATCATCCTCAACACCATATCTCCACCACCACTTCAAGAATAAACTAGCATTCATATCACTGATGCTTCTCACCCCTAAACCACCTTGACTCTTAGACTTACAAACCTCCATCCACCCTACTAAATGTACTTTCCTCCTAACCTCACAAACCCACCCCCCCCCCCCCACAACCCAACCCAACCCCAAAACAGAGCCTGCAACTTCTCAATTGTTTTCACCACTCCCTTAGGCATCTTAAAAATAGAGATGTAGTAAGAAGGTAAACAAGACACCACCGATTTTATCAATGTTAGCCTACCTACGAAAGACAACTTCCTTTTCCACAAAGACAACATTTTCCTTACTTTATCAATTACTGGTTGCCAAGTTGATTGCCTTCTTGGATTAGCCCCCAAGGGTATACCCAAGTACACCATAGGCAGCTTGTGAATTCTACAATTCAGAACTGCTGCGAAATCTGACACTTCCCTATCTAAAACATCTACCCCACACACAATACTTTTATGGAAGTTTATCTTTAGGCCCGACATCACTTCAAAGCATCTAAGCACACTTTTAATTGAAACTATCTCCTCTGAATCAGCTTCACAGAAAATGATTGTGTCATCGGCGAACTGCAAATGGGAGACACTCATACCATTAGACCCCACAGTAGCTCCCTTGAATAGCCCCAATTGCTGAGCCCTTCTCAATAACAAGTTCAAACCCTCAGCCACTAGATTAAACAAGAATGGTGATAGTGGGTCCCCTTGCCTTAACCCTTTTTGAGGTGAAAACTCATCAGTGGGTGATCCATTCACTAGATCTGAAATCCTAGATGAAGATAAACATTCCTTAATCCAACCAAACCATTTCTCCCCAAATCCAAAATTAGACAACATTGAGAACAAAAAATCCCAGTTTACTAAGTCATAAGCCTTCTCAAAATCAAGCTTCAAAATCAGTCCTCTATGTTTGTAGATTTCCACCATTCTATAACTTCATTTGCAATCATGACACCATCAAGAATACACCTTCCACCTATAAAAGCAGTCTGCACCTCACTTATTAACCTAGGCATAACCTTCTTCAATCTTCGAGACAAAACCTTTGCAGAATTTTGTACATCGAATTTACCAAGCTAATTGGCCTGTAATCCACCAAATCCACTGGGTTGTCTTTTTTTGGAACAAGAGTGATGAATGAGCTATTCAGCCCTTTAGCCAATCTCCCATTCTTATGGAACTCATCCATAAACTGAAGAATATCACCCTTCATTACTTTCCAATTCTTCTAAACACATGCTAGATTGAACCCATCTGGCCCTGGAGTTTTATTCCCATCACAATCTTTCACAGCAGCCCACACTTCCTCCTCCAAGAAATCTGCTACCAGCTCCCTTGCTGCCCCATCAACTCCTATAGTAACAAAAGGCCCCTCCAACTCTGGTCTACCTCTCCATCCCTCTGAGTTTACTTTTCTGAAATGTCTAAACACAACTTGTTTTACCCTAACTGGATCCTCAATGATCACCCCATTCTCCTTGACTGAATCCAGCACATTTTTACCTTGCCTTCTACTCGCCATCACATGGAAAAATCGTGTATTCTTATCCCCATCTTGAGCCCACTTTAGTCTAGACTTTTGATGCCACATCCATTCTAATCTCCTACTGAACTTCCAGACTAAGCTTCTCAAAGTTCTCCTTCTAGTAGTCTCCGAGGTCTGAAGAGGCCCACCCTCAGCTTTCAGGTCAATTTCATGAAGCTCCTCCTCTGCAGCTTTTAATTGATTCTCAACATTTCCAAAGACCTCCACATTCCATTTTCTGAGATCCATCCCAAGCTTCAATAATTTACCCTTCAGTCTGTATCCTGCCCACCCTTATACATCAGCCTCCTCCCAGGATTTCTTGACCATAGCCTTGAAATTCGAATGAAGAAGCCACACATTTATGAATCTGAATGGCCTAGGGCCCCAATTCCTTGCATCTTCCATGAGTAGCAACGGGCAATGGTCAGAGACACTCCTTGGAAGGCCCCGCTGCTTCAACCGAAATACTTCCAACCATTCAGGCTCCAGTAAGAATCTATCTATCCTGCTCCACCTCTCACCATCCACTGAATTACACCAAGTGAACTCCCTACCAAGCAATGGCAAGTCCGACAACTCCATCTTTTCAATAAACTCATTAAATTTGAACATTCCTTTGTCTCTTCGCAAACAACCCCGTCTTTCACTCAAATATCTTATTTCATTATAATCCCCCCCAATACACCAAGGGTTCCCAAAAGATGGCTTCAACCTAACTAGAGAGTCCCACAACATACCTCTACTACTCCCATTGTTGGGTGCATAATTATTAACTACACAGTCAAAAGAGTGATTAAACGTACTTGATAGCAGTAAGAAATTCCTTGAGCTACAACACTCAACCAGCTTGAAGGCAACTGGGTTCCAAACACAAAGCAAACCTCCAGCACTACCTTCTGAATCCACTGCCATAAACTGCATCAATTCAAAAGGCAACACTGATTTCACGAACATTTCATCAACATTACTTCTTTTTGTCTCCTGTAATAACAGAACATCTACACTTCTACTTCTGACCAGCTTCTTAATTTTGCCCCTCTTTTCTTTCCTACCCAAACCCCTAATATTCCATGACATAATCTTCATATCAACAAACAATCTACGCCTGGAACCCCTTTTAACGATTACTCAAGATGAAGCAACCATCTCCCTATCCCCAAACTTGCCTTGATTATTAACTTCCATTTCCATAATTCGATTAATGACCTCAAGCTCGTTGCCTTTGCAATTCATACCCAACAGATTTCCCATATACACCGTTGCCCAAGCTTCATTCCGAATCAGCTCCCTTCTACTGGCCCCATTTTCCTGCGGTAATGAGAGGTATAAAGCTGACACTGCAGCTCTACAAATGGCCCCCCTCGAGAAGCTTCTTACAGGAACTGAACCCAAAAGCCTTCCTTTCTTCTTCACCACTTTCGTTGCTGCTGGTCTCCTTTCCCTTTTACTAGTCTCTGCCTTATCTTTTCCATATGTAGCCTTTCTTCTTGACTCATTAGTAACCACACGATCACTTCCTAGCTCAATAGCCCTTTGGGCTACAACAGCCCTCAGATTTGGGTCACCAAACGGTTCCACCAATTGGGCCTTGTGAAGAACCACCTCCAAATTAATATTGGGCTGATCCTTTTAGTACCAAGTTTTCCCTCTCCAAAAACTAATTCACTGATTAAGCTTAGGTCACAATAGTGTGCACCAAGAAGTCCCTTGAAAATAAGAAATCTTTCATCTGAATCATTCTATCTAAATCCCACATTGACTAGATTTCTTGTTTTTAAACCACAAGAGAAGATATTTTTCCAGGATTTTGGTTATTGCCCCCAAGCATAAGAAAGAAAAAGAACAAAGAAGAATGGCATAAAAGACATTTCATGGGACTGAAATTACATCCACGCTTTAAATAGAGTGCTAGTGAGGTGGAAGCATGCAGACATGCACCCTAGCGCTTATTACAGGTAATTTCAGTTTCAGTTCCATTTTTTTGTAAAGTTGAATATGATGTATGAAGAAAGCATTTAGACAATTATGACGTGAAAATAAATAAATAAAACAGATAGACAACAACCAAAAAAAAACTAACTACATTCTTGTTCACAACACATCCATAAATTTGAACATGAGACTATATAATGGCTTTGATGGAAAGAAACAAAAAATATGATGCATGTCACCAATTAATCCAGAGGTCATTGGCATTTCACGCATGTCACCAATTAATTTCTGCATGACCATCTGAACACCAAAACCTTGATTAATTTATTTTTAAAAATATGACATAAAATTGAATCCAAAAAAACAAAGCCCTCAATTTATACCTAAGTAAAAACAAGATATATTACATACAAGAACTCAATGGATCTGAAGTTAAAACTCAAGCAATAGCTACTGAGATAACCATTAAGTCTGAACCAAACCAAGAAAAACATAATCCAAATACAAAATAAAAAGAAGAGCAATATTTAAAGACCGCATTAGCAAATAACAAACACAATAGTGTTTAACTTAAAAAGAGCTAAAAGGCGACGGAAGGCTTGGCTTCTTGCTTCTCACTGCTTGCTTTGGTTGTCCTGGTGGGAGCAAATAGGCATGTTTTCCAAGATGTGTGTCATTCAGTGCCTTGGTTAGAGAGTAGGCTTTTGTTGATTTTGCATAGTTGGGTTCCTGGTTAAATGGATCCTAATGTATTGGCTTTTGTAGATTTTGTGGAGAATTTGAGTAGTCAGGTTGTTCAGCCCTATGTGGGTTTTTTTTTGTATTCTTTGCGTCGCTTTGATGCTTTTCTATAACGTTTGATTATTTATCCCCAAAAAAAAAAAAAAAAGAGCTAAAATAAGTAAGATGAAATCTCCCATACCAGCCATTATATTTCGCACAACTTCCCAAAGAGCATTGGCAAAATATATATATATTTCCACAGAAATAGATAAATATTCCCACAAACCTAACCAAACAATACCTTATTTGAAAATAGAAGTATCGGACAAAAGAAGAGAACACATCCAAAGTTGAAATCAAAAAGTAATTCAAAAAATAGTTAGATAAATAGAAGAAAAGGAATATGCAAATGCAAATGGCAAAGAAGGGCAAGCTAACCAGAGAGTATGAAAACATTTTTTTAAAATAAATAAACAAAAATAAGCAAGAGATACCTATAAGATCTCAAAACAAAGCAACATATAATCAAAATGGAGAATAAAAAGATGATAAATATACAAAGATCAAATTAGCAAATAACAAATGCAATCCAAAGTTGAAATCAAACCAAAAATAAGTTCAATACAGTTAGATCAAAACAAGAAAAAGAAGAAGAAAACCCAATAATAGCTATAAATGAAAAACGTATCTCTCCATATCAATGCTGATGTACAAAAACCCAAGCAACACAAACAAAAAATAAATTAGGATCATAATGAACAACAAAGCATACATGCAATTAAAACCAAAATAATTTGTAATGAAAATCCTATCAGAAAATAAAAAAATCAGAAAGTGGAATGAAGTGCAAATTACCTCGAAGCTGTAGTTCGTATTCTCTATTCACTTCTCCATATCAATGTTGATGTACAAGTAAAAAAACCCAAACAATACAACAGAAAAAGAAAGGCAAATTAGGATCATAATCAAGAACAAAGTATATAGACAAACCATGAACTAAATAACAGAGCAAAATAATTCATCACATCATAAAATCAGAAAATACAAAAGTGGAAGAATACAAGAAACACATTCCCCCCCAAAGAAACCTCGATTCTTACCCGAAGAATAGCAACACAAAACACCAAGACTGCACAAATAAACAGCTCTGACTGGTACTTGGAAGACAAAATTGCAAATCGGAACTGAAAACCCAACAAAGAATAATCTTTGAAGCTGTTTGCACATCGGAACTGAAAAGCCCCCAGTAGAGAACTAAGAATAAAACTCACAAATCCAACGACGAACAAAAAAATCTGTAAATTTGTGAACCATTTAGTGCAAGAAATTCACAAGCACAATGAGTGCCCTTCATATTCCAACCATTTAGGCCTAGTTTGGGAAGATTGAAAAAAAAGATAAAAAGTCAAAAAATTACTATCTTATTTAAGTCACATCATCTTATTTAAGTCACATCATCTCTCTAACACATTACTTCAAACCCAACCTAAACCTAACTCATATTTCATAAAAAGTCAAAAAGTACACTTATTTAGTCTTCCCAAACTAATTTCTCTATATTGTAACAGAGATGCACGAATGACATTATATAATTATTAAGTTAATATATTACAAAATATAATTACAAATGCAATAGACTCAAAGTGAGTTAATCCATGAATTGAATAAACCATATGAGAATAGTCCCCTGGAATTTTAAAGTAGTTCATTAGAGAGCATATATCACTTATATATTTTATTGAATATTTATACAGATGAAATGAAATGTTCAAGTATGAACATGCATTGCAAACCACTAAAACACAAAATTTCAATTTAATAGAATGTGAATATAATAGCCCTTGCGCTACCATCTTATGTTATGTGGGAGATATTACAATATGTACCCTCAAAAAGATGCATGTAATATATTTTTCATAATTTTTTCACAAATTTCATAATCTAACCCAAAATGTTAAAACTTTTTCACTATGAAAGTCATATACTATGTTTGTTTCCAATTTTTTGAATATACTTTTCAGAAAATTTTATTTTCTTATTTTCTGTATTTTTTTGTTTTTATTGAATTTTTTTAATATTTTAAGTAATTTTTTAAATTTTTATACACACTTAATATAAATACACTTAAAAAGTATAATTTTCATGAAAAAAATATTTGAAAAATTCACTAAATACCAAAAATACAAAAAAATACGAAAATTCAGTATATATATTTTTTGTGTATTTATTTATTTTTTAAAATATTTTTCATAAATATTTTACTTCTTAAATACATCTAAGTAAGGTGCATCTAAAAAAATTAAAAAAAAAAGATGTTTAAGATTTTAAAAATATTTACTAAAAATAAAAAAATACGAAAAACAAAAAACTCAGTTTTTAAAAAACTGAATTCAAAAAACTGAAACCAAACATTTTTTATTGAAAAATGTCATAACAAAATCTCAAAATCTCATAACAAAAATTACAAAATATCATAACATTATCATTCCTAACTTTGGGATGCACATCATAAATTCACTATTTATAACTTTACTACAAAATGTCATAACACGCACTACAAACAATCATAACGTTAATAAAAAAAAAAATTATAACTTTTTTATAATGTGTATCTCTTGAAAGATACACGTTGTAAATTTCTCCTATGTTATGAGTTGCTTTAACTTCTTGTTATTTAATATAAGCCGGCTACTGCAATTATAGTGAATTTCTGGTGGGGTCAAAAGGGAGATGAGCGGAGGATGCACAAGTTGCAGTGGGATAAGCTTGCTGAGAAGAAAACTAGAAGTGGATTGGGTTTTTGAGACCTTGAAGCACATAGGTCTTTGTTTGTAAAAGCAGTTATAGATTATAAACTAACAGTTATAGATTATGACTTTAATCGAAGTTGTTAATCTGTTTTGGTAAATTGTTGGATTATAGATTTAAGTTCTTTGAGTAGTGTTTGTTAAATAAGGTCATGAAGTAGCTTTTTCAATTAATTTTTATTTTTTATTATTCACTCTTTGTCTACATTTTTCATAAAAAATAGTAATAATATTTTATAGTCCATTTGGGTCCTGTTCTATTTTTAAAAAAATAAAAATTAAAAAAATCTAAGAGTATAGCCATGAATTAACATGTCCACAAGGTTGATAATCGAAGCGAGGGTGAGCAACCTCAAAATCAAATTTTTTTGACTTAAAATAAGTTGTTAGAATCGAAGTGTTTGAAATAAGTTTAACCAAACAAATTCAAAATAACTTTTAAAAGCCGAAGTCATAAGTGGCTCAAAAAGTCGCACAAACACCCCCATAATCTGGCTTTGCTTGCAAAACAAAAGGAAAATTCACCTGGGGGTTCTACTCTCTTGTTTCGCGTTTTGGGAGCCAAGCATTTTTGAGACAGATCCTTTTTGGAGCTAAAGTCCTTATGAAGGCCTATTTTGGAAAGTAAGTTAAAAGTCACTTTTCAATTTTTAATCTACTTTCTTCTCTTACAAAAAAATTAAAAGAAAGTCAAAAAATAACTTTTAACTACATTTCCAAAACATCTTGAAAGTCGTTGTGGCTAGTGGCGGAGCTATGAAGGGACTAGGGGGGTATGTGCCCTCTCTCAAGTTTTGAAAATATATATATATATATATATATAATTTTTTTTTTCATATAAGGAAAATAATTAACCAATAAAAAATTTATATAGAAATAACATTTAGAATGATTTCTTGATGACATTTTTCAAATTACGAAAATAATGATAGTTGTTTTGATTGAAAATAAAAAAATTATAGCAAACCACATTATTAAAAAAAATTAGTGCAACAGTGATACCAAATCATCACTTACATGTAAACATAGTTAACCCCACTACAAAAATGAAAAAGTATTGAATTGTTAATTATATTTAACAAGTGTGATTGACCTTCCATGCGTTATTTTACTATTGATTAGTGATATCATATATCGATGATAATGTGGTATCACTATTATTTATATATTATTATATAATCTATTATAAGACATACAAGACTATTTTGCATTGCCTATAATATACTAGTTACAAGTAACACTATATATTTCCAATTTTGATTTTTCACAAGGTTAATTGTAAAAACAAAAATTTTATATTAAATATTTAATATTTTGTGTGTAATAGTAATTTAAAAATTATTATCTATTGTTATTGATTATGGAAAAAAAATTTTCAAAATTTTAATTAATAAGCGCCCTTTCTAAACTATTTTTCTGGCTCTGCCACTGGTTGTGGCATATTCTAGTGCCAAGCAAAGTTACACTTTCTATAGAGATGTTGCAAAGAAATAGTTCTTATTAAATCCCTGCATGTGCAACGAAGGTTGGTCGAGGTTGTGTTGTCCATTGTGTCAATATGAGGCTGAAACGCTCCTACACGTGTTGGTAGATTGCCCTCTCGCTCAAGCAGTCTGGTGTTCATCTCTTCCTTGGCTGAATGTGGACTTCTTTGATAAACAATCATTCTTCTACTAATGGAGCGATATCATGAATGCTAGGAATACAGATGAAGACGGGGGAACAGGAGTGGCAGTTGCAGCTTATATCATATGGAACATATGGAAGTGCTAAAATGGCACTCTTTTTCAGAACTCTATTGGAAATCTTTTTCAGGTGATGCAGACTGTGGTTTCCAGAAGCACAAGCCACACTAGCGGCATTGGAATGAAAATTTCACATAAGGATGGAACCATTGGCTGGGCCCATCCTCCAAAGGTGGCTTAGGAATTGTAGCTTGAGATTCAACAGACTTATTCCAAGTTGCTAACATTGTGGATCTAGCCACAAGTTGTAGCTCGGTGCATGTCTTGGAGTGTCTTGCCGCGATAAAGGCTGTATATTTGGCGTTGGAGTTAGAGTTGGAGTTGGAGTTGGGATTTCAATCTATGATGTTTGAAGGTGATGTGCAAGGAGTAAAGGTGATGTGCAAGGAGTGATTTATATGCTCTCCAGTAAAATAGTGTCCCATTAAGAGGTTAAGGTTTTAGTCTAGGATATCTGCCAGTTCTGGCGACAGATATATTGTTCACAATTTTGTTTTGTAAGGTGTGGAAGTAATGGTGTGGCTTACAGGTTTGTTAGGTAGTGTGTTGTTGGGGTTGAGAGTTCATCTTGGAATTTGACGGATACCCAACTTGTTGAATCTTTGCAATTTGATGGACAACTAGTTGTACGACCTTCCTATCTTCTATTAATGAAACTTTCGATTGAAACCGCCCCCTTCCAAAAAAAAAAAAATCATTTTAAACGGTGCAACTATTGGGAATACCGCCTTATTGGAGTATGGAACCCAATTGGTTTATTAAAATATTTAGTTTGGTTTGGTGTTAGTTATAATATATTTTTAATATATTATATCTGATTTTTGAAAGCCTAATGGTAGTAGCTAGGGTTTTGTTAAAAAGCTTAAGAGTTCACAATATATATTGGTATTGTGTTTGTTTCTCTATGGAAAAAAAAAAAGGCTGCCTTAATTAATTTTTTTTTTCCGAAGTTGAGTGGAGCGGCATCCAACATTGATTCTTGGGTGCATATTCAAGGGTACTGGTTTTGTGTAGAATCAAGTTGGTGAATATTTGGTTGTTTCAGTGGCGATTGATTTGGGTTGTTATTTTGGGTCTTCTACAACTCTGTTTTGAAAACTTTTGTTCATTTATTTGGTGAGGTCTTTCCTCTTGCTTATTTGTGATTATTTGGAATTCACCTAAGGGTGGTTTGTAAGACCATTCTTGTCTCGTTTGTAATCATTTGGAAACTTTTTTTGGTTAATAGTGAAATTGGATTTCGATCCCGTAGACGTACCTCATATTGACTGAACCACGTAAAATTCTTGTGTTGCTATTGATTTAATTTTTCCGTATTAGATTTTATTCCCATTGATTGATTTACTTGTGAAAAATCTTATATTTTCCCCAACAACTGGTATCAAAGCTTACGGTTTATTTAGATTTATTTATTTGTGTAAATCAATGGAGAAGAATATAGGTCATATGTCTAGCTTCAATAGAAGCAATTTGATAACTTGGAAAACTAAAATGGAGGACCTATTATTTTGTAAAGATTTGTATAGACCCATTGAGGGTGATAGTGGCAAACTCGATGGTACGAAAGATGATGAATGGAAGAGGCTTAATCGAAAAGCCGTTGGTGTTATCTGTCAATGGATTGATGACAATGTGTTTCATCATGTTGCTACTGAAACTTCAACACATGATTTATGGAAAAAATTAAAAGGACTTTATGACAGGAAATCAGCCACAAATAAAGTTTTTCTGTTTCGTAAGTTGGTTAATTTAAAATATAAAGAGGGCAGCCCTATTCCGGAACATTTGAATGAAATAAAAGAGTATTGTTAATCAACTTGCTTCTATGAAAATTGTTTTTGATGATGAGTCGCAGGCTTTGATGCCACTTAGTTCTTTACCCGAAAGTTGGGAGACTTTGGTTGTGACAGTTAACAATTTGGCACCCGATAGAGTTGTGACAATGAGCCAAGTCATTAGTAGCTTGTTGAATGAAGAAAATAGAAGAAAATCAGCGGGTTCCTCTCATTCAGAAGCATTTGTTGTGAGAGGTCGAAGCAAAACAAGGGAGAGGAGTAAGACCCCTCATGATCGTGATTAAAGCCGTGACAAATCAAGAGATGGTTCTTTTTCAAAGAAAGACGTTGAGTGTTATTATTGCCATAAGAAAAGGCACATGAAGCGGGAATGCCGAAAGCTCAAGAACAAAGAGAAAAGACGTGACAAAAGTATGGATAAGAAGTAAGAAGACACAATGGCGGTTACTACCAATGATCTCATGGTTGTTTGTGAATATGATTGTATCAATTTTGTAAGCCAAGAGAGCAATTGGGTGATTGATTCCGGTGATTCTTTTCATATGATTTCTCGAGTTGATTTCTTTATTACCTACACCAAAGGAGATTATGGTTCTGTTCGAATGGATAATGAAGCTTTTTTCAAGATTATTGACATTGGTGATGTTTGCTTATAAACAAATTTGGGATGCAAGTTGTTGCTTAAAGATGTGAGACATGTTCCCGACATTCGCCTCAATTTGATCTTTACCGAAAAGCTAGATGATGAAGGCTACAACAACAAATTTGGTGATGGAATATGAAAGCTCACAAAGGGTTCTTTGGTGGTGGCTAAGTGCAAGAAGACTCATACACTTTATTCGATGAAAGGAAAAAATTGTAAAGGTGTTGTCAATGCACTTGAAGATGATACTTCTACTAAATTGTGGCACAAGCGGCTTGGTCATATGAGTGAAAAGGGGTTAGAAGTTTTGTTCAAGAAAGAGCTTCTACCCGGTTTGAAAGGTACACATCTCAAAACTTGTGTTCGTTGTTTGACGGGTAAACAACATAGAGTATTTTTTTATAAAAATGTTGCTTCTAGAAAAGAAAATGTTTTGGAGTTGATTCATTTGGATGTTTGTGGTCCTTTGAAAGTTAGAATACATAGTGGTGCACTTTATTTTGTTACTTTCATTTATGATTATTTAAGGAAAGTTTGGGCTTTTTACTAAAAACTAAAGATCAAGTTCTAGAAGTATTTAAGTATTTCAAGCCATGGTTGAAAGAGAAACAAAGCAGAAATTGAAGTACATCCAATCAGACAATGGTAGTGAATACATTAGGCCAGTTGATGAGAATTGTCACAGTCAAGGTATTCAACACCAAAAAACAATTAAGAAGACTCCTTAACAAAATGGCGTTGCCGAGAGGATGAACCGCACCATTATGAAAAGAACAAGATATCTGCTTTTACATGCTAAATTGCCAAGATCTTTTTGGGGTAAGGCAATGAGGACAACAGTTGATATGATCAATTTGCCTTCTTCCTATCCTTTGAATGGTGATGTTCCAGAAAGAGTTTGGACGGACAAAGATGTGTCTTATGAGCACTTGAGAGTGTTTGGTTGCTGAGCTTTTGTTCACATTCCAAAGGATGAGAGGTCCAAGCTTGATAGTAAGTCAAGACAATGTATTTGTCTTGGCTATGGGCGTAATGAATTCAAGTATAGATTGTGGGGTCCAGCCGACAAGAAAGTCATTCGAAGCCGTGATGTTGTGTTTCTTGAAGACCAAACAATTGAAGACTTTGGCAAAGGTGATCAATCGGACCCAAAAAGTAGTGATCTCATTGACATGGACCCATCTCCTTCATCTTCGGTGGATGATGAAAATGGGGGAAATGTACAACCACATATTGAAGATGCATATAATGATACTAATCCTAATAAACTTGAGCCAGAAATTGAGGAAGAGCATCCAACTCAAGAACCGCCACCACAACTTGAGTTGAGGAAATGTACAAGGGACCGACTACCTTCAAGAAAGTATCCTCCTAATGAATTTGTGTTGATTTCCAATCAAGGGGAGCCTGAGAGCTACCAAGAAGCAATTGAGTATGCAAAGAAAGATGATTGGAAAAAAGCCATAGAAGAGAAGATGAATTCCTTACTTGAAAATCACACTTATGATTTAGTGAAATTGCCTAATGGGAGGAAAATTCTAAAAAATAAGTGGGTTTTCAAATTGAAGAATGATAGTAAGAATCTGAGGTACAAGGCACGTCTTGTTGTGAAAGACTTTGGACAAAACAAAGGTATTGACTTTGATGAGATTTTCTCGCCGGTTGTGAAGTGTCTTCATTCGGGTTGTACTTGGCGTGGCTGCAAGTATGAACCTTGAAGTTAAACAACTTGATGTGAAGACCGCATTTCTTCATGATGATCTTGAAGAAGAAATTTACATGGAGTAACCTAAAGATTTTGTAGAGAAAGGGAAAAAGAAATTTGTTTGCAAATTGAAAAAAAATTTGTATGGCCTCAAGTAAGCCCCGTGGCAATGGTACAAAAAATTTGACTCTTTCATGATGAATAATGGTTTTTCTGAAACCACTTTGGACCATTGTGTGTTTGTGAAAAATTTTCCGGATGGTAAATTTATTATTCTTTTGCTTTATGTTGATGACATGTTAATTGTGGATCTAGATTACACTATGATTAACAGGTTGAAATTGAAGTTGAGCAAATTTTTTGCTATGAAAGATTTGGGGCCAGCAAAGCAAATACTTGGTATGAAAATTGTTCGTGATCGCAAAAAGGAGCTGATTTGGTTGTCTCAAGAAAGCAACATTGAAAAGTTCTTGAGAGGTTCAACATGGATAAAGCAAAGTCGGTTGGTTGTCTACTTGTGGGTCACTTCAAACTTAGTTCGAATCAATATCCTACAAGTGAGAAAGACAAGGAAGAGATGTTGAAAATTCCTTATGCTTCGACGGTTGGTTCTTTGATGTACGCTATGGTTTGTACAAGGTCGGATATTACTCACGACGTTGGTGTGGTGAGTCGGTTTCTCTCTAATCCAGGTAAAGAACATTGGGCAATGGTAAAATGGATTCTAAGATATCTTAGAGTTTTGGGGATGGTAAGCTGATGCTTGATGGGTTCACGGATTCTAACATAGCTGGTGATGTTGACTCTAGGAAATCTACTTAGGGATATTTGATGACTTTTGCAAGGAGAGCTGTGGCATGGTAATCTACATTACAAAAATGTGTTGCTCTCTCAACTACCGAAGTTGAATTTATTGCTATTACGAAAGCTTGCAAAGAAGAGTTATGGTTAAAGAAATTTTTGCAAGAGTTGGATTTAAAGCAAGAAAGGTATGTGCTTTATTGTGATAGTCAAAGTGCTATTCATTTGAATAGAAATTCCAATTTTCATTCGAGATTAAAACACATTGATGTGAGATACCATTGGATTCGTGATGTGTTAGATTCGAAATTGTTGTAACTCGAAAAGGTTCACACGTATGACAATATTTCGAATATGTTGACTAAGACTTTGTCGAGGGACAAACATTTGAAGTGTCGAACTTCAGCCGGTATGGTTGATGTCTCCACCTAAGTCGGTAGGGGAAGAATTGTTGGGTATACCTCCTTATTGGAGTATGAGACCCAATTGGTTTATTAAATATTTAGTTTGGTTTGGTGTTGGTTATAATATATTTTTAATATATTATATCTGATTTTTGAAAGCCCAATGGTAGTAGCTAGGGTTTTGTTAAAAAGCCCAAGAGTTCACAACATATATTGGTATTGTGTTTGTTTCTCTATGGAAAAAAAAGGCTGCCCTAATTAATTTGTTTTTCCCGAAGTTGACTGGAGCGGCAACCAACATTGATTCTTGGGTGCATATTCCAGGGTTCTAGTTTTGTGTGGAATCAAGTTGGTGAATATTTGGTTGTTTTAGTGGAGATTGATTTGGGTTGTTATTTTAGGTCTTCTACAACTCTATTTTGAAGACTTTTGTTCATCTATTTGGTGAGGTCTTTCCTCTTGTTTATTTGTAATTATTTGGATTTCACCTAAGGGTGGTTTGTGAGACCATTCGTGTCTCATTTGTAATTGTTTGGAAAACTTTTTTTGGTTGATAGTGGAATCGGATTTTGATTTTGTGGACGTACCTTACATTGAGGGAACCACGTAAAATTCTTGTGTTGTTATTTATTTAATTTTTCCGCATTAGTTTTTATTCCCATTGATTGATTTACTTGTGGGAAATATTATATTTTCCCTAACAGCAGCTAGTAGAGTCATTGAGTGTGAGAGATAATATAGTCACAATGAATTGTAAGTAAAGTCACAATGAAAAAAGTTTATTGTGATAAATTTTTATTTTTATTTTTTTCCCTTCAATTTGTAGATACCTAGATTAATAAAGGTAGTGTTTGGTTTTGTTTTGGAATTGTGATTTGGATAAAAAAATTTCAAAACTCATAACCAAAGACATAACTCAAAACTCAATTCAAAAACTATTTTCAAAACTCATAACCACACACATAACTCAAAACTCAATTCAAAAACTCTTTTCAAAACTCTTTTTTTCTTTTTTTTTTTGTCAAATTAAAAAAAAAATTATTTTGTTTGAATTTTTTTTTAATTTTTGAAAAAAAATATTTTTTATTTTTTTGAAAAAAATATTTTGTTATTTTTGTAAGTACTGGCCAAATAATTTGTTATGATTTAGATCTATATGGGGGACCCAAAATTTTTAAAAATTTAAAACAAATTTTTAAAAAGGTCAATATTTAAAAAAAAGTAAAAAAAAAATTAAAAAGATTTTAGAAAATATTTAAAATAAAAATTATATATTTAAAATAATTTTTTTAAAAAAAATTTAAATATTTAAAAAGATACAACACACAAATGTAGTAAACACAACACACAATAAAAAAAAAATTTACCTCAAAAAAATAAAATTAAGAAAATTTTTAAATATTTAAAAAAAATAAACCCAAAAATTTTTAAAATACAACTTAAAACACTTTTCAAAACTCAAAACTATTTTCAAAATTCATAACTAAACAAAAAATTTTTTTTCTTTCAAAACTTATATCAAAAACTCAAAACTTAAAATTCAAATCAAGATTCCAAAACTAAACCAAATGTAGCCAAAGCTTATTGCATAATGTATGTGTGCACCCGACAAGATTAAAAATAATAATATGTGTGTGTGTGTATACTTGACAGAATAAAAAACGAATGAAATAGTTGTGAAATTCCTTTTCAACTTGAAACTTTTTTTCAGCAGACTAACCTATAACTTGAACCAGCAACTATAAATATTTGACAACTAAGCCCCCTCTCTCTCTCAAACAATTATAAATATTTGACAACAAAGCCTCTCTCTCTCTCTCTCTAAACATAATATATTCAAGAAAAAGGAAACTGTACAAGAATTGAAGACAAAGAAAGGAAAATGTTGCGTTATTCGAATGTTCAAAAAGTTGCTACTACTAGTGCAGAGGCTTCTAAGCTTGGAGAAGAACACCTCATTCTCTCTCCCTCTCTCTTTCTATCTCTAAGAATACACCGTATTCAAGAAAGAATAAAGAAGGTGTTGAAAAGAATAAATACTTGCACAAAAACTGACAACAAAGACAGGAAAATGATGCGTTACTCAAAGACTACTACTAATTCAAAGCCTTCTATGCTGAGACAAGTACACTTGGTTCTTTTTGAACAAGAAGAGTCATCTTCATCTCCTCCAATGGAGAACATTTTGAACACCACAAAATCAAGGTGAGTCCCCACTCTTTGAAGCTATAATATGATTATTTTGTTCAGAATTATTAGCATAATTGAAATACTGTTCTGCATGGGTATAAGGGATAATCAGGTTTAAAGAAACAATCTTTCTTGATATTGTTCATATTATAAATGATTGCAAGTCAGCCAAGCCAATGTGCTGTTGGGGTGACAAGGTATATTTGATAAGAACTTGGGCAAGCTAGGAAGAGAATTATGGAAGAAGATAAGGTAGAAATGCAAATATAAGAAAACTTCTTCTTATTATGTTGATTACAAGTCAAGATTCTTGTATACCTCAATTTACAATTAGCTCATGGCTTTATATAGAGAACATCACAATCTTAACCTCTTCTAGAAAGGTTCTAGAAATGTTTGATATTTTTCAACATCATTATTATACATCTCAAGATATTTCTATCATTATTAAAAATCTAGATAGATTATTTCAATGTACTAGATATTTCTAGATAAATATCTTCATAAATTATTCAATAATTACTCTAGATTTTTCTTGATAATTAATTATTCTAGATTTATCTAGATTACAAATTCTATTTTAACACCCCCACTTAATTTGTAATCTTCATGCATTCCTGAAACTATAAGAATTTTTCTATTGGCACTACTTTTTGTCATGGTATCTGCTAATTGCTCCTTTGTGTTGACAAACTCCAAGTGGATTTCACCTTTCTGTACACTGTCTCGAATAAAATGATGTCGTAGTTCAATGTGCTTTGTCCTACCATGGAATACTGGATTTTTGCTCATTGCAATGGCTAACATGCTATCACAAAAAATTGTAGTGGAACCTTCCTTTTTGTGCTCCATATCTGAGAGAATTCTTCTAAGCCAAACTGCTTCACAAGTTGTATCTGTAGCTGCAATATATTCTGCTTCTACTGATGATAAAGCTATAGTCTTCTGCTTCTTGGAACTCCAAGAGATAATTTTTGAGCCAATACAAAATACATAACTTGATGTGGAGATTCTTGGTCCCTTGAAGATACCGAAGAATTCATTTTGCTGCTGTATAGTGTAGCTTGCTTGGCTTATGCTTAAATCTTCGTTCTTGATGTATAGTAATGGTTCACTTTGGCTTCTTTGAAAACCGTTTTGAAAAAAATACTTGTCAATGTTGCTGTTCCAGGCTCGAGGTGCTTGCTTCAAACCATACAATGCCTTCCAAAGTCAGTAAACCTTGTCTTCTTTTTCTTTGACTATGTACCCTTGCAGTTGCTCAACATAAACTTCTTCGTCAAGCTCTCCATTGAGAAAAGCTAATTTAAAATCTAGCTGATATACTGGTAGCTCATTTTGTGCGGCCAAGGCAAGAACGATTCTTATTGTCTCCATGTGAGCAATTGGAGCAAATGTTTCATTGAAGTCCACTCTAGGTTGTTTTGAGTAGCCTTTTGCAACTAAACGAGCCTTATGCTTCTTGATGGAGCCATCTTCTTTGTATTTGGTCTTGTATACCCATTTAGGTTCGATCACATCTTTGTCTGTGGGTAGGTCAACAAGATCCCAAGTGTAATTCTTTTCAATAGTTTCAATGTCTTCATCCATTGCCTTTCTCCAAATTTCTTCTTTTACAGCTTCTTCAAAAATTTGTGGCTCACAAGCAAAAAATGCTACATCACAAGTTTTATATATTTCTCTTAAGGAACGTACCTTTCTTGGTGTTGTTTCAGGTTCTTCAGATGAAGAGCTTCTTGGAGAGCCATTTCTTGGCCTTGGCCTTGGAGTGTTATGTGGACTTTGGTTTGGGCTTTCTTCCAGAGTTAAAGATCTTTCTTCTTTTGTTGCTTCATTAAATTCAAATCCGTTCTGCTCTAGGATGGAGTTATCATCCCACTTCCATGCTGTCATTTCATCAAATATGACATCTTTAGAAATTACCAATTCATTTTTCATTGGATTGAACAGACGATATCCTTTTGATTCATTGCTATATCCAATGAATATATATTTCTTCCCTTTCTCATCAAAATTTTCCTTTTTTTGGGAAGGAATTAAGGCTTAGACAACTGAATACTTTGAAAAGATTACCTGAGGCTTCTGTTTATGCCATGACTCATATGGTGTTTTGTTTTGGATAGCCTTCGTGGGAGATCGGTGTTAGGGAAAATATATGGTTCCCCACAAGTAAATTAATCAATGAGAATAAAAACTAACGCGAAAAAATTAAATCAAAAGCAACACAAGAATTTTACGTGGTTCCCTCAATATGAGGTACGTCCATGGGATCGAAATCCGATTCCACTATCAACCAAAGAGTTTTCAAACGATTACAAACGAGACACGAATGGTCTCACAAAACCACCCTTAGGTGAATTCCAAATAATCACAAATAAACAAAGAGGAAAAACCTCACCAAATAGATAAACCAAAATCTTCAGAACTAGAGTTGCAGAAGACCCAAAATAATAACCCAAATCAACTTCACCAAAGCACCCAAACAAAGATGCACTGAAAAGTTTCAAAGCACCAATGAACTAAGCAAATCAGCAACCGCACTACTTGCGAAGAGATGGAACAAATTTGTAACAGCCGCATAGCACCGAATAAATCATACCCAAGGCCTATCTCACCGAAATCAATTTGCTGCTGTTGCTCTAATATATCGAGAAAAGACAAAACAATATATATATATATTGTTAACACTTAGGCTTATTTTATCAAAACCCTAGTTGTTGCCAAATTGAATTGGGTCTCCATAAAATTAGATATAACATATAAAATATATTATAACTAATACCAAACCAAATTAAACTTCTTTTAACAAATCAATTGGGGCTCAAACTCCAATAAGGAGATATACCCCAACAATTCTCTCTCTATCAACTTAGGTGGAGACATCAACCATACCCGCCAAAGTTCGACACTTTAAATGTTTGTTCCTCGACAAAGTCTTAGTCAACATATCTGAAACATTATCATCTGTGTGAACTTTTTCGAGTTGCAACAATTTCGAATCTAACACATCACGAATCCAATGGTATCTCACATCAATGTGTTTCGATCTCGAATGAAAAGTAGAATTTTTACTCAAATAAATAGCACTTTGACTATCACAATAAAGCACATACTTTTCTTGCTTCAAACCCAACTCTTGCAAGAATTTCTTCAACCATAACTCTTCTTTGCAAGCTTCTATAATAACAATAAATTCAGCTTCGGTAGTTAAGAGAGCAACACATTTTTGTAATTTAGATTGCCATGCCACAGCTCCCCCTGCAAAATGTCATCAAATACCTCGAAGTAGATTTTCTAGAATCAGTATCACCGGCCATGTCAGAATCCGTGAACCCATCAAGCATCGACTTACCATCTCCAAAACACAAACACACCTTCGAAGTCCCTCGAAGATATCTTAGAATCCATTTCACTGCTGCCCAATGTTCTTTACCCGGATTAGAGAGAAACCGACTCACCACACTAACGGCATGAGCAATATCCAGCCTTGTACAAACCATGGCGTACATCAAAGAACCAACTGCTGAAGTGTAAGGAATTTTTTGCATCTCTTCCTTGTTTTTCTCACTTGTAGGACATTGATTCGAACTAAGCTTGAAGTGACCCGCAAGTGGACAACCAACCAGCTTTGCTTTATTCATGTTGAACCTCTCAAGAACTTTTTCAATGTAGCCTTCTTGAGACAACCAAATCAGCCCCTCTTTGCGATCACAAACAATTTTCATACCAAGTATTTGCTTTGCCGGTCCCAAATCTTTCATAGCAAAAGACTTGCTCAACTCTAACTTCAACTTCAACTTGTTAATCATGGTAGAATCTTGACCCACAATTAACATGTCATCAATATCAAGCAAAAGAATAATAAATTTACCATCCGAGAAATTTTTCACAAACACACAATGGTGCAAGTGGTTTTAAAAAAACCATTATTCATCATGAAAGAGTCAAATTTTTTATACCATTGTCGAGGGGCTTGCTTGAGGCCATACAAACTTTTCTTCAATTTGCAAACAAATTTCTCTTTCCCTTTCTCCACAAAACCTTCTAGTTGCTCCATGTAAATTTCTTCTTCAAGATCACCGTGAAGAAATGCGGTCTTCACATCAAGTTGTTCAACTTTAAAGTTCATACTTGCAACCATGCCAAGTACAACCCGAATAGAAGACATCTTCACAACCGGCGAGAAAATCTCATCACAGTTAATACCTTTTTTTTGCTCAAAGCCTTTCACAACAAGACGTGCTTTGTACCTCAGATTCTTGCTATCATTCTTCAATTTGAAAACCCACTTATTTTTCAAAATTTTCCTCATTTTAGGCAACTTCACTAAATCATAAGTGTGATTTTCAAGTAAGGAATTCATCTCCTCTTCCATTGTCTTTTTCCAATCATCTTTCTTTGCATGCTCAATTGTTTCTTGGTAGCTCTCAGGCTCCCCTTGATTAGAAATCAACACAAACTCATTAGGAGGATACTTTCTCGAAGGTTGCCGGTCCCTTGTAGATTTCCTCAACTCAAGTTGTGGCGATGGTACTTGAGTTAGATGCTCTTCCTCAATTTCTGGCTCAACTTCATTAGGATTAACATCATCCTCTACGTCTTCAATATGTGGCTGCATATCTCCCCCATTTTCATCATCAACTGAAGATGAAGGAGATGGATCTATGTCAATGAGATCACTAGTTTTTGGCTTCGGTTGATCACCTGTGCCAAAGTCTTCAATTGTTTGGTCTTCAAGAAACACAACATCACGGCTTCAAATGACTTTCTTGTCAACCAGATCCCGCAATCTATACCCGAATTCATCACGCCCATAGCCAAGAAAAATACATTGTCTTGATTTACTATCAAGCTTGGACCTCTCATCCTTTGGAATGTGAACAAAAGCTTGGCAACCAAACACTCTCAAGTGCTCATAAGATACATCTTTACTAGTCCAAACTTTTTCTGGAACATCACCATTCAAAGGACTGGAAGGAGACAAATTGATCACGTCAACCGATGTCCTCATTGCCTCACCCCAAAAGGATCTTGGCAATTTAGCTTGTGAAAGCAAACACCTCGTTCTTTCCACAATGGTGCGGTTTATCCTCTCGGCAACGCCATTTTGTTGAGGAGTCTTCTTAACTGTCTTTTGGTGCCGAATACCTTGGCTGCGACAATACTCATCAAATGGCCCAATGTATTTACCACCATTGTCTGATCGGATGCACTTCAATTTCTGCCTTGTTTCTCTTTCAACCATGGCCTGAAAATGCTTAAATACTTCTAGAACTTGATGTTTAGTTTTTAGTAGAAAAACCAAACTTTTCTTGAATAATCATCAATGAAAGTAACAAAATAAAGTGCACCACTATGTGTTCTAACTTTCAAAGGACCACAAACATCCGAATGAATCATCTCCAAAACGTTTTCTTTTCTAGAAGCAACATTTTTCTGAAAAGAAACTCTATGTTGTTTACCCGCCAAACAATGAACACAAGTTTTAGGATGTGTACCTTTCAAACCGGGTAGAAACTCTTTCTTGAACAAAACTTGTAGCCCCTTTTCACTCATGTGCCCAAGTCGCTTGTGCCACAATTCAGTAGAAGTATCATCTTCAGGTGCATTGACAACACCTTTATAAATTTTTCCTTACATCGAATAAAGTGTATGAGTCTTCTTACACTTAGCCACCACCAAAGAACTCTTTGTGAGCTTCCATGTTCTATTACCAAATTTGTTGTTGAAGCCTTCATCATCTAGCTTCCCGGTAGATATCAAATTGAGGCAAATGTCGGGAATATGCCTCACATCTTTAAGTAACAACTTGCAGCCCAAATTTGTTTCCAAGCAAATATCACCCATGCCAATAATTTTGGACAAACCTTCATTACCCATTCGAACAGAACCATAATCTCCTTTGGTGTAGGTAGTGAAGAAATCAACTCGAGAAGTCACATGAAAAGAAGTACCGGAATCAATCACCCAATTGCTCTCTTAGCCCACAAAATTGATACAATCATCTTCACAAACGACCATGAGATCATCGGTAGTAACTGCTGTAGTGTCTTCTTGCTTCTTATCCACACTTTTGTCACGCCTTTTCTCCTTGTTCTTGAGCTTTCGGCATTCCCGCTTTATGTGCCCTTTCTCATGGCAATAATAACACTCAATTTCTTTCTTTGAAAAAGAACCATCTTTTGATTTGTCACGGCTTTGATCACAACCATGAGGAGTCTTACTTCTCCCCCTTGTTTTACTTCAGCCTCTCACGACAAATGCTTCTAAATGAGAGGAACCCATTAATTTTCTTCTAGTTTCTTCATTCAACAAGCTACTTGTAACGCCCTCAAAATAAACCCATAATACGTAATATTAACATGCGGAATTATACGGAAATAAAGTATCTTATTCCATTCATCAGAGTACTACGAAATAAAAACATCATAATAAATGCCCTAAGGGCTTACATCTTGCCAAGCCAACACTTGGACACAATTTCATGAGTTCTAACTCAAAAACAAATAAAGCCCTAGGCTTGAAAGTTGACATAGTTCAAATGAAACAAATAAAACAAATAAAGCAAATCTTCAAGTCCAAATCCTCACAAGCTAAGTCTTTGGAGGTAGTGAACCACCCGAACAAAAATGAAGTTCTATATAGGGTGAGCCATGACCAAAGAGAAAAATACTAAACCAAGCATAAGAATTAACTAAAGCGGAGCACGATACATGGTTAACACAAAATATTCAATTTGCAATATTATGACACGAATGTCTACGTTGTCTATGACACATGGTCTATGACACAATACACTTTTCATTTATACGCATATGGCTCAACCCGCCAAACAACTCAACAAGGATAACAAATCAGTTAAACCTTTCTTATAACAAAATAAACACACGTCTTTGGTGTTATAACCATCTCAATCAAATCCACTCCCATACTTCTCAACCGACACACATGGTGGTGATGTATCATATTAACAACAAATAGAAATATTTCTATTATCAATAAGCACACACATATGTGATGCTACCGAGTCCATCCCCTATCTCCTCCCAACAAAATCCGGTTTAGAGGTCTATCCCTATCTTCTCCTAAACCGTGAGTTCATCCCTATCTCCTTCAAAACCAAATGCATATGTAACATAATCGATATTTGCCATATACAACACATAATCAATACACAAATGTTACAGATAACTCAACAACAAATAAATGACTCAATTTCGCTTATACCTAAGCCGCATGCAAGGTCTACAACAATCAATGGCTATCCTCCATCGATAGCCCAAAACAATTATTTCTAAACAAGAAATAAATATAACAACACAATTAATCTCAATTTCACGGATGAGTGATTAAATATCCAACTACATCAATTTACCTCATAATTCCCCAATTTCATGAATTAAACCCAATATCACAATCTCCTTAAATTAATTATATAAATTAATCTATGACAAACCCTAAGGTTTCTCCCAAAATTACCAAACTACCCCCCACGCACTCAAAAATACCACCACTTAGGATTAAAACATATAAATGGAGTAGGAAATCCCTACCTCGAAGAAATAACTCAAAAGAAGAAGATGAAGATGATGCCCAAAACTCCAAAGCGCTCCAAATCCACAATTTCTCGATTAAAATGTAGCCCTCACTCTCCTCTACCTTTTTAATGAAGGAACAAGGGTAGATTCACACTCTAAATAGATCAATCCTAAGAGAGAAGATGAGTTGGGAGAGAGAAAACTCGTAACCTAGGGTTTTATAAACTGAAGGGGTCAGAAATCGTTTTTAAAACACGCCGCTGCGTATTTAAACTCGACAGTCCGCCGAAAGACAACACACCGCCGAGTAAGAAGAACAAAATAAGGTCCGCTCAAGCGCAATGATAACCGCTCGAGCGTAGATCTCTCACCTGCAGAAGTTTTGCAGGGACCAAAAATTGCTGGAAGAGTGTAAACCCCGCACGAGCGTAGGAATGTCCGCCGGCGAAAGGCTAAAACGGGCAACCAACAGCTAGACCAAGGCTCAACCCAATTGTTCGAAACACGCCTAACACATCCTAAAACTCGACCAAATAGAATTAAAGGATGTCAACAACAACAATATGACAACGGAATCCACGGAACATAAGTCCGGATATAATAATCAAATGGGAAAAGACCGGGTCGCTATACTACTAGTGACTTGGCCAATTGTGACAACTCTATCGGGCGCTGAATTACTAACTGTCACAACCAAAGTCTCCCAACTTTCAGGCAAAGAACTAAGTAGCATCAAAACTTGCAACTCATCATCAAAAACAATTTTCATAGAAGTAAGTTGGTTAACAATACTCTTTATTTCATTCAGATGTTCTGGTATAGGGCTGCCCTCTTTATATTTTAAATTAACCAACTTACAAAACATAAAAGCTTTATTTGTGGCTGATTTCCTATCATAAAGGCCTTCTAATTTTTTTCATAAATTATGTGCTGAAGTTTCAGTAGCAACATGATGAAACACACTGTCATCAATCCATTAACGGATAACACCAACGACTTTTTGATTAAGCCTATTCCATTCATCATCTTTCATACCCTCGAGTTTGCCACTGTCACCCTCAATAGGCCCATACAAATCCTTACAAAATAATAGGTCCTTCATTTTAGTTTTCCAAGTTACCCAATTGCTTTCATTGAAGCTAGACATGTGACCCACATTCCCCTCCATTGATTTACACAAATAAATAAACCCAAATAAACCGTAAGCTCTGATACCAGTTGTTAGGGAAAATATATGATTCCCTACAAGTAAATCAATCAATGGGAATAAAAACTAATACGGAAAAATTAAATTAAAAGCAACACAAGAATTTTACGTGGTTTCCTCAATGTGAGGTACGTCCACGGGATCGAAATCTGATTCCACTATCAACCAAAGAGTTTCTAAACGATTACAAACGAGACACAAATGGTCTCCCAAAACCACCCTTAGGTGAATTCCAAATAATCACAAATAAACAAAGAGGAAAAACCTCACCAAATAGATGAACCAAAATCTTCAGAACCAGAGTTGTAGAAGACCCAAAATAATAACCCAAATCAACTTCACCAAAGCACCCAAACAAAGATGCATTGAAAAGTTTCAAAGCACCAATGAACTAAGCAAATCAGCAGCCGCACTACTTGCGAAGAGATGGAACAAATTTGTAGCAGCCGCATAGCACCGAATAAATCATACCCAAGGCCTATCTCACCGAAATCAATTTGCTGATGCTGCTGTAATATATCGAGAAAAGACAAAACAATATTTATATATATATTGTTAACACTTGGGCTTGTTTTATCAAAACCCTAGTTGTTACCAAATTGAATTGGGTCTCCATAAAATTAGATATAATATATAAAATATATTCTAACTAATACCAAATCAAATTAAACTTCTTTTAACAAATCAATTAGGTTTCAAACTCCAATAAAAAGATATACCCCAACAATCGGTTTAGAATATAAATAGCAGTATTGACAGCTTCAGCCTAAAATTTTGTTAGGAAGACCTTTGCCTTTTAGCATGCTTCGTGCCATCCCCACAATTGTCTGGTTCTTCTATTCTGCAACTCCATTTTGTTGAGGAGAGTGTCGAACTGTGAGCTATCTTTTAATCTCATTTTCTTTACAATAATTCATGAATGGAGTATAAATGAATTATCCGCCACGATCTGTCCTCAACATTTTGGTTTCTTTGTCACTTTGTTTTTCTACCAAAGCTTTAAACTGCAGAAATACTGAGAAGGCTTCTGATTTTCTATCAAGAAAATAAATCCACATCATTCGAGTATAATCATCAACAAAGAGTAGAAAATATCTCTTGTCACCATGAGATGGTGTACGGAAAGGCCCACAAATATCTGCATGCACCAACTCTAAAGGTGCTTTGGCTCTCTAAGAAGTCTTTGGAAATGACAATCTATGCATTTTTCCATAAATACACCATTCACAAATTTTATTGATTTTGCCAATGTGAGGCAATCCTATAACCATATCTTTTCTTTTAATAATTTCATACCCTTTTAATTTAGATGCCCATATCTAAGATGATATAGCTATGGATCATTGGTGTTTTCACTTTTAAGGATAAAATTATCATTCAGTGGCATTACAAGAGGGAAAACTTTGTTTGGAGTCATTTTGACTTTTGCCACACTATGATTTTTCTTTTTATCAAAGATTATGCATTCATTATTATTAAAATTTACTGCATGACCTTTTTGTACTAATTGCCCCACACTTAATAGATTTTGGGTTAGCTTCAGAACATAAACAACATCATAAATTAATTTTTTGTTACCTCCTTTTGTATGGACGGAGATGACTGATAGGTCGTTGAACACACGAAAATTAAATACAAAATTATACTAAATTCTTTCAAAATAATGGCAAGTCCAGGTATCGATCCATAGGGACAATTGTGAAATTAAACTAATTTAATTATTAAATTTCTAAATTAATTTTGATGAAAAGATTGATTATTCATAACTTAATTTAATAACAAATAAATTAAACTAAATAATTAAATTATCAATTATAAATAAAATTGGATTTACTGATTTGGGAAAAAACCTAGGGCAATGAGTCCACCATTAGTTACACAAATAGGGTTTCAAATTGAAAACAATTATGTTATGGTTCGAATGGAATAATGCTTCGCAACTATAAGTTCAAAGCATTTAACAAGAAAATCATCACGTTCAATGTACAAGCACGAACCATCTCAAGTAGTATGAATCGTTCACTCTAAATTAAGGTAGTGACACGACTCGTCTCTCGTAGTATGGTTCGTCTTATACCTTAAATGTGAGAGAATAGAAAACTCTTGTATGGAAAACATTCAACAATCACATAAAGCTGAATATTTGAAGAAATAATGGAAAATATATATATGAAACTTCTAAAACACCATACAATTGTTCAAACCTTTACATAATTGAAAATAAAAAAAAAAAGCCTAATTACATGGCTAGGGTTTCATCAAAACCCTAGAAAAGAAGACTAGCCACTCATAGAGGAGTGGGAAGAGGAAGAAGATGAGGAAGAAGACCCCATGGAAGTGTCCTTCAAGCTTTTTGGAGAAAATCACCTCTTGGAACCCTAGTCTCTCTTTCCTTGCAAAAACAATTTCAGAACCCTAATCCAGCCTTTTTCTTGTCTATTTATACTTCTGCTGTCTTTCAAACAGGTTTAAAACATTGGGCACATTTTTCTAAAAAAAAATCAACGCACATGCAGGAAAGTCAACGCACGTGCAGACAAAGTCAACGCACATACGGGAATCTGTTTTCTCTCCAAATTCTATCTTTTTTCCCATTTTATGTTCTGACTATGTACAACCCTGATTGATATTAAACGCACATAAAGTATACAGTTTGACAAGCAAGTAAAGTTAAAAGATCCTAATTAACAGCCTCAATGTTGTACAATTTGGCCTTAATCAATGACTCCCTTTCCTTCAACATTTTGTAGCTTTCCATCACCAAGCTTTACTTGAGAAAAGACTTTTTCATCTAGTTGCACAAAAATCTTGCGATTGCTTGTCATATGATTACTGCATCCACTATCCAAATACCAAATATTTTTTTGACTCTTGTTGGGCATTCATGCAAGAAAATAATTGTTCTGCTTCATTTTCTTCAAAAAAATTAGCTTTGTCTTCATCATTGTTGAACCAGCAATCATGTTGTGAATGATTTGAATTTTTGCATCTTTTGCACCTAAACCTGCAATCTTTAAATGCATGATTAAATTTCTTGCAAATAGTGCATTGGGAGTCAGAGTTACCACTGGAATTTCTTTGATTGTTGTAGTCTCTTCCTTTATTCTGGGCTTGAAATGAACTTCGGCCTCCTCGTCCTTTTTCGGGCATTCTTCTTCTTTGAAATGAATCCCTTCTTTGATTTTATTGTTTCTTGTCTCCAATATTAACTTTGGATTGAAATGCTTGCTCTATTGCCTGATTTGTAAACCTGCTCATTCTTTGTTCATGTGCCTTGAGAGAACTAATTAGCTTATGTCTAGTCAATTTAAATAAATCTTAGGATTCCTTCGTGGCAACAAAACATGCTCGAAATTTTGAGGTAAACTTCTTAAAATTTTTTCAACAATTCTCTTGTCATCAAGGTTGTCTCCATAACTTCTAATTTGGTTGACAATTCCAACAATTCGGGAAAAAAACTCATTAATAGATTCAGTATCCTTCATTGCTAGATTGTCAAAATCTCTCTATAATGTTCATAGTTTAATGGAGATGACCTTACCAAAACCTTAATATTCACATTTTAATATATCCAAAGCTTCTTTAGATGTTTTGGCACCCATGATTCTAGGAAAGATAGATTTGCTTACCCCTCGTTGTATGTTGAGAAGAGCACTTGCATCAATTTTCTTGTTCGTCTTGTATTGCTTCTGACATGCTTCTGTCCAAGTTGCAAATTCTTCATCATCTGCTGGTGCCTCAAAACCATCTTCAACTAGTTCCCACAAGTCTTGTGAGACAAATAAAGTTTTCATTTGGATGCTCCAATATTCATAGTTCTCTTTCTCAAATATAGGGATGAGCGTTTGTGCATAGTTGAAAGTGGAAGAGCTAGCTTCCATGCTAGAATAGTATTTGAAGGAAGAGGTTTGAAGGCTTTAGAATAGGTGAGGGGAACCTGGCTCTGATACCAAAATTGTTGGGGTGACAAGGTATATTTGATAAAAACTTGGGCAAGCTAGGAAGGGAATTATGGAAGAAGATAAGGTAGAAATGCAAATATAAAAAAACTTCTTCTTATTATGTTGATTACAAGTTAAGATTCTTGCATACCTAAATTTACAATTAGCTCATGGCTTTATATAGAGAACATCACCATCTTAACCTCTTTTAGAAATGTTTGATATTTTCCAACATCAGTATTATACATCTCTAGAAATTTCTATCATTATTAAAAATCTAGATAGATTATTTCAATCTACTAGATATTTCTAGATAAATATCTTCATAAATTATTCATTAATTACTCTAGATTCTCCTAGATAAATATCTTCATAAATTATTCATTAATTATTCTAGATTTATCTAGATTACAAATTATATTTTAATATATGCATCATCACTACAAAAACAGATCAAGAAGAGAAAGATGAGGAGCAAGAAGAAAAGGAGGAGGAGGTTATCACTACAAAAACAGATTAAGAAGAGGAAGAGAAGGAGGAGCAAGAAGAAAATGAGGAGGGGGGAAGAGGAGAGAGAGAAGAAGAAGATCAAGAAGAGGAGGATGAGAAGGAAGACCAAGAAGAAGAAGATCAAGAAGAGGAGGATGAAGAGCAAGAGGAAGAAGAAACCCAAGAAAAACCACCAGAAAATGAAGATGATCATGATTATGATGGTGTGATGATGATGATGAGAATGTTACAAAAGGAATTAGGACCAGCAACATCGCCTAAAATAGAAGAACCAAAATTGAGACCAAAGGCACATATTCTTAGAAGGATCTTTTTTTTACTAGAAGATGGTGAAATGGTAAGAGCAATAATATAGAACTAGTATGTGGTGACAATGAGATGGAGGGGTGAGAATTGGAGGATGGTTTATGTTTTGTCAAAAATCTTAACTAATATTGGTGGTTGTGGTTGTGGTTGTGGTCATGCAAGTTACAGAACTTCTAGGTAGAATACATAGGCAAAATTTGGAAACTTTCAATGTGATGCAGTCAGATTTGATCAACACGGGCATCCATAGTATGTAAATTTTTTAAACAATGTTTTGGGTCTATTATTTATATTTTTGTCTAATAATCTATTCTTCATGGATGCAGATATAATACAGTTAAGTAAATTTTTTAGATTTTACTAAAGATGGTAAGTATAGAAGAAGAAGAAGAAGAACGAGAAGGAGAAGGAGAAGGAGAAGGAGAAGGAGAAGGAGAGGAGGAGGAGGAGGAGGATGATGATGATGTACATATTCTTAAGAGGACCTTCTTTTTACTAGAAGATGGTGAAATGGTAAGAACAATAATATAGAACTAGTATGTGGTGACAATGAGAGGGAGGGGTGAGAATTGGATGATGGTTTATGTTCTGTCAAACAATCTTAACTAATATAGGTGGTTGTGGAGGTGGTTGTGGTCAGGCAGGTTACAGAACTTCTAGGTAGAATACATGGGCAAAATTTGGAAACTTTCAATGTGATGCAGTCAGATTTGATGAACGTGGGCATCCATAGAATTGGATGATGACGACGACAACGATCATGATGAAGATTGAGACACTATTTTTTTCTGAGATTCAAATGGTGCAAATATGTATATATATCACTGTTTAATTTTAGTTCGAATATATGACATGGATGTTGTTAGAAGACTAGAAAGTATTGGCGACAAAGCTTAGTGATTTCATTTTGTAAATAGATTAACATTCATTTTTATTTTTATTTTTATTTTACTACCCAAATTTAAGCACACACAAAAAAACAAAGAAAAATATATAGGGGAACAGAATTAGGGAGAGAAATGTAGTTGATTAACAACAAATGTGGTTGCTCCATACTTATCAACAACAAAAAATAAAAATAAAAATAACAAACTAGATATATTACAATCAACAAGGAGGACAAATTTCAAATCTCTCATAATAATTATGAAGGAACTGAAGTATTAGGGTGACATATGGACTTTTTCCATCTATTAGTTAGAAGGCTTTCTACATTATCCCTTTACCGGAGGGTTTTGTCTGGCATGCTTAGCCAATATGCCTACCCTTATGATTGTTAATATCAAATAGTTATATTTAGAAGCCTCAGGCAAAACCCGTAGGCCCAAAGGCATTTTGGTCTCATAAGTGTGATTGGTAGAATATTATGAAAGAAGATAAGGTAGAAATGCAAATATAAAAAAACTTCTTCTTATTATGTTGATTACAAGTTAAGATTCTGGCATACCTCAATTTAGAATTAGCTCATGGCTTTATATAGAGAACATCACCATCTTAACCTCTTTTAGAAATGTTTGATATTTTCCAACATCATTATTATACATCTCTAGAAATTTCTATCATTATTAAAAATCTAGATAGATTATTTCAATCTACTAGATATTTCTAGATAAATATCTTCATAAATTATTCATTAATTACTCTAGATTCTTTTAGATAAATATCTTCATAAATTATTCATTAATTATTCTAGATTTATCTAGATTACAAATTATATTTTAATATGTGCATCATCACTACAAAAACAGATCAAGAAGAGAAAGATGAGGAGCAAGAAGAAAAGGAGGAGGAGGTCATCACTATAGAAACAGATTAAGAAGAGGAAGAGAAGGAGAAGCAAGAAGAAAAGGAGGAGGGGGGGGGGAGGAGGAGAGGGAGAAGAAGAAGATCAAGAAGAGGAGGATGAGAAAGAAGACCAAGAAGAAGAAGATCAAGAAGACGAGGATGAAGAGCAAGAGGAAGGAGAAACCCAAGAAGAACCACCAGAAAATGAAGATAATCATGATTATGATGGTGTGATGATGATGATGAGGATGTTGAAAAAGGAACTAGGACCAGCAACATCGCCTAAAATAGAAGAACCAAAACTGAGACCAAAGGCACATATTCTTAGAAGGATCTTCTTTTTACTAAAAGATGGTGAAATGGTAAGAGCAATAATATAGAACTAGTATGTGGCGACAATGAGATGGAGGGGTGAGAATTGGAGGATGGTTTATGTTTTGTCAAAAATCGTAACTAATATTGGTGGTTGTGGTTGTGGTCATGCAAGTTACAGAACTTCTAGGTAGAATACACGGGAAAAATTTGGAAACTTTCAATGTGATGCAGTCAGATTTGATGAATGCGGGCATCCATAGTATGTAAATTTTTTAAACAATGTTTTGGGTCTATTGTTTATATTTTTGTCTAATAATCTATTCTTCATGGATGCAGATATAATACATTGAGATTTTACTAAAGATGGTAAGTATAGAAGAAGAAGAATAAGAAAAAGAAGAACGAGAAGGAAAAGGAGAGGAGGAGGAGGAGGATGATGATGATGATGATGTACATATTCTTAGGAGGACCTTCTTTTTACTAGAAGATGGTGAAATGGTAAGAACAATAATATAGAACTAGTATGTGGGAACAATAATATAGAACTAGTATGTGGTGACAATGAGAGGGAGGGGTGAGAATTGGATGATGGTTTATGTTCTATCAAACAATCTTAACTAATATAGGTGGTTGTGGAGGTGGTTGTGGTCATGCAGGTTACAGAACTTCTAGGTAGAATACGTGGGCAAAATTTGGAAACTTTCAATGTGATGCAATTAGATTTGATGAACGTGTGCATCCATAGTATGTAAATTTAAAAAAAAATAATTTTGGTCTATTGTTTATATTTCTATCTAATAATCTATTCTTCATGGGTGCAGATATAATGCAGTTAAGTAAATTTGAGATTTTACCAAAGTGTAGAAGAAGGAGAAGAAAAAGAAGAGGAAGAAGATGACGACGATGATGACGACAATGACGACGATGATGACGACAACGACGACGATGAAGAAGAAGAAGAAGAAGAAGAAGAAGAAGAAGATGATGATGATGATGATGATGATGATGATGATGAAAGAAGAAGACGATGATGATGACGACGACGACGATCATGATGAAGATTGGGACACTATTTTTTTTGGGATTCAAATGGTGCAAATATGTATATATATCACTGTTTAATTTTAGTTTGAATATATGACATGGATGTTGTTAGAAGACTAGAAAGTATTGGCGACAAAGCTTAGTGATTTCATTTTGTAAATAGATTAACATTCATTTTTTTTTAATATTTTTTATTTTACTACCCAAATTTAAGCACACAAAAAAACAAAGAAAAATATATAGGGGGACAGAATTAGGGAGAGAAATGTAGTTGATTAACAACAAATGTGGTTGCTCCATACTTATCAACAACAAAAAATAAAAATAAAAATTACAAACTAGATATATTACAATCAACAAGGAGGACAAATTTCAAATCTCTCATAATAATTATGAAGGAACTGAAGTATTAGGGTGACATATGGACTTTTGCCATCTATTATTTAGAAGGCTTTCTACATTATCCCTTTACCGGAGGGTTTTGTCTAGCATGCTTAGCCAATATGCCTACCCTTATGATTGTTAATATCAAATAGTTATACTTAGAAGCCTCGGGTGAAACCCGTAGGCCCGAAGGCATTTTGGTCTTATAAGTGTGATTGGTAGAATATTATTATTCTTTGTGTTTGGTTTGAGTTTTCTGAATTAAGTTTTTTGAAAATTGAGTTTTTTGGTTTTCATATTTTTTTTGTTTTTAGTGAATCTTTTTTAAATTTTAAACAATTTTTTTTTTTTACTTTTTAGATACATCTAAAAAAGTAAAAAATTTATGAAAAATATTTAAAAAAATTAATAAATACATAAAAATATAAAAAATGTATTAAATTTTTGTATTTTTTTTTTGTATTTTTGGCATTTAGTGAATTTTTAAAAGATTTTTTTTACAATTTTTTTTACTTTTTAGGTGTATTTATGTTAAGTGTGTTAAAAAATTTGCTTAAAATATTAAAAAAATTCAGTAAAAACAAAAAAACACGAAAAATAAGAAGTAGAATTTTCTGAAAAGTATTTGCTGAAAAATGAAAATAAGCAAACTGATTAGTATTTAGGTAAACTTAATGTCATAATATTGGTATATGATTTAATTTTGTTTCCCAAATAATATTAGGAAAGTTTCCTAATCAGAATAGGGTTTAGCCCTATATATTTAGGGTTTTGTCATCGTAATGATCAATGTAAGAATTAGAATTATTGAGAGTAAGAGGTTGAAGTCATGTGTGTTTCTCTCCCTTTCTTCTCTCTGTTTTGTTCATCATTTTGGTATTAGAGAAAAAAAATCCGATCCTTATTTCTTCCTCTCCCTCCCTTCCTCATTTTATTACCAAAATCAAGTTGCGAGAACATAGTTGTCATCATATTTTCGAACCAGCCCCTACCCAGTTGTGATTCCACTATTTGTGACCGAAGCTCTCCACCGTCGATTCTTTACGTCTTTCACTCATGACCAGTTATCGACCTTCGCTGCTGGTCGACCTTGCCACCATCGATGTATCCGCCTCCTCGCATCATGAAGTATACAACTGAGAAAGAAAAAGTTAATAACCCTAAACCCAACCAAATCTTGACCTAACCCAATTAATTCATCCAACGCATATTAACTCACCCAACAGACTAAATTAAACCCTAATACTAAATCCAGCCCTGTAGTCCAATAATAGCCCACTAACATACCAAGCTAGCCCACTTTCCATAACCCAAGTGCTAACTGAGCCAAACCCTAGACCTTTTACCTAATCCAGCCCATTTTGTTCCTAACCCAAAAGGCCAATGCAACCCAAAACTCAAACCACCCTCAAATATATATATATAAAAATCAGACCACTATGGGGGGTGTTAGCGACCAAAGAAGTTGTGAAGGAGAGGAACTAGGATTTTAGTAACCAATGAAGTTACGAAGGAGAGAAACAGGACCAAACGAGTTCACAGACAACTTCACTGGAAGATTTCAGCGACCTGAGACCAATCTGATGAGCACCAGCAGCAAAACGACAGCCGTCAGGCATGAAGTATCAATAGTTAAGGTAGAAGCTTAACCTCTTGCTTATTGAGATAAAAAGAAAACAACAATAGTATTATTAAGCATAATAAAACAAGGTTACAAAGAAATAGATATATACCACTAAGTTAACCAAACCCTAAAGAGGGCAAAGACTAAACTACCCTTAATAATAAATAATAATATCAAAATTCATATATGCTTAACAAATCTAGCCCAACAGCCTTTTAAACTAGCCAATCCAGTACCCCAACCTATCCACAACACCAACCTAACCAGTCCATTAACCAGTTTTTAGAACCAGCCCACACCTAGTAAAAAAAAAAAAAAAAAGAAAAAAAAATCCTTCCATTTAGCTATAGTGATTAATGTCGAGTTAAGCTCCAAACTCGATACCTTAAGCCAATATCAGCAAGAATTCAATCAATCACATCAACATATGCAGAGGAAACAAGACTAGATGGCACAAAAATAATGGCCCAGATGCAGGCTAATTTAGAGAAGTTAGCTACCACATTTTTAGAAGACAAACGAAAAGATAAGGTTGCAGCTTTGGACCTTTATGTGCACCTCTACCTCATGCTTTGGCGTACAGACACCAAAGAATTCTAGAGGATCACTGTTTGACTGATGTCAATAGGAGTGTCAAGCTAAAAGTTTTAAATTTTAATAAGGACCATGATATCTAGAGGTATTTTTTGATTGATTGCATAGTTTAGAGAACTTTTTTTGCTGGTACCACTTGACAAAGGAAAGAAAACTACTTTTTGTTTGAGCAAAATTAAAGGGAACAACCAAAATTCAGTGGTCTAAATATGGGCAGGAACATTATGCAGCTATACCTAGTTACGAAGACATGAAAATTTGCAACGAATCGTTTCTTTGTTCCACCGAGTTACAAGCAACAAGCTCATTTGCAATTTACTCAACACAAGGGAGAAAGTCATTGGATGAATACACTCGATTGTTCGACAATTTGGTTACTAGGTCTGAGTTTCCATGGAATGAAGATGTCATGATTCCTACATACTATCACGAATTAAATTTGCAAATTTCTTGTGCATTGACTACTAGCAGGCTTTACCATATGGCAGACGCTGTCCAGGTTACAATTCATATGGAAGAAGAAGTACAAAAGAAGTCTCATTCCCCAGTGGACACCCATCCATGGAGTGAGAAGACTTTTGTAGAAACCATCCGTAGAACATTTTCTGATAAGTCTTCTGATTCTATTCCTGGTACTTACCAGTCTTCGTATTGAGGTAATAATAAGCCTAAGTGTTTAATTGTCAAGGTTTTGGACATCAAGCAAAAGACTGCTCTTCTCCCAAGATGAATGTACCAATTAAGCCAGTTATTGTGATTGAGAATGAGGACATTGTGGAGGCATAGAGTTTAAGAAAACAAAGCTTGACATATAGGTTATTGATCCCCTTGATCCTTACTGCAATGATGAGGAATTTCAAGATGGGGTGATCGGAATTATTCGGCCATTACTTGCTACTAGTAAGGAAAACAAGAAATTGCCCGAAAAGATGTAGCGAGCACAAATCTTTCATACAAGTTTAAAGTGTAATGATCAAATGTGCTTTCTAGTAATTGATATACGAAGTTGCACTAATGTTGTGTCTAAAGAACTATGAAGAAACTAGGTTAGAAGATTGAGCCACATCCCAATCCTTATCATGTGGCATGGATAACCAACACGAAAGTAATGGTTGGTAAGTAATGCCTTTAGCATGGGCAACCTCAAAGAGACAATAATGCGTGATGTTCTTCCCCTTAAGCTTTGTCATATTCTACTGAGTCATACATAGCCATGGGATTGCAATGTCATTCATATTGGACGTGACTCTTTCATTGATGGTAAGACAAAGTACACTTTCACTTGTGTCACCGACTCGCACACCGTCAAATTGAAGGCCTCTTTATTGATTCAATGTGTTCTTCCTCTTGATGGGATTCTTGGTCGTGCTCTTAGCTCACTGGAGTCAAGTTCTTTTAAACGGAATAAAATTGACGGAACAACTTTTGGCTATTTGGAAGCCTATTATTGGATTTGGAAGCCTCAGGTGAAGCCCATGGGCCCGAAGGCATTTTGGTCTCATAAGTATAATTGGTAGAATATTATTATTAGTTTTTAGTTAAATTTAATGTCTTAATATTAATATATGATTTTGATCAAACAAGTCATCTATTCGGGGCAAAGGGTATTTATTCTTGATGGTTACCTTGTTTAATTCCCGGTAGTCTATACATAATCTCAAAGATCCGTCTTTCTTTTTGACAAATAGGACTGGAGCACCCCAAGGTGAAGTGCTCGGGCGAATGAATTTTTTGTCTAACAGTTCTTGTAATTGGGTTTTCAATTCTTTCAGTTATGAGGTTGACATTCTGTAAGGGGTCTTAGAAATAGGTTGTGTTCCCGGCTCTACTTCTATAGTGAACTCAATCTCCCTATCAACTAAGTCTCCAGGCAAGTCATCTGGAAACACATCGGAAAATTCACAAGCAACATGGATAGTTTCCACATTGGTCTTATCAGAGGTCTCAATCAAAACACAACACATGTAACCCCTACATCCCTTCCTAAGCAATTTAACAGCTTTCATGGCAGAAATCAGGTACGGGGGAGGAATTATCCCATTTCCAGTAAAAATAAATTCAGGCATACCTGGAGGTCTAAACGCAACAGATTTACTTGCACAGCCAATAGTAGCACAATATTTAGTCAACCAGTCCATACCCAGAATACAATCAAAAGCATCAATGTTCAAGGGCAACAAATCAACATACAATGTCATATCACCAACCATAACGTCGCATGCTGAATAAACATAAGTACATAACATAGAACCCCCAGACGGTGTAGAAACAGATAACACATAAGTCATAAGTTCTAGTGGTCTAGTTAATTTCCGAGAGAAAGTAGGCGATACGAAGGAATGTGTAGAACCGGAATCGATCAATACACATGCATTTTGAGAACATATAGGAAGTATACATGACACCACAGTTTCGGTGTTTTGTACGTCACCAGGCACTAAAGCAAACACTCGACCTTGCTTCAGAGGTTCTTTCCCAGTATTAGCCCTAACATTTGCTTTTGATCCAGAAGCAGATCCTGTTAAACTTGCTACAGGACGGTTGACACTTTCGGACCCGATCGGACAATCCTTTATCATGTGACCCGTCTTGCCACACTAGAAACATGCACCAGATACTCGATGGCAAACCCCTCAGTGTCTCCTCCCACACTGAGCACAATTAGGCGTTGATCCACCATTTTAACTTGAGCTGCTAGACGATCCCGTATTTTGTTTCTTATTCCCAGTAAATGAACGGCCCTTTTTGAAATTGTTTTCGGACCTTTTCCCCATCCAATCAGTTCGTGGAACAAAAGTTTGTTTCTTTGCTACCAAAATGGCTTCCGCCATTAGTGCCCTATCCAATACATTCACATAAGTGGGTAGGTTAAGAACTTCCACCCAATCCAGTATATCTAAATCTAGTCCGCCCTCAAATTTGCGGGCCTTCTTATAGTCCGTGTTAACCATGTGAGGAGCAAATCTGGCTAGCTCAGTAAATTTAGCCTCGTACTCCGCTACGGACATCCTGCCTTATTTGAGTTTTTGAAATTCTGAAACCTTTCGGTCCCGAAAGCACTGGGGAAAGTACTTATCATAGAAAATTGTATTAAATTGAGCCCATGTCATATTTTCGTCATTGTTTCGAACCAATAACCACCACCTCCGAGCTGCATCCTTCAGCGTGTAGGTGGCCAGAAGGACTTTCTGAGTTTCAGAACAGAGAAATACCTCAAACAATTTCTCAATTTCCAACAACCATGTTTCAGCCTTTAACGGTTCAATTCCGCCAAGGAAGGTTGGTGGTTTCATCTTCATAAACTTTTGAGTCAGATTGATTATGTCACTGTTGCCCGGTTCACTGGTGCCGGCGGAGGTGGAGGAGGTAGAGGGTGTTGTCTCTATTGTTGCATTACTACCTGAGTTAGGCTGTAAGCATTTGTTCTATTCTACTCATCCGGGCCTCCGAGGAACCTGCTGTATCATCACTTCTTGCATTGTCCATTTGCTATAAGTAAACAGGTCATTATAAACATAGGCAAATAGTCTTTGTCACTTTATTCAATTTCTTTGCTCTCATAACACATGATCATAATTGGATTTACGCTTTCACTTTTAAACAAACACACTTAGGCATGCAGATGGAATACCCCTACTTCTTACTAGGACATCCTAAGCTCATATAGACTCGTGTGTGCGGTAAAACACGTGCTCTGATACCACTCTGTCAAGACCTAAACCCGCCCCTATAGGTTTAGCATCGTAACCGGCCAGTAATCCTTGGATTACCGAAGGCCTCTGAATAGATTAACATATAGCTAGGGGCTGCAGAAGCAAATAAACAAACTTACATAGTCCATAGAGCTGTGCAGACATATATGGGACAGGAAATTAAAAACTTTTCATATACATATATGCATATATACAGATGTGGCGTCGAAAAGTACAGTAACCTTACATCACCCAAGCCACATACGCAAGATTTCAAGCGTGTTGAGACCAGACATAAACATTTTGGAAGTACAAAAGTCCCAAGGACACAAAACTCAACAGATCACAAAAGAAAACCTCTACAGGAGGCATAATAGCTGGCTAACACCAAAACTTGCCAGGTGGCATCTCAGGCCTAGTCACGCGCTTACTCACCTACATACATATAAATAAATAGTGAACGGAAGCCTAGTGAACAATAATAGAGTAAAGTGTTTAATGAATGTTGTCCATAATAGTTATAGGAAACGGTATTCAGTAGTTGTCAGAAATGGCTTCATAAACCTGTTCAGAAATCATAGTTCATAACAGATACAGATTCAGAATCATATTCATAATCAAAATTTGTAGTTAATAGTACGTGGTACATTCATTAGCCCTAGCAGAGACAGTTGGTCCATAAAGAGACGGCCATAAATGCATACAGTTGACCCATAAAGGGACGGCCATAAAGGCATACAATTGACTTACGTGCACGGAGACGGTACATTTGGCTCATGAGACGTACAGTTGGCCCATAAATGGGACGTAAGGATCCATAACAGTTGGCTCATGAGACATACAGTTGACCCATAATTGGGATGTAACAGAATAGATAAAAAATATCATTTGAAGCTAAGAATGCCACGAATACATTTCAGAAATATTGGACAACCAATCATTCATACAGAAAATGTTATTTCAGAAAACAAATCATCTTATATCATTAAGAAAATACTTATAATTGAATATAGCTTTACAAAGTTATTACTCACAGTTGGCTTTGGGTGCAGACAAACAGAGCAGATCAATCAAATGGTTCGAGGTACGCAACCTACACGAACATACATACAATTACACACTTGAAATACACATTCAAATTATTCATAACTTGCTTTATTTGTTCTTGGCGTGTTTCTAGTCTTCAACCTCATTATGAAGTCTTAATCATGGCCTAGGGATGCCTAGGATGGAATGAGGATGTAAAAATGTACTTGAAAATATTTTTCAAAATTTGCTGAAAATAGGGTCCACACTTGAGCGTGGTTTTTCTCGCTTGAGTGGACATGCAGAATGTGAATGTTCGCTCGAGCGTGGCTCTCCTCACTCGAGCAGACTGCAAACATAGACAAAAGTACTGGTTGCATGATTTTCACGCTCGACGGACGCTCGATCCCCGCTTGAGCGTGAGACTCAGATCCTCGCTCGAGCGTGACTTCCCTTGCTCGAGCGAACTGCAAAACATATGAACTGCTGGGTATATGCATTTCACGCTCGAGCGCGACTTACGTCGCTCGAGCGGAAGTACACGTACTCAGAGTGTGTGCTCGAGCGTGAAGTCCTCCGCTCGAGCGTAGATCAAATTTATGGAATTTCCAGCTTTGATCTTCAAGTCCAAACTCGACCTTCAAGGCATCAAACCTCATTTTTCTTGGCCAAAACTTGAGAAAATACATGAAGACCCTTAAAACAACATAAATTAAAGATCAATTCAAGAAATCATGGCTCAATGGCTTGCCAATTGTACAAAAATTCAACTTGAAACTCAAGAATGATCCATGAACTAGACATGCATGAACTCCCTTGTGCTTACTCACTTTAAAGCATGATTAAACTTGATAAATTCATGGAAAACATGGTGAATTCCTAATTTACAACCATAATATAAACATGCATGTGAGGATTATGTGAAGTTCAACTCGATATGCTATGATATATGCATGCATGTATGGAATTCACCTATTCAAGCTCAATCTTTCTCCTAATATGGATTTTCTTTTGATCTCATGAGTTAGCTAACTTAATTATATCATCAAAAGTTTGAATTCTCACCTAAACTTTCCAATTGAGTTTCAAGTAGTCTAGTTCTTGAGTGATCATGCTAATTCTCCTTAGCTGCCTTCAAATCTCTAGCAAATCACTTGGGTTGAACTCAATTCTTTCTTCTTCTCTCTCGCTCTCACTTTTTTCTTAAAGAGGCTCAAATGTGTATAATGAATGCAAGGAGATGAGCTAGTGGGGTTAAAAAGGCTCACTAAGTGATAGGTAACAAGACTAATCAAATGGCATAAATTTAATCTAATTTAATCGTTCCAAATCGAATTTCAATTAAACCTTCCATAAAATTCTATAAATTCCACATAGCACATATATCAAGTCAATTTCTGAATTGGATGCCGATAAGGCCTTCGATTCACAAACCGAAACTAAAACATGAACATGTTTTTCTACGCTAAACAGATATAAACACTATAATGCAAAGCACACATGCAAATAAATTTTGAATTCCTCCTTAATTACGGATTAGGCATAATTAAGTATGGATTAACGTTACGCAGGGATCGAGGTTGTTACAGTTGGCCTGGGTTGGGACAAGCATCTTGCCATGGCGGGGGTCCGGCATGAGGCCGAGTCACAATCAACTTGTGGCACTTGGCATTGTACCCTTTAAAGAAATAAAGTTGCACCTTCACCACTACCTATGGGTTTTTGTGAGATGGTAAGTGCTTGATCCTAACAATAAAGGGAGCCTCTAAGTGCCACCCACAACTATTATTGGACGCACCTAACTTTCTTAATTTTTTTCATATCATACCATTATATCCTAGGTTAAATTATCAAAAATAACAAAACCTTAAATCCTACCCCATTTCCAACCATAAGCTTCTTTAGCTCTAACTGTTGTCACCCCCAACACCTCCCTTATCGACACACTCCTACTTCTCTTCCTCTTCTTTCTCCTTCTCCTTTATCTTCTTCTTTCTACAAAACCCTAGATATGCACCTTCATTACTAACCCCTTATCTTTTTCACTCTCTGCATAAAAAAAAAATAAATAAATATTTTTAATAATTAACAAGTGCATAAACTTTTCTTTATTTCTTTTTTCCACTAAAAAAAGCAATTGTGAAACCCCACCTTAATCAATGACATGAAAGAGTGGGAGAGGGTACCTAAGTAGCAGGGGAGGAGGGACTGGCAAAAAGGACAACACAAACAGCTCCCAAGAGTGCAATTGTCATTGAAACTCCTTTTGTTATGGGAAATTCTATTTGTACGCTAGTTATATCTCTCAGTACACACCATTTGTCAATTTTTTTTTTTTATTCCCATCTCAACCAAATTACTTTATGGGACAACACCACACTCCATCAGCCAACATCGTCAGCACTGGCCACTACCACTGCACCTTCAGCGCCACCCTGCTATCCCTTCCAATCTTTTTGGCCCTTTCTACCACCCCCTCAAATATGCCCTTCCCATCACCACCATTCTCTTCTTCTTCCCCTCCCCACTTCTTCTTCAAATCTCCCTTCAAATCTCTCTCACTCTCGCTCTCACTCCCTCTCCTTGGCTCAATATCTCTCTCTTTTTTGCTCATATGGGAAGAAAATTTGAGATTGGGTCACGATGGAAGCTACAGTGAGAAGTCAAGGGACAAGCTAGGGAGTGGGTGGCAGAAAAACTAGGGCTTGGGGAAAGGGTTGAGGAGGAGCAATGGCTGTAGCGGTGGCGGTGGCGGTGGCGGTGGCAGTGGCGGTGAAGTTAGGGTTAGGGTTGGAGAAAATGAGAATAGTTTGGGAATTTTTTAAATTAATTGTGTGAAAATCAAAATAGGATACGCTGATAACTGAGTGAATGGTGTGTACAGAGATGGAATGTGGTGTTCAAATATAGAATTTTAGTTTTGTTGCCAACATCTGGTCCATCTTCTCCTGTGTTATCCAATCAAAGAGTGTTATATCAATTACATATATATACACAATGATACATATCAAAATTCAATTGAGATTTCTCTCTCTCTCTCTCTCTCTCTCTCTCTCTCTCTCTAACATGGGGCAAGCAGGCCAAACAAAATCCCTCAAGGAAGGAGCTTCGGAACCCTTCGTCTCCTCCAAATTGGTTTTCCATCAACACAACTCGAAACAACAACTCCGTCTTTTTCCATACCAAAAGTGTCTTATTTTTGTTGTTTTTGCTATTGTCATCAGCAATTTGAGTGCTGGAGCATAGCAATGAAGTTGTACAAGGACCTTTATATATATATGGTATTGCACAAGGACTTGTGCACAATGATGATGATGATGGTATCAAAATAAGGTGATAGTAATTTGTATGGAGCTGCATACCTATTTCTAAAATGCTCTAGTGCTTCTCTCTTTTGCTTATTTTGGCAATAGAATCTCTCCTCATGTACTCTTCCTGCCACTCCATCTTCCTTCTTGCACTTCAGCACAAACTTTCACTCCACCTTTTAAATCAATCTAACCATCACAATTGATCTTATTTAGTACATTAATTACACCATATATTTCTTTGGAAAAAAACTTCTCCACTTATTCTTTTAGGGAAAATTAAAAATTGTAAAATTCACAAAATATTTACAAATTTATAAATAAAAAAATTATAACTTTAATTATTATTATTTTTAGATTGGGAGGAAAATTCTCATTGCAAAATCGATAAAAGATCAGATCAATATGGTACAACAATAACATAAGATTTCAAAAAAATATAAAAAACTTCTATAGAAGGAAGGATCCAAGCCTCCATAAAAGAGGAGAAAAGGCCCTAACAAGAGAAGGAAACAAACCTCTACACAGGAAGGATTATTACATGACCAAACTAAAAATTAAGAAAACCAAACAAAAAAAATCAGATCCAAGTCGTAACCTAACTTATCTGAAAACTCCATTGCTTCGTAACTTAAACTTGAAATTTGAAGACCCCATCTCCGGTAATCAAGATAGAATATTGAGTTTAAGGTGGTTACCTAGCGTAAAACAAATCCGTTATCCAGCATTGGCCTTTGGATTGTAAGAAGATTTGAAACCAAATCTTACAGTTTTGGTCTTGAGGATGGAGAAGGTAAGGCGGTGATGGCCGAACTGCAGAGGTAAACATCATATCTAGGTTAAGAGGAGGATCGAGGGGAGAGAGAGAAGAAGGAGATCAGAAAGGTAGGAGAACCACCGCCGTCTCCCTCTCCCCTTACAAAAAAATCTAGAGAGAAAAGTTTACTACCGATTTAAAATTATTTTTGAAAACTTTCACTGAATTGCAATTTTTTCTAGAGAAAATTGGTGATAAATCCAATCTAAGGATTTCATGAGGTGTTAGCTCCACTGGATAAATTTTTTTTTTTGTTGTGAGAAGTACACGCTATGTGGAATATTGTGGTGAGAAATACATTTTGTTATTTTGTATGACATTTGTTTCTAATTTTGCCCCCTTTTTTTAACCTATCTATTCAAATCTTTTTATTATCTACTTAATTCTTTCAAACTTATCTATTCAAATTTGTATATATCTATCAAAATTACTTTTTATATTTTTTAATCTATCAATTGAAATTCACCAAGCTTATTTCTGAACCCATTCTCTCTCTCTCTCTCTCTCTCTCTCTCTCTCTCTCTCCCTTGTCTTTTTCTCTTTACCGGTTGATTTCATAAACCCACTTTTTTTCTTCTCTTTATCTGTGACTCTCTCTCTCTCTCTCTCTCTCACACACACACACACACACACACACTCATCATCTCTTTCTCTCTCTATTTGTTGACTTCACAAACCCACTTTTTTTTTCTCTTTATCTCTCTCTCTCTCTCTCTTTTTCTCTCACGCACACACACTCCTACTCATCTCTTTTTCTCTCTATCTGTGGACTTTACAAACCCACTTTTTTTTTCTCTCTTTTTATTTCTCTCTCTCTCTCTCTCTCTCTCCCTCTCTTTCTCTCTCACTCCTCGTCCTCCCAAATACCAACTCCCAAATTTTTCTTTTCATAAAAACAAACAGTCTATTCACACACATACAACACAACTAAAACTATTTTCCCAGAAAAACACAACATTCATTCAAACCACCACTCATCCAAAATGCAGAACGACTAACCACCATAGTTGAATCAATTAATAATAGGAAAAAAAAGAGGTGAAACAGAGTATTACCAATCACAAGCAGTGAGTCACAAAGAGAGAGATAGGAGAAAGAGAGAGAGAGAGAGAGAGAGAGAGAGAGAGAGAGAGAGAGAGAGAGTTGTCTTAGATATTTTAATTGATGACTAAGTTTGAAAAGTCTCCAACATCGATCTACTCCTATCTCTCTCTCATATATTCTCTAATCATTAACCAATCAGCTCACTTACCTATCATTGTGTTCAAAAAGGAAGTTTATATATCATTTTCCATTATTATAAACTTAGTATTATAACTAAAAATAATTAATGAAAATATTTTGAGTAGTCAATTAAAGGTGCAAAAAATTGTAGGGAGATTTATTAAGAAATTATTTTTCAAGTACTTGTATCCCAATTAGTCCATAATATATCCTTGTATTCCAATTGTAAGTTTTTGAATATTTCTGTATATTCAAATGTATTTTTGATACAAAGAGTACATCACTTATATAGAACTCTAATCCCAATGACTAAAAAGGAAATACGAATTACATAGAATATTTACATAATCACAATCATTCTAAATTCCTAAAATATAATATAGGCAATATAGGCAATATATTCTTACACCCCCGCTAAAACTCAAAGTGTTTTAGCATAAAACACGGAGAGTTAGTTAAGAAGAAACTAAAACTGAGCAGTGGTGTAAGTCTTGGTAAAGAAGTCAGCAAGTTGCCAAGCCGAAGTGACAAAAGGAATCGAGATAGAGCCAGATTAGAGATGTTGACGGACAAAGTGACAAACAATCTCAATGTGCTTCATCTGCTCATAAAAGACAGTGTTATGGGTAATGTAAATAGCACTTCGGTTGTCACAATAGAGAGAGATCGGAAAGGATTGAGGGATGCTCAAGTCAGATAAGAGACTATGAAGCCAAAAAATTTCAATAGTAGCATGAGCCATAGTATGGTACTCAGCTTCAATAACAGAACGAGCAACAACAGTTTGGTTCTTACTTTTCCAAGAAATCGAGAAATTGCCAAGAAACATACAGAAACGAAAAGTGGACTTGCGATCATTAACATCACCAGCCCAATCAACATAAGCATAGGCCACCAAGTCCAAGGAAGAAATAGAAGATAACAGCAAGCCTTGAAAGATAGTACTGCAAAGATAGCGAAGAATCCAAATCAAAGTAGCCCAATGTGTAGAGCGAGGAGAAGAAACGAACTAGCTAACCACATGAACAACATAGACAAGATCAAGGTAAGTAACCGTCAGATAGACAAAACAACCCACAAGCTCTCAATATAAAGTAAGATCATCTAGAGGGACACCATCAGTAGTGTTGAGCTCTACATTAATCTCAATGGGAGTATCAAAAAGCTTAGTGTCAGTAAGACCAGTGTGGTGAGCAACCTCATTGGCATACTTCGCTTGAGACAGAAAGTAGCCCTTAGGAGAAGAAGCTACCTCAATACCAAGAAAATACAACAATGGGCCCAGATCTTTCATTTCAAAGGTACGGAAGAGATGCTGCTTGACCTTGAAGATAGTAGAAGAGTTAGAGCCAGTGATGATTATATCATCTACGTACACTAAGAGGCTAACAAAACTAGCAGAGGTGTGGAAGCGAAACAAGGCAGTCCTGGGCACGAGAATGAAACCCAAGCTTAGTGGCAACTGTTTGAAAGCGATCATACCAAGCACGGGGAGATTGCTTCAAACCATACAGAGTACGCCGAAGTCGACAAACCTATCTAGAGGAATAGGGAAGGCCAGGGGGAGGACGCATGTAAGCCTCCTGAGTGAGATGACAATTAAGAAAAGCATTCTTAACATCCATCTAATAAAGAAGCCAATAACGAACATCAACAACAAAGATCAAAGTGTGGACAGTAGTCATTTTGGCAATAAGGGCAAATGTCTCCTCATAATCAATACCATACTCCTAGGAGAAATCTTTAGTAACCAGGCGAGCTTCGTAACGTTCGAGAGAACCATCAGAATGAGTCTAGACTTTATGGACGCATTTACAACCAACAAAATTCTTGCCAGTAGGTAAAGGAACCAGCTCCTAAGTAGTAGTCTTCTGTAATGCAAATAACTCCTTCTCCATAGCTGGAATCCAATTAGGATTCTGATAGACCTCCTTATAAGATTAGGGTTCTGAAAAAGAGTGAATGGAAAACAAAAAGGTATAGTGTGAAGGAGAAAAACATATTTTAGCAAAACCAAATTTGATTACCTGTTTACGGTTGTGAAGGGAATACTTACGATTGGCAAGATCAAAGTCATCAGAAGTAGGAGGATTAGCAGTAGGGGCATAGACAACCAGTAGAAGGAGAGCCTTGCGACGAGAATAGACTAACAACGAAAGAGAAGGAGGAGGAGAAAGAGAAGAGAGGACAGACTCATGGGAGTTAGTAGAAAGGTACTCAGCAGGAGGAGTGGTAGGAGGAGAATAAAGAACAAGTTCATGGAGGATAGTAGAGATGTACTCATCAGGAGGAACCTTAGAAGGAAATGGATTAATGTGAACCAAATCCTCTTTTGAAACCGGAGCAGTGATAGAAGAAGGATGAAAATAAGACAAACGTTCAAAAAAGGTAACATGGCGAGAGACATAAAAGCGACAAGAAACAAGGTCGTAACAGCGATAGCCTTCTAAGTAAGACTATAACCCAAAAAGACACACATGATAGATCGGGAATTAGCAATCTTGACTAGGAGAAACTTTACCTAACAATCTTGGCTGAGCTAACGATCGTACACAGTCAATAGACAAATGACCTAATCTAGAATGCCACAAATAAAAGAGGCTCAACTGAGAATCTAATTGAAAAGATGTAAAATCAATTGGAGAGGTAGACAGAGGGAGATATAAGCTTTCTACCACATAGAGGTCCCCGACTCTACAATCGGTCCCAATCTACTTCTTGGACTACTGATCCTACACACAACAGACAAAAAGAAAAGATAACATTATAATCGGAAGTATCAAGCTGACTGATAGAGAGTAAACTAGCAGATAAATGAGAAACATAAAGGACAGATGGTATAGTGACTATAGACATCAGAGGGTAGAACAAACCCGACAGATAAGACAGACATACCCGACCCATTGGCAATATTAACAGTAATAGGAAAAGAAGGGGAATGACAGTTATGAAGTAAGAATAAATAGAGAGTCATATGATGAGAACCACCAGAGTCAATGATCCAAACTACAAGAGAAATACCTAGCGAAAAGCTAAGCAAACCCAAATGAAAATAGGTAAAAGCGGAGGCAGATGAGGATGGTTGAGAGGTAGACAAGATATGTTGAAGCTAAGCAATCTAAGCACTCAAGGAAGCCAAGTCAGGATCTGGAGCCAAAATAGACGTAGTATAAGAAACTGAAGGCCAAAAGGTACTTTGAGTAGGAGCTCGGGTCTGTGACTGAGACTGCTAAGAAGACGCACATCCCTTTTTGGAACAGTTGTACTTCCAATGGCCCCTCTGATGGCAGCAAGCATACTTATCTAAAGCCAAAGTCTCTTTCTTAGGTTTTGTAATGGCCTGAAGCTGAGAATGGGGGGTTGATAGTAGTAGAGCTTAGGCAGGAGCCAAGAAGACAGATGGTGACAGAGTCTGACTGGTCGTCTTAAGACAAGTTTCCTTAGAAAGGAGTTCACGAACAATAGCATCCACAGAGGGAAGAGGAGACCGGTGAAGGATGCCACCATAGATAGCCTCATACTGACGGGAGAGAGCCGTTAAGAACTGCACTAAACGACCCTCCTCTCGAAACTGTACATAAGCATATAGTACCTTAAGACTAGGCGTTTCCATAAGAGCAAGCTGATTCCAAAGTCCAGTTATCTCAATATAAAAATTCTAAATAGACCGATCTCACTGACGAGCACTCTAAATAGTTGTTTCCAACTCATAACATTTGACAAGGTTAGATTACTAATAAACCCCCTGTAAATAGTCCCATACCTCCTTGGTAGTAATGTATTTGGAGAACATCATCGCAATACGATCATCCACAGCATTATGAAACCAAGTCAGAACTTGGGCATTATCACAATCCCAAGTGTCACAAGTAGCCTGATATCCATTATTTTTTGGATCTGATGGACGAGAAATAGAACCAAAAACATATCCACATTTTTTTCAACCAAGAAAAAATATATTCATAACACTAGACCAATAAGCATAATTGGCTCCAGTAAGTTTGCAAGTGATAGAGTGAATTTTATCATATGACATGGTGACAATATGTAAATAAAAACTATAAGGGGCCAAAATGAAAAGCATAATAACCAGTTGAGGTCAAAATATAATAACCAAAATTTTGACCCTAACACCCACAAATATCAATAAGAGTTTTGAGGAAGACCCAAATCAGATGAGAGAAATCAAAGTTGAGGAGACTTGATGGCAAAGCCGAGAGAATCTGAAATTGAAGTCGAGAGAACTTGAAATCAAATTCAGTTCTTTGATCGTGCGAACCAGGAGTAGAAGAAGCTTACGATCGCGAGTTTGGAGAGAAATAGCTGAAGTAGAGAGATGTTGCAAGCGTGATCAGAGCCAGAGAGAGAAGTCACAAGGTCCAGAGATGTCGTGCGCAGAGGAATCACAAACCGGATTGAAGAACCCACGAGTCACGACATCAAGAAGTTGAACCAGAACTTGATAAGAGAAGCGAAAAACTTCTAGGGTTTTAGTAATGGCTCTGATACCATATAAGTTTCTTAATATTTATGTATATTCGAATGTATTTTTGATACAAAGACTACATCACTTATATAGAACTTTAATCCCTAAGACTAAGAAGGAAATACGAATTACAAATAATATTTACACAAATCATAGTCATTCTAAATTCCTAAAATAAAATATAGGCAATATATTCTCACACCAATAAGTCCTATTAGTTGGGCATTTGATCCACCAAATCCTAATTCTCATATTTAAGGTATTTTATGAACAATTTTACCCTTACAAATATTTTTTAAACGGTTAGCAACTTTGTGATATGAACATTCATATTTTACGATGTGAATATTCACATTGACCGTATGAACATTCACATTAACGGTGTGAAAGTTTATATTTTACAATGTAAATATTCACATTGACGTGTGAATGTTCATATTAACAGTGTGAACATTCACATTAGCATTGTGAATGTTCCCATGCCAATGCAAATATTATTATTAGGGGTATTTCGGTAACTACGTCACCTGTAGGACTTATTGGAATATAAGAAAATAATTTGGACTTAGTGGAACATAAGTAGGTGAAGAGGGATTTATGAATAAGTTTTCCAAAATTGTATTTGAGCCTGATTTGTTGGTTTTGCCAATAAAAATATATGAATATGAATATTAGATATAGTGAAGAAATAGAATCAGACAATTTAAATAATAGTCAATCTTACAAATAATAATAGAACAAAATAATACTTTAATTAGCCTATTAAAATAAATTAACAAAAATCTTTAAAATAATCAATTATAAATTATAAACAAAATTAGACATTTAATACAATACACAGGAAAACAAGTAGCTATTGTAAAATAAAAACAAGAAAATTAGATATATATATATATATATATATCTTTACTCATATAATGGAAATAATCCAAAAAACATTTTAAATTAGTTTCACCTAGAAATTGAAATATATATATATATATAGTCTAGAAACAACTAGAGGAAATGACTAAAAAAAGAAAGGGTAATGAAACAAAATATAAACTAATATTAGAGATAGCTAAAATATATGAATAGCAAGTTTTAATAATCTTAAAAAAATCACAACAAGAAAAATATAATAAAAATTGATAATACATAAAATATTTAAATAGAAACCCCTAGTACTTTGAAAAATACTGAAGAAATGAAAAATGTAAAGTATATCTTAAGGAAGACATTCTATTGATGATTCAAGTATACTATCTGATAGAAATTCTGTTAGTGGATGAATAATAGGATACAGAACTACGAGTGTGCCAGTTCACGAATATGAAGAAAATCTAATGGCTTGAACAAAAGATGAAGAAGAGGCACAGAAAGATTACGAAACATTCGCAAAAAGATATAGTTAAATAACCAAGAAAATAAAATATCATTAGCATACACAAATGTAAATAGTATACTAGTGATGGGACATCGTGCGTTGCACGATAACACTTGTCCATTGTTTAGCTAAATAAACATTGTCATGCTTCAACAGTGTAGGTTATGTATTGTCATGAATCAAAACCAAATCATAACTAAAACTTTTTCTTGTTTTTTTTTTTTTTTTTAAAAAACATGTCATTAAAAATAATAAAATATTACAAAGAAAAGTGGGGGGGGGGGGAGGGAGAGAGAAACAAGTGAGGATTGGTAAGAAGCCAATAGATATATGACTTGTCGCCAATCCCTACTATCAATGAAACTAGGGTCAAGGAACTCCAAAACAAAGCAGAGATCAGTGTCTTACTCCTGCATAACAAGCATTAACAACATCTGTAGGAAGTATGCGCACTTCAGATCTAAATTAGCAAAATCACATCACAAATAGCTACCCAAAATTCGAGCAACCAAGTCAAAGTTAATATCATTGAGATTCAGTTATGAGAACAAATAGGACTAATTTAAGCAAACAACAATAACCTATTTGAAGCGGGCCTCATGACCAATAGGAAGGTGGAATATATAAAAAGGAAGGGTTGAATTGGCAAAAGAAACTAATAATACCTAGAACCAAAAACACAAAAGTTGAAGACTAAAAGAAAATTTAAAAATTAAGATAACTAACAATCTTAGTGCTTTCTAAGATGAATCAATTTGATTACCTTAGTGATCTCCAAGTTTGAGCTGGTGGTGAAAGCTTCTGCAATGAACGATGCGATGTTGAGCTTCTGCATTGTTGTCAAGTTTTAGATCAAGTTAAACTATGAAGCACGGGTACTTCGAAAATGTGACGGAATAGTATGATGATTGTGGTTATCGGTGGTCCAGCAAGAAAGGGAAAGAGAAACAGGGGTGAATTTGCAAAGGTTTTTTAAGGTAAAATAAGATGGTGCTCCATTCGACACAACGGCCGCCGATGATGGAGAAAGGGGCAAAGACACAAAAATGGCTACATACAATATCGGCTGTGCTAAAGGCCTCGAAATTTGAGGTGTGAATTTGCCTCGAATCATGTTTTCTTTTTTTTTTTCTTTTTTTTTTTGCTACGCTGGTTTGGTTTAGTTTTTTTTTTTTTTTTTTTTTTGGGAAGAATGGTTTTTCTAAATCTTACACCCTAAACCCTAAACTCTAAACCCTAAACTTTGAACCCTAAACCCTAAAACCCAAACCCTAAACTCTAAACTCTAAACCCTAAACCTTAAACCCTAAAACCCTAAACCCTAAACCTTAAAACCCTAAACCTCTTAAACCCTAAACCCTAAACCCACCCCAACACATAACCACCCTTAAAAAAAAAAAAAAAAACACAACCCAACAACCCTAAACCCAAAAACCCTAAACCCTAAACCCCAATCCTTAAACCCTAAATCCTAAACCCTAAACTCTAAATCCTAAATCCAAAACCCTAAACTCTAAACCCTAAAACCCTAAACCCTAAACCTTAAATCCTAAAACCCTAAACCCTAAATCTTAAATCCTAAAACCCTAAACCCTAAACCCAACCCTACACATAACCACCTTTAAAAAAAAAAAAAAAGCCAACAAATAAATAAATAAATAAAATAAAAAAACAACCAAACCAACACAATCAAAAAATAAAAAAAATAAAAAAAACTGACAATTCGAGGCGTTCAAGTCGAGGCCTCAATCTTTTTCCATGCAATATAATAATGCTATAGTTACCAATTGGTATACTAATTTGCATAATGTGACATAATTTTAGAAGTTTTGAATATTTGTAATTTGTTCATGGGTGAATTTATGACATTATTATTGATTCACCCATTAACAAATTACAAATATTCAAAACTTCTAAAATTATGTCACATCTTACGCAAATTAGTATAACAATTGGTACTGATAGCATTATTTTATTGTATATATACTAATTGATATATCAATTAGTGCATGTAACACCTCCGTAACTAATAAGGCCTGCCTCCCTCCCTCCCTCCCCCCTCTCTCTCTCTCTCTCTCTCTCTCTCTCTCTAAAAAGAGCACTTCTGGCATTGAAAAGACATGGTACAGAAGGAGGTAACTAATAATTTGACCAAAATAAGTTCATTGTTGAGAGACGGAAGAAAATACTCAATAGAAAGTAAGATCCAAAAACATCATCTACATAACAATGGAAGTATTAGTTTGAAAATGTCTTTTAAATTAATGGTTCAGATTTGTTTAATTTAAAAATAATACGAGTTTAGGTTTGTTTTTAAAAATATCTCTTTTACAAATTATTTTTAATAGTCTAAATTTGTTTAATTTAAAAATAATGGTTGAGATTTAAAAGAGATTCAATGGTTTAGATTTATCTAAAAAATAAGATTCAATGGTCCAGATTTATTTAGCTATCAACTCTTACCCATTGTACTTTATATCATCATTGTGAGCTCTCTCAATAAGGAAGCTCTGAAGAATAATCAAAAACTTTGTATTTAAAAGAGATTCGAGCTTTGTATTCAATAAGGAGCAACAAAGCTCTCTCAATAAGGAAGAACAAAGCTGTTTGTATTCCTTTTCATTTTTTCTCCACCATCACTTGGTAAGGCACTCTTATCTCCTCATTTTCTTTTTGTTTTTCCATTCATTTTTTTTTTTTACCTTTGTGTATATATATATATTTTCCAGTTCATAGGTCTATGTTTTTTTTTTTTTCTTCATCCCGTTATCCCCATCCATTGTTGTTGTTGTTGTTGTGTTTTTTTTTTCCCCCAGTCAAATAGGTTAAGAATTTAAAGCAAATAAATAAATAAAAATAAAAAATTTTGTGTTTTGTTCTTAATTCCTAGTTCTTTTTTTGGTTCTATTTTTTTCTTCTCTGTCCTCGGTGTTTTTTTTATTTTTATTTCAATTAAATGAGTTAATGTTAACATTAATTGGGTTGATGTTTTCTTTAATAATCAATAGGGTTCTCTCTCTCTCTCTCTCTCTCAAATGGGGGTTAAGGAAAAATGGGTTTTATGTTAACAATCATTTTTATTTCATCTTAGAAAAATGCTAGAGATCCCAAAAGTTCTATCAAAATTTCTAGCAAATGTCTCACATGGGTGTGGGACCCACACCATGTGGATCCCACACTCATTTGAGACATTTGGTAAAAATTTTAATAGAACTTTTGGGGTCTCTAGTATTACTATCACGGCCCAAACCCATCCTTATAGGTTTAGTGTCGTAACCGGCCAATAATCCTTGGATTACCCAAGGCCTCTGAACAGAATAACATATGATTAGGGGCTACGGAAGCAAATATATAAAAACATACATAGTCCATCGAGCTGTACAAACATACATTGAACAAATAATCTTAAATTTTATAAGCATACATATGACGTCATAAAGGTACAGTAGTTACACGTCACCTCATTTTTCTTCGTAAACCAAAAGAAACAAAGTCTTAAACATTCACAAAATATGGCCACAAGACTTGACTTAATCCGAAACCTCCTCGGGAGGCACAAAAGGGTGGCTGACAAACACAAAACTCTTCAGACATCATCTTAAGCCTGGTCACGTGCTTGCTCACCTACATACATAATAATAAATAGTGAGCGAAAGCCTAGTGAATAATAACAGAGTAAAGGGTTAAATGAATGATATCCCCAAAACAACTCAGAAACTAGAGTTCATATCGAAGACAGATTCATATTCGTATTCTTGTTCAGAGCATATACAGAAATCAGAGTTCATGCTTAATTGTTCTTGGTACATCTGTTAGCTCTAACAGATCATATACAGAGCATCATAGATCATACTTCTCTATTCCATAGAGAAATCTCTGGCCGAGTACGGATAACTTATCAGTTCCATGAAGGAACCTCTAGATTGAGAACGGATAACTTGTCAGTTCCATAAAGGAACCTCTAACCGGGTGCAGATAACTTGTAAGTTCCATAAAGGAACCTCCGGTTTGAGTACAAATAGCATACTTGAATCACAGCATTAATGCCACAAATATTTGTCAAAGTTAGACAATCATTCATAGTACAAAATATAGCATTTCATAGAACAGATCTTATTCCATATACAAAAAATAATTTAACTTGAACATAGCTTTACTAAGCTATTACTCATAGATGGCTCTACTTGCAGAATAGACAAATCAGATAACTTATGGCGCGCGACCTACACACACAGATCAGAAACACTAATGAAACACACACTCGATTGGTACTTAACTTCTTTCGTCTCATTGTAGTGTGTTTCTAGGTCTTAACTCCCTATTGTGTCTTAATCATGGCCTAGGAATGCCTAGGATGCAATGAAGATGCTAAAATGTACTTGGAAACACTTAACAAATATTGCTGAAAATAGGGGGTCCCGCTTGAGCGCAACTTTCTTCACTCGAGCGGACATGCAAAAATGTGAGGGGCCGCTTGAGCGTAACTTTCTTCGCTTGAGCGGTCTGCAAACTTTGAAAAAGTACTGGTTGTGTGATTTTCACTCTTGATGGAAGCTCGAAGGTCGCTTGAGCATGAGACTCAGGTCCTCGCTCGAGCGCAACTCTTGTCGTTCGAGCGATCTGTAAAAACATGTCACTTCTGAGAGCTCGCATTTCATGCTCGGGTGGACTTCTGGTTGCTTGAGCGGAAGTGTAAGATCACACAGTGGTCGCTCGAGCGCAGCTTTTGCTGCTTGAGTGGAAGTGTAGAATCTGGAATTTCCAATTTGCACTTCCAAGCTCCAAACTCAAATTAAACACTTTGAAACTCATCCTTTTTGGGCCAAAACTCCATAAAACATTTAGAAACTTGGAGAGTATCATAAATTGAAGATCATTTTTCCAAATTAAGGTCCAAAAGTATGCCAATTGCTCAAAACTCAAACTTGAAATTAGGAAAACATGTCATTACATATCATGCATGTAAAAGTGCAAATTCAAAGCTTTCAAAACATGATCCAATGAGGTGTCGAACTCAAAACATGTTGAATTCTTAGAAGATGATCAAAGTAAGGAGATGCAAGATGAAATTCTTTGAAAACAACCTCAAATTGTGATGAAATGAGTATGCATGCATGTTATGGTTTAATTCTCTTCAATTCTAACTCAATTCTTGTATTAACCAACTTAATTCTTAGAGTTCATGACCTACACATCATAATGTACAATCTAAAGGTTGAATTCTTACCTAGGCTTGTCAATGATCCTCTAGATGATCAATTATTTGAAATTCCAAGCCAAAATTTCCAAGTTCTCAAGCAATCTTCTTAATTTTGAGTTCAAACTCCTCTTCTCTCTCTCCCCCACGTTTTGGTGTCTCAAGATGAAGAAGTGAGAGCGTGTAGGTGTGAGTGTCTAGTCATATAAGCCGTATATAGCCTTGATTAAGAATGAACTAATTAGACTTTAATTAGTCTAAGCAATGACCATTAATTAATTTGCATTAATTCGTTCTAAATTGAATTTTAATTAAACGTACCATAATGTTCTAAAAATTCCAACTAACACATATACCAAGTCAATTTCATGATCGGATGCCGATAAGGCCTTCAATTCACAGTACAAAACAAAAACAGAAGCAGATATTTCTACGATAGACATATAGAAACTCATATAACACATAAAACATGCAATTAACTCAGGATTTCTTCTTGATTACTTATTAGGCATAAATAATCATGGTTAATCAGTTAATCATAGGTCGGGGTTGTTACAATTACTCTTCATCTTAATGGATTGAGGGTAAAAAAAAAAAAAAAAAAAACTCTGAATTAATGTTAATATAATTGGGTTGAGGTTCTATTTAATAATAAATAGGGTTTTAACACCCCTTCTCTCTCTCTTTATCAAATGGGGGTTAAAGAAAAATGGGTTTCATGTGAATAATCATTTTTAGTTCATCTTAGTCAAATGGGTTGAGGCTTTCTTTAATCATCAATGGTCATATTTTTACTCATCAAACATGAAAATAGATTCGTATACATTTTTAGTGTTGAGAAGTGCTCTTACTTAATGTCAACATTAATTGGGTTGAGGTTCTCTCTAATAATCAATGGGGTTTTAACACCCCTTTCTCCCTCTCTATCAAATGGGGGTTAAGGAAAAATGAGTTTCATGTTAACAATCATTTTTATTTCATATTAGTCAAATGAGTTGAGACTCTCTTTAATCATCAATGGCCATATTTTTACTCACCAAACATGAAAATAGATTCGTATACATAAAAAATGGGTTTCATGTTAACAATCATTTTTATTTCATCTTAATGGGTTGAGGTTCCAAAAAAAAAAAAACTCTAAGTTAATGTTTACATTAATTGGGTTGAGGCACTTTTTAATAATCAATGGATTTTAACACCCACTTCTCTCTCTCTCTCTCAATCAAATGGGGGTTAAGAAAAATAGGTTTCATGTTTCAAATGAGGGTTAAAGAAAAATGGATTTCATGTTTTTATTTCATCTTAATGGGTTGAGGTTCCCAAAAAAACTCTGAGTTAATGTTAACATTAATTGGGTCGATGTTCTCTTAATAATTAATGGGGTTTTAACACCTACCTCTCTCTCTCAAAAAAGGAGTTAAGGAAAAATGAGTTTCATGTTAACAGTCATTTTTATTTCATCTTAGTCAAATGGGTTGAGGCTCTCTTTAATCATCAATGGTCATATTTTTACTCACCAAACATGAAAATAGATTCGTATACATCTTTAGTGTTGATGAGTGCTCTTAATTAATGTTAACATTAATTGGGTTGAGATTCTCTTTAATAATCGATGGGGTTTTAACACCCACTTCTCTTTCTCTATCAAACGGGGGTTAATGAAAAATGAGTTTCATGTTAACAATCTTTTCTATTTCATCTTAGTCAAATGGGTTGAGATTCTCATTAATCATCAATGGTCATATTCTTACTCATCAAACATGAAAATAGATTAGTGTACATTTTTAGTGTTGAGAAGTACTCTTACTAATTGTGTTTTTCTTTTTATCCTTCTGTCTCAAATTTTTTTAATTTTGCTTCTCAAGCAGATAACTCGTTACCTTGCAATTATTTATTAGTTCCTTACTTTCTTTCTTGAATTGCAGTGGCTTAATGAATGTTCTGGATTAATGAATTTTCATTAACTGGGTTAATGAATGAACTCTCTCAGATTTCTTTAATGTTTTGGAATTTTCATGTTTGGTCTTGGAATTTTCAATAATTAGATTAAACATCAAGCTTTTGATGTTTGGTTTAGAAACAAGTATAATATAGTGTGTATAGTAATATATCTTGGCATATATTTGTTAAATTTGTAGAGATTATGTGGGTTGAAATTATTGAACACGATAATGACATGTTTGTTATGAATAATAGGAATGTATAATGAATTATATCAATACTTACATTTTTTTTATATATATATTTAGAAAATGATATACAAGTCTATTTTTTATAACCACTTTATAAACACAGTGATGTGTCAACAAGATCATTGGTTGATAATTAGAGAATATTTAATTATCAACTAATCATCTTCTTGACATATCATTGGACTTATAAAGTAGGTCTAACTTTTGGGCATGAATAACAATGTTCTTTTCTTTTCTTTTTTTTACAAAGATTTTGTTGCAGTTTAATTTTGTAATATGATAGGTCTTTCTTCTTCTTTTTTTATTCCCTCCCCCCCTCCCTCTCTCCCCACTACCTTCCCCTTCCCTTTTAGGCTATATTTGGATTTAGGATTTGAAGGGAATTTGTTGACTAAAACGAAAATGGAATATTAAGAAGTTAATCCTTTTTAGTTGATGACTTTTTTTTTTTTGACTTTAGTGAACTATTTCTAAAATTTAGTTTTTTATTGAACTGCTATTTTAAAAAGTTTAGGCTTCTCTCTCTCTAAAAAAAGTCCAGTTTATTTAGCTTTTTTAATTTTGTTTTGAAATTTTTCAAAATTTTTTTTTTTTTACTGTAACGCCCCAAAATAAATACAATAAATCCATATCATAAATGGTGGTATAAATGAAACGACATACTCTCATTAATCAAAGTTTAATATACATTCATAACAAAATAGAAGTTACACAGATAGTCATGTGCCTAGATGACTTATATCTTTTGAAGCCACTACTGGGGTACAACAAAGGTGAGTCAAAAGCTCAATACAAATAAAGTCCTAGGCTTGTATAAATATGAAATACAAAATACAAGCAAAATAAACAATTTGAGCCTTTAGCTCCACAATCCTCCCAAGTTAAGTCCTTGGTAGAGGCATATCACTAACACCTAAAAATGATTTTCCCATATAGGGTGAACCAAAACCCAGTAGAAATAATCCAATACAACATATGAAACTTAATGAAGATATAAGGGTAATATGCAATTACAATGCCATTGATAAACCGTTTCATAATTCATTTGCAAACCATGCAGTACCAGCTGTATTATTTCAATTCATGACATCAGTTCCATTTCATTCAGACAACCAAACTGAGAATACAACTCAATAGGTCTCTAACCAGTACCATCATCATACAATCACTTCTATTTGTCATTTTAGAGAACTTTCGCCCTCCGAAATTGACACCCACATATATATATATATACATACATACACGCGGTTTTCAAGACTTTCACCCTGGACACACAGGCCAACTTAATTCAATGGAGTACATCCCTTATCTTCTTCCAAACATGGAGTATATACCATTTCTCCTCCCAAACATCATACATATACAATATATTTAAAGACATAATCATATTCAATGACAACTGATGAGAAATTAGTTTCAATTTACCTAATCCTCATGCAATTTCTACAACAATCATAGCTA